>VZTG01006696.1:935920-980359 GCA_013397845.1 Melanocharis versteri | reverse complement strand
GGGGGCGGCGCCGCCGGACCGGGCGGGACCCGCACGGACCCGCCCTGCGTCCCGGCCGGAGTCCCGGGCACCTGCTGCACGGCCGGGGGACCCGCAGGCCGAGCGGCCCGGCCCCTCAGGGGCACGGCGCTACCCTCGGCCAGGGTACGCTGTCGCCGCCGCAGGGGCTGCCCCGAGGGCACCGCGCCGCCTTCACCCTGAGGGCCGAGCGCTGAGGGCCCGCGCTGGCTCCGCCGCGCTGAGGGAAAGCAGGGAACGGGCTATCCCAAGCCTGGGTAGAAGGAGAAGCCGAAACCTTAACCTCTCCATTCCTTCCATGAGTGCGTGCAAATCCATTTGTCAAATCCCATCAAACGCACACAATTGTTCGACAGGAGTCTTTTGGGGGGTGGTTTTACCTCTTTTTGTAGTAGCTATCTTGCAAAAATCTGGTAGTCCAAGTCTCTTCCTACTCAATACATTATTTCACTTTTCAAAACCTAACATACTAGATAATAAGTACAGTTTAATAAGCAAGCAAACTAGCCCCACAGTCCCTGCCTCACGCTGCAGAGGAAAATGAACATCCACTGTTCCTGTAGAGCTGACCTGGGGGAAACTTCAGTTCCACCCTCAGAGCTGGCTGGCAGTGCGACTCGAGCACCAGCGCACAGCCAAGCATGCAAGGCCAGGCGCTGGCAAGGGGTGGGGGGAGAGGAAAAGAAGAAAAAAAAGCAGGAAGGGGTAAATTTACATCCTTTCTTACCCTTCAGAGTTGACAAGCTGAATCCCTGAAGCATGTGATTTGATTAAAATCATTGTGGCACAATGCACAGCAACAGGAGTTACATGCTGAAGGTAATGAGGGTAATTACATTTTTTTCCAAGGACGTGTAACTGAAGAGCAAAATACTGAAGATTCTCTCTTCCCCTCCTCCAAGTCACACGAAGGCCAGGTATTTTCCCACAAGTTAGATTCTGTAGTAAGAAACTCCCATCCACTGCAACACATCCAATATGACAGTGATTTATGACTTTTCAACCCTTAATTACAGACTGAGGTGACTCTAAGTAGTTAAAAAAAAAAAGAGAAGTGTCTTCTATGGAAGAAAACCAATCCAGCAAGGAAGCAGATGTTGGTTTCAGGCTTTTGAGGCATCATTATAAATGGGGATTAAAAATAACACACCATTTATGAGACATTTTGACTCCAACTATTTTAAAGGGGTCTTAATGGTAAAATAGTGTTAATATAAATCAGTCTTTTAAAGGAAAAAAAACAACTGTGAGACAATCCAATACTTTCTGTGCCCCACCAATTCAGGCTAGAAATTCTGCTTTGACAGTCCACTCCCAGGCTCTGTTGAAAAACACATTCACCACACCAAGGTCAGAAGTAAGCAGAAGTTAGCTCCCAGCTGAAAGCAAGCAAAAATAAATAAAGAGGGGAAAATGGAGGGAACTTTCAGCATTATAAGGAGAGGTCTATTTTGTTATAAAGGCCTATTTCCAATGACCTAGCATTCACTATAGCCTTCTCACTGCAGTTAAACTTGGTGGATACATGAAGAAAATTATTTTTCAGATTTGTGCTTTGCTCCCCTCACTTTCTGATCCAAAAATCTGGTACAAATCCTTGTACATTCTTTGGGACCTCCGACGCTCTCCTGTCAGGGAGCGAAGCCAATGGCAATGCCATCTGAATGGAAATCTGCTGATGCAGTAGGAGCCCAGCTGCTTGGGAGTCAACAACTGGGCTAGATGCCCATAGAGGAGATGGGTCATGACAGTGTTAAAATATTTTTCTTAAGTTTTTTGTTCCCAACAAGCCGAGTCTCATACCAGCTCCTCTTTCCCAGGCCCCGCAGGATGGTCTCTAGGAGGACCAACCACTTACAATGCCACTCCTTGGAAAAGGCCCCCAGGGACGTGCAGGACTGCAGAAAGTGTTCACATCCCATATTAACCGGACAGCTCTCAGTTTACAGAGGTCCTTACAATTTTATTTACACTTTCCAATTAAAGTGTCATTTGCATGAACTGCCAAGAGTAGTCACAGTGTTACAGGCATTTCCCACAGAGTAAAGGAGTCCAAGATTTCTCTCGAAGTACAGTGTCCTCCTCTCCTGTTCACAAAATAGCACAAACAACTACGTTCCAGTCATGCACAATCAACAAAAGCTTTTCTGAGCTATTTTATTCAACAACTTCTTAGCCCGGGCTGATATACAACAGTAATTCCATGACACATTTTCATGTGAAATGATGCCATATGCTCAGCTGCCCTTTTTTTTGAAGAAGAGTCACAAAGCCATGAGCTAATTTTTCAAATAATGGTCATACCTGCAACTCTCAAACCTGTAGCACTAATGCCGGCTTTCCATATTGAGACATTAACAAGTACCATCAAAACAGGTGTGCAGCTTCCTTCATGAGAATACACTTGAGCTTGCCAGATATTGTCATCTGGATTAAACCTATATTTGGAAAGGAAAAAGCCCTAAGGCTACACTGGGTCTCTGACAGGGAAGTGGAAAGAAACCCTCTGAGGACAGCTGGTGCATTTGTTCCTTGCTGACCCAATCCTAAGAGGGTTCTGTGCATCGAGTTGAACACAACCCCCTATTACATATTTTAAAAAGCAAAATAGGAACATGAAAGATTGAGCTTTAGCACTTCAGCAATTTCTGTCCAACAGAAAGGAAGAACAGAACTGCCCCAAATATTTTGCAGTTGCCCACACTTAGATTTCTTGATCTTCTGGCCACAAGAAATTAGGCTCTGTAGTGTACTGGCCCAGTATCACAGACATCTGTTCTTTTCTTCTAACCTTTTCATTTTGTCCCCAGAAAAACCAAAGTTCCTCCAGTTCCACCTAAACTGGATTGTTTAGCCATTTGCTGTCAGCAGACACTTCCTCACTTAGATTTTGTGTCAGGAAGGCCTCTTAGCCTTATTATACCCATTTCGGCTCAACAAAACTCCCAGACACACTTAGATCTAAGCACGTGAATTCAACAGAACTTCGCCATCATCATTAACAATTAGCCTTTGATTAAGATCTCACGTGTCATTTTCATATGGGGTAATAGTGCAAGTCTTCATTTGGGTATTGGCTTAGGACTTGAGAGACTCACCATTAATTCTCTCTCATGCCACAGTGTTCCTGCATGGTGCTTGCTCCTCGTGCTGCTTGGCTTGCTGCCTGTACAAGGAAATTCTCCCACCTTGTGAGGAGCACCCTCTGACATGGCTGGGGAAGGATTTAAGGCAAAGGCCACGGGCTACTGCTCTGAGCATTACCCTGCCACCACAGACTCAGAGTCGAGTTATGCACTTCCAATGTGGTATCAGGAAGAAAGCAATCTCGTTGAAATAAATCCATGTTACCGTATTTACATGCTGTAATGAGCTGGGACATGGGTGGGAAATGGGTGAACAGCCTACACAAGAGAACAAGTTCAGGAGTTCTCCCCGCACCCCGTTCCTCCTTCAGCAATACAAACATGTCTGCAAATTATCTGCTGAATCCCTACAAACCCTCCTGCATCTCAAACAGACAGATCTCTGCATTAGTCTGACGTTTCTGCAGCCTAACAGGATGTGGCCACTTTAAGGCAGCCAAAAGTCTGCACTGCCACCCTCCTCCCTGCTGCTGCTCTGCCTGCACAGTTGAGCAGCAGAGGCAGGGGAATGGTTCTGCTCTGTTTTTCACTCCAAAGTCAGGTCTGCTGCTGTATTTAAGCACGATGATCACTCACAGATGGAGGGTGCAATTGTTCCTAGACATATGTTTGGCTCCTACCTCATGAACAAAACTAAGTACATCCAGCCAGCATATTCCTCAGCAGTGTTTGTTTGCCACTGTTGAGCACGGATGAAGGACAGAACTGATACCAGAAGACATATTTGTTATCTCTAACCATTTCTAATAATGCCAGGTACCTGGCATGCCTCTGGTCTCAACCTGTTGCCTATCCTCTAACAGCAGCATGTGAACATCTTGCTGTACATTCTTCCCCCTAACAGACCAGTGGGAGTCAGATTAGAGTGATGTATAAGCATCATTATGAGTGTCTGCAGAGGGGGAAACAAGCACAAACATACAGAGCTGTGTGAATTTGCAACGGAAGGGCAGACTGGCCACGGCAGGAGACTGGCAAGCAGAACACCAGAGACAGTGACTAATTACTGCTGTCACCATCTCCCCTCCTGCACTGCTCCAGCACACAGGATAACTGTGGGGTGGGAAGGGGGTGGTCATCTCAGATGTTTCAAGTTGCCTGTCATTGCCCTCTCAAACTCTTCTTCCTTCTGCTTTAGTAAGATTCTTTTTCAAAAAGTGGAATTTATTCTATTATTTTTTCCCAAGGGTGATTCTTTTTATCTCATTAAGTTATTTTTCCTCCTAGATCTACTTGTTTAATGTTTACATGGGACAGGGGGAATAAGGTGGGGACAGTGTGGAGTGAATCAATCCACTGATAAGGGCAGAGAGGGGCAAAGAGGAGACCTTGGAAGCACCTCCAGTTATGATGACACAGGCCTGCTCTCATTTCAAATACTGCTTGATTATACTTCTGCAGCCATGTAGTTAATGCACAGCAAGGCTTAGACATATGATACAATAAGAAGCTGTGAATTTAAAGCTGGAATTACAATTATTACAGCCTTCTGCTGTATTAACCAAAAAGGAATAAACACTCCCTCATACATTAGGTGTCCTTACAGTTGGTCTGAGCTAGCACCTCTCTTGCAGGTGTCCATGTAACTAGTACTAGATATTGAAAACAGAGGAGGAAATAAGGCAGATGACAACTAGATAGGCTAAACTGGGTCAACTCCTTTCTGGTTACAGCAGTCTGGAAATGTATCTCTGCAAAAGAGAAAGATTTCACTGACAGCAGAAAGCATTAGTCTCACTTCAGTTCTTAAAGCAACATGTTAGTGGCCTGCCTGTGAATATACATACCCACCTTACCACTCCTGATGAGAGACTGCAACAAAATTTTCAGCAATTTGTCACAATCTCGCGCTCAGTCTAGAAACCAGGTAACTCTACTGCCTTGTATCACGTAAAAAGGGCCAGAGAGATCTGTGTTACTTTGCTGTTTGGGGTTTTTACTTTTATCTCCTGTTCTTCTTCCCTGGAAAACACCAAGTTGTCTGATTCTGCTTGAAGCTTTCCAACAGAAAAAACCCAAAAACATAAAAATAAAACCAACAAAAAACCCCAGCACATTAGACACTTCACCACACTATGGAGCTGCAGGCTTGGCTGTGGAGTCTGGACTCCACCACAACAGACACTCTAGACCAACTCATACTGAAGTACTAGTGAAAAAAAAAAGAGGAAAAAGAAATGAGGAAAAAAGAAGGATGAGCAAAACCAGATTAGCAAGAGGAAAGTTCAGTATTTAAATTTTCTGTTCTCAGCCCTATTCCATTTATGGGTATATAAAATATCTTTAATCTTCTATGTCATTAATCTTTTAGGGGAAACATGAAGAGAAAACAGAAGACATAAAAAAGTATGTTTAGGGCCTCCTTATGCATAGCGTAAGTACATATGAGTTTAAAGTATTCCAATCCTAGCCACAGTACCCCGGTCCAACTCAGGGCAACAATTTTTGGACTTTAAAAGCAGTATCTTCCAGTGCTTGTGGTCTGAAGCAATTCACCAGCATTGAAGTATTCTTGTTTAATCTAAATCCTCATTTTCCACTGACTTACATTTTGAAGTATGCCTGACCTTTAAAGAATTCAGCAAATGGTCTCCAGGGGGTAGGATTCCTTTTACACTGAAACATCCCCTGTACCCCTCTGAGTGAAACATCAGGTAATTGTGTAAGTTGTATTCATCTAATTGGTCACACTCACTAGAAAGATATAACTGGGAGTTCAAACGGACACTACACCAACTCCTCTTTACGCGTCACTTTACTATATAGGTTATAGCAATTAGTCACTTATAAATCCTTGTTCTGAAGTTTCTTTTTCACTTGCATCCTCAAGAATAAATTTATTGAACTGTCGCACTAATATAAAATATCAATTTTTTATCTCAGTTGCACCAGGAAATCATCATTGTTTTAATATAGGAAGATTTCACGTCCTTGGTCTTTTCACTTCACAGTACCTGCATAATCTTCATTTCTGTCTAGTACTAGGGTACTAATACTAGATGGGACACCAATGGATGCATGCCAGCAGTGTTGAAATCCATCAGCTGGAACAGAATAATTTTGGAAAGAAACCACTGGGTCGGTTGTCCAAGGCTGCAGTCTTGAAAGTGAAGAACATTACACAAGCAAAATTGGGAATCCATATTCATCCCTTCTCAGTGTGCAGAGAGGAAGAAAGAGCCTATGCCTGAGCAGGAAGAATCCAACACCAGTTCTTAAGACCCAGATAAGATTTGGGAATGTTCTGACAGCAAATTCTTTCCCCAAACTCAACTATATTTATAACAGGGCCCAAAAGCAAGCAAAAGATTTAAATTCCCATGTCAGACAAAGAATGAAAAGCCATTCCTGAAGTTGTATTTAATTAGAAGGGGTGTGGAAGCACACAGTGATCAATATGCAGTTGCCACCAAGGAGGGAGCAGCACTGTTTGTGGTAGTTTGTGTTTCTCTCTGATGTTAGGGTTTAGCTCATAATCCAAAAGGAGGGTTTTTTTCCCTTGCATTAGAGAAGTTACGTGGCTCAGAGCTCTGTAGGGAGAACAGTGTGACAGAGGGTATCAGTAACGTTATTTTTGGAGGAATGCTGGAACTCTGGAATAAGTTCAGATCTGTTGGAAGCAAGCTAATAGAAACAAATCAGCCCAACAGCCTGTAGCCCATGTTGCTTTATGGTTAGATATAAAACATGCTTTGCACTACAGCACATTCCCTTACAGCAAGGAAAAGCTAGACTAGAAGCTCACAGAATGAAGGTGTGTGAAGGAAACCAATTTAAATATCTGAACATTATTTTAATATAGATGAGAAGTTATGATGTGTTTTCAGGAGAACAAAGGGTACATATACTATGGTATTGGCTTACCTCAAGCTAATTGCATCGTCACAAGCCATGCTAAAACTGATATACATCCAAATTCTTCCTAAGGATAAATCAAACCCAGCCATGACATACACTTCTTCTGTAGCAATACTTGGAAACAGGAGGGAGCTAATATTCAAGGTCACAGGCCACAGCCTAGAAGCTTGTCTGCAAGCTGAAGGGGGTGATGGGGCTCAGCTCCATGTGTGTACAAAAGGCAGAAAGCCAGCAAACAGGCAGCACAGCTCTGAAAATAAGCAGAAACACCAAGCTCTTTGGGGCACAGAACCAATGGGTGGGGCAGGCTTCGAAAAAGTTTGTTTTGCATTCAGAAACAAAACTATCTACACTCTCCTGCAAGTTTAAAACAAGATAATCTGCCATAGCTGATTCACAGTGGTTTCTTATTCCTCTATCAGAAAATACTTCTGCCAACTCCAAATTTCATCCTGCTACTCATGCAAATGAAGGAAATAGTGTTATGCTTCTAATCTTTCTAGTGCCTGGTCCAACTGCAGTTTGTATCCCAATACTTGGCCAACTGTATTAGCAGCTACACAGGCTGAGGAGGACAAAGGTCCCCTGAAGAGCACAAACCTTTGGGACATGAGGAATGAAAGCAATCCAGCAGCACAGTTAACTTAGTTTAGTTTTACTAAATTTTACCTTACATGCTTTGTAACTGCTATAGGGACTTGCATTTACAGACTGTTCATTCTGAAGTGGGTGATGGTGGTTCTTCAGATTATACATTTTGAGATGTTTTATTTCTTATGCTCACTACTTCCTCTCTAAAAACTAGGATTTGACTTTTCACAATGGTTTATACTGTAAGCCTGAGGCAGGAAAAAATCCATTTTTCTTTCTGTGCTTCAGTAAAAGAAGGAAATAAGTAACATGAGCCATGAAAGGACTTTGATCCAGAACCAGAGAATGTAAATGCTTTACAGATGCCAAATAAGGATGCTTCCAAAGAAAAAGAAAACAAAGAATTCTCTACCCCAACTCCTTTTCATTTCCAAACACGGTAATGGAAGAATTTTGATGGAAGCTCCATTTCTCCAAGAGGTTGTTCTGTTTTTAATAATTACATACATTCATCAGAATAAACAACTGATTGTTTTGACAGGGGCTTGTTGTGTTCCTGTGAGGGAAAAAATAATTTCTTTAGATCATGAGTGTCTCTTAAAGCCTTACCGCAACTGGAGAGAAAGGGTAGAGAGGCTGGAATCCATCCTGAACTGCAATGACATTGGTGACATTCTGATGACCTGCCTGGTGGCCATGCTGCCTGCACAGTACATCTTAGGGAAGAGCCCAGCACTTACTGACACTGGTGGAGCCTTTGGAGAAAGTGCCATGGATAGGAACATCCTGTGGTTGATCAGTTTTATTTGTACTGGATTTTTGGATAGCACATAATCTTGCTCTGACTTACAAACGTCAACATCAGTTCCTCTTGCACGTTCTTTATGAAAACCCTGCCTCTGTGGGTAAGAACTGCTGCAAGTCTTCAATAAAAGAAAGAGATCCAACAGACTAAAATATGAAGCATTTCCAACTAAACCTTACCTTGCCTCTAAGAAATGATGATTCCACCCTCTATTTAAGTTGGAACAAGGTATCAGAAAGTCATGACTCCAAGACTGAGTACCTCTGTTGCAGTATATTCAATCTCTTTTTACATGGATTTGTCTTCCACTGTAGAAGACTTGTAGAGCTCATACAATGTGAATATCTGCTCTATGTTTCTAAAAAATAATGTGAATTACTCTATATGTATGCAGAGTTGTCCTAGGTTGAGCATGAACCAATGGTGGGGGTTGGACACGCCTCCAGATCCCATATTTAAAACAAAGCAAGGCACCCAAAGCTCTCTCTTACTTCCGGCTTTCAAGCAGGTAACTGAGGAGCCCGCGCGGTCCGGCAGGGCCGGGCCCGGCCCGGCCAGGGCAGCCCGGCTCAGCTGGGATGGCCCGGCCCGGCCCGGCCGGCCCCCAGTGCGGCGTGGACTTTTAAAATCTTATTGCTATTGAGCCCGCCAGCTCCACAGGACCCCGGCGAGGCCGGGCCGGCTCCGCTCGGCTTCGGGCGGAGCCGAGATGGGCCCCACTCGGGCCACAAGCCGCTGAGCCGTCCTACCGGCGCCGCAGGAGATCATGCGGCTGAGATCGGGGGCAAGTCTGCAGCCTGTGCGGAAAGCAGCCCTGCGACTGGAGTTGAACGCGGCAGGGGCCGGAGGAGCACCCATGCAGCCATAGTGGCCGCCACCATTCTGGCCCGACTCCTGAGATCTTGGCACAGCCCCCCCAGCGCGGCCTGAAATCCTGCACTTCGATTGTCCCGCCGCCGCCCGGCACCGGATCACCTGACCATCTGCCGGAGCCCAGAGAGATGTTAACTCTTTCCGTGCTCAGATAAAACCTACAGATACTAATCCTCCAGCGAATAAGAGCGGGGAGAAGGGTGAAGACACTTGAGGAGAACAACATGGAGACTCCAAGGTCAGTGAGGAGGGCAGAGCTGAAGTCCAGAAGGGGGAGAATGAGAAGATGTCCTATGTCTCGGGACTGAAATTCTTTTGTAAGCCATGATGAAGACATGAACAATCGGACTGTTATCCCTGTAACTCATGAAAGACATGGGGGGATGAAGCGTTCAAACTGCAGACACGAGCAAAGGCACTTGTGCTAAAGCCAGCAGATGTTGAAGTGACTGTGATCCAATGAGAAGCTTGAACAGAGAGAGAGATAAGGTGAAGAAGACCCCTGCCCTTAGAAAAAAAGGGGGGGGGGGAGACCTCTGTCCTCAGAAATGAAGATGATCTCAGAGATAATGAAGAGAACCTTTGCTCCTGAACAACTCATCCTTAAAAGTGTACCCCATGGGTCAGTGGCCCACAGAGGTAGTTGTGGGAAAACTACCAAATGTGGGAGGGACCTTCACGGTACAAGCAGATTTCCACCCGGGCGCTGCTTTGCTGTGATATTAAATCTACAAGAGAACTGTTTCTTGTGGAGAAGTCTCCATGGCATGGCAAGAGGAACTTTTCTTTCTCTGAGTGAACTAGAAAAAGACTATTTTAGAAGTGATGCACTGACTAAAAAGTCTAAGTTTGGTCTCTTTACGTTGTCAGTGGGAAAGGAAAGATGGAAAGTGGGGGGAGGAAAAGTGTTTTGAAGGTTTATTCTGATTCTTATTATTTTCCTTTTAGTTCTGTTAATAAAGTTAACTTTATGCTTTTTTTTTTAAAGTTTTGGGCCTGCTTTGCTTCCTCCTAATCCATATCTCACAGCAGAAATTGGATAGATGATTTTAGTGAGTACACTAGTGTTCAACTAGAACCAAAACCGAGACAAGAGTACAGTAGTTAAAGTTCTTCTGGCATTGTGTATTCTTATACATGTGTTTTGCAGTGTTTTGACTTAGCGATGGATAGAATAAATAATGCTCAGCCTGGTCCCCTGATAAAAATCTATAGATGCAGCCCATACAGATGGGCCCTGCACTTGCACAAAGCCTGAACCACATTTGTAAAATTCTGCATGAGTGCAGATGTCTTCCTGGATCCTCTTGCAAGACTGGAAGATTGGGTCAATGGCTGTGCTCCAGATAATGTCACTATTAACATCTCCAGACATAGCCACAGATACAGCTATAAGAATAAAGCAGGTCAGAAATGAGCTTCTAAGCTTCTGGTACAGCTGCCTTACTCCCCTCTAATTCCCTAAATCCCAGAGCACAGTCAGAATGAAAAAACACCTTGCTGGTAGAAAAACAGTGCCATAAAGCAGCCAGTGTTCAGATATGGGAGATGAATGTTGGAGTTCAAAAATGTCAAACCTATGTGTCTGGGGAAAGGCAAGGTTAGAGTTCATTCTGTTCTTTCTCAAAGCAAAACTATGTGAGTGTATCAGGATATAGCTTTTTTGATTTATACTTTGCATTAAGAACAAATTTATGCTTGTATACTAGTACTAATGATCTAATAATGCATTAACATCTTAACTCTGCTGTCCAGCCACGGCAGAATTAGTGACTCCTTACAATAAATAACGTTACAAATCATACTTCTATCACACAGCACTTCCTGGCAGGTTTTGCAGTTCCTTTAGCACAGGAAACATGTTTCAGTAGAGTGTTTCAGTAGAGTATTTCAGTGATTCCGTGACTTTTTCTGTTGACTACGCAGGAAACTAATTTTCCAAACAGTATGTTATGGACTCAAACCCACTGACGTGAAAGAGGGGAGGAGAACCCAGTCAGAGAGGCAGGAAAAGCCATGTCTGTATTACTGGGATGCTCCTCACTAAACAGCAACGTCTTGAACCAGTACGCCAAGTAGGGCAGACTGGTTTAATCACCATGGTCTGCAATTCAGCGAGAGACTCCTTTCTAAGCCCCCCACGTCACACCACTGATTTGCCAGCAGCTTAAGATAGCTGACAGCAGGCTGTACTCTTCCTTTCCAGCATCAGGACAGATGGCCTCAGCTCACTCCAGCAACTCAGTTTAGCTGCTATGAAAAAAGAAACACTAAGAAGCATTCTTATCACAGCAATGAGACACAGCCAAGCCCTGGAAAGGAAAGGGAACCTGCCTCCTGAAGGACAGAAAGCATTGTTCTCTCACAGTGAATAGCACCAGCAGGGCTCTCAGAAGGCTTTCTACAGGCAGGCTGCTGTGAAGAATTCACACCCTAAACATGCCCTGCAATAATTTACCCCAGACACAAATAAGTGGTTAAAATTACAACAGCTACTAAACTGCAGTATTTCTTAGAGTTCTTGAACATGAAAGACAATAAAACAGATTAATCTGCTTCAATATGTCTAGAAGGAAGAGGAAGGGATTGCAAGCATGGCTGGCACAGCACTCCCTACTGTACACAGCCCAGGTGCTCGAGCCCAGGAAGCAGCGTGGCCTCAAGTGACTCCCTCGAGGTTTACAAGGGATTTATCGGCTCAGTCATGGCTTGCAGCTCTCCTGGTCTCCTCAGAGGTCAGATCCTGACACTCACTCCTGCAGGCCCTAAAACCAGCACTGAGCCCATTGTTTCCAAACGATATATGCCTTCTTTCCACAGAAACATCTCAGTAGAAACTGGGGCTAACGGGTCAACTTCCAGTGATGTATCATAGTTTGAAACAGAAAACTTCCCAAAGTACCTATGTACAATGTGGTACAAGAAAACAGCAGATAAAATTAATCATTTGCATGCTCAGTAAATTTTTCTCCTCAGAATAAGGTAACAAGTGTCCTCTGATTTACTGAAAGACCCCCCTGACTCTCCTCAGGATGGTTTCCCAGAACTGTACTGTGACAATTTCTGCAATGGAGTCACAAAGGTGTACAAGACAGTTCCACATTTTAACTGTAAATCAAAAGAGCAAAGCAAAACTATTTGCTTGTTACGACCCTTGTTCTACATAACACTGGACCTAGACCTTAGATCTCCATCCTCAGGAAATACATTCTGGGGTAAACAAGAAAGCACTTGAGCTAAACATAGTGGTAGATGGTACTTGATTAAGATAGTTGGAGTTTTATTTTGGCTTTAAGCCATACAAAATGGATGGGATGTAACAAGAAAATGATCCAATTAAAGAAGAAAACCATATGAGTAAAACAATATAAAAATTCAACAGATGGAGCATGTTTAATATAAAAAGTTAAAAGTAATTGCTCATCATTTGGGGTGTTAAGAGAGGAACTAAGCAGGGTTGAAGATTACTATTTTTATTTATCAATGGGAAGAGCCCACATTCCCAAAATAGGGGAGAATAAATAAAAGGATTGCTTGTGTTTACAGAGGTGATTTGCAATGGTAACAGAAGTATTACAGTCAGATGCACGTTAATTCCTATGGGAGGAAAATTACAATCCCCAGCAGCAAAACTCCAGAGGTAGGTAACAAGGCAGCATCAAGAACTTGAAAGGAGGCAAGAACAGAGGCAAAACCTTTAACAGATGTGTGAGGAAGTTCTTTGATACCTGAACTGTGCAGGAAGTCTCGAAACATCTCCCAGGTGGCAGTATCTGTATCACACAGGCATCCTGCAGTGGCAGCAAGGACCCAGACTGGAGGCCTCTGACAATGGAGAATTCTTTATAGGCCTCACTTGGAAAGTGATTAAAAATAACCCAATGAAAACAGATGCAATTTGAGCAACTAGTGATACACACTAAAATGTAAATGTGGTGGTGGTTGGACTTCGTGCTTTGGTTTGGTTTTTTTTAATCACTGCATATCCTATACTACATGAAAAATGACTGTGGTACATGGCATTACACCAGCACGAAGGAAGAAGAGCTGGCAGCTGACAGGCTGTCATGAACAGCAGACTTGCTTTTCTAACCAACAGAATAATCAAAGTTTGAAAACACAGTAACTCCAACAAGTTTCTACTGCAGGTCTGTCTCCAATGACTGAAAATGCCCAGGAGCTGCCTCAACACGGAGAAGTATAGAAAGAAACTGTAACTGGCCATAAGAGAAAAAACAACCTGCACCCAGGAGCATAGATGTGTTTTTTCACTTGCACATGGGCATGTAAATGCATCTTAACATGAGAAGACAGAATAACTGGGAAGTTATTCTCCCATCTTCAGACAGTGATTCAGAAAGATCTTAATATATATATAAGCCATATGAATGCTTATGCAATTACTAACTGTAATTTCTGCAAATAGTAAGCAGATGCTATGAATGACAGCATTTGGTAATAAAACATCTGTTTCTGTAAACTCTGCGGAAGTGTCCCACCAAAATCTTACACACAACACAGCAAAACCAAAAAAAACATACGGTGGTGATGACTAGCAGGGAAGCACTTTGGACTAAGACAGACTTGCTTAGCAAATCAAGAAGCCCACTTGCCTCCTCAGCAGAATACCAGAGTCAGCAAAAAGATTGGAAAAGTAAGGTTGAGTTTCTTGTATGAATCTTGGCCTGTTGCTGTCCTAGGCCTATCATACTCTGTGTGAGGTGGCAGAAAATTTCAAATACCATCCTGAAACACAGAATAACCTCAGACAAGGAAAATGGTTCTTGGAAACGCACTACCTAATTGAGATAACCAGGACTGGCATCAACTAGTTGAAAAAGGGATACTTTACCTTAGCACCAACAAATTGTAGAACGTGTTTAACCGTGTTAGTTCACACAGGCACAATCACCCACATCAACAGGCACCTCTAGCCTTAGTTTAGATACTAAGCAGGAAGCCCAGTTTCTAGAATAAAAAAGCTGCAAGAGAAGGTTCTCAGCAAGCACTGGAGAGTCCTCCTGGAGTCATATGTGAATGACTCTCTTGCCCCAGAAAAGCAGGTGACGAAGGGGCCTGTGCTGAGGACTCAGCAACTGAAGAAGCAGCTTTAGACCTGTGTTCCAATGCATGCTCCAGCATCACCCTGGCACACTGCAAAGGCTGTGATCCAGCCTCCTCCTGCAGGAGGCCCCAGCTGCTACAGAGTTCGGAGCTCTAATGGCAATTAAAATTTTGCTGCTGCGTGGGTTGCGAAACAACCCTACAGCTTCCCACGAGGAAGTCATGTTCACCATTTTCAAGAGGAAAAAACCCAAGCTGATTTGCAAAGTGTGCTGTCTCCAGTTTTCTAAGCTTTAAATGAAACCTGTACCTGAAAAAAACTCCACTTGTATTAAATGATGACTTCTCATTTTGCCTTGTGGATGCCTTACGCTGAGTTTAAGTTACCATGGTTACATCTTTCACAATAAATATAATAATAAACAGGAGGGAATAAACAATTATGCTTTTGATTTTGCTTTTTCTTTAAATATCAGGTGTTTGTGATCTTTATTAAGGTACCTACACAAACTGGAAAGGGACTTTTAAGCTGCAGAAGGACTTTTTACAAGGGGATGGAATGATAGGACAAGAGGGAATGGCTTTTAACTGAAAGAGGGCACCTATGAAGGTGGTGAGGCACTGGAACAGGGCTCCCAGAGAAGTTGTAGATGCCCCAGCCCCTGGAAGCGTTCAAAGTTGGATGAATCTCTGAGGAACCTGGTCTAGTGGAAGGTATTCTTTCCCACAGCAGGGGGACTAGATGATCTTTAAGGTCCCTTCCAACCCAAACCGCTCCATCAGTCTATGAAGATTGGTACTATCATGTAACTGGTAATGGTATTACAGCAACATTAACATTAACATTTGTATACAGATTGAAGTGAGTAAAAAATTGCCTGCACTCACTGAATATTATGTACCTCCCAATCTTGACAAAATGAACTTAGGACTTAATGTTACAGAAAGCTCTACCTCTGTCTCAGGAGGGTTTTAGAGTCTAATCTACACATCATCGTACTAATTCTGTGGAAATATAAGATACACGTACAGAAACATCTGCAAACCAATGTAGAGATAATTAAATGTTTTTGTATATATTTAACTAACTTTCATTGAGTGAGAAAACAGCCTTTTCTGAAGGTCATTTCTTTGGTCTTAAAAACTGAAACTCAACCCACCTGGTTTTCATTTCCTGCCATATTCCTTCTGTCTCAGCTGCATACTGTGCTAAAAACAAAGGCTCCATTCTTTAATTGTGAATATCAGACACCTTTAACCTTCATTCTGTTGTTAGTGCCTTGGAATGTGAAAAAGTTAATATACAATATCCTCTTTTATTAGCTAAAATAATAAATGGCCAGTTGAATTCCTTTTATCAGCTGGGCTCGAGACCTGCAGATCCTTGGAGACTTAAGAGTTCAACAGAGACAAAAATGTATAGCTTTCAAAGCAAAATCACTATTTGAACACAGTTCTGTTCTACTGTTTTGGATGACAGGCAGGGATTGAAGGTCACTGTTTCTAAAGTTACCTAAGAGAAGTCTAGAAATAAGTCACCTCAGACCCTGTCACCCCACGGTGGTGAACAGCTGTCACATCTGGTCTCAATCAACAGCCAGGAACCAACAGCAAAGGGCGAGCTGATTCCCAGGCTTGGATCAGGGATGGTTTTAACAGAAACCACTGGCTCAGAGCAGCAGGACCAGTGAAAGATGGCATTCTTCAGCAAGAAACACAAGCCCTCAGAGGAAATGGGGCACAAGGGGAATGACTTGCACAGCTCATTGAAGAATTTTATTGGCCAGCTCAGTGCAGAAGATGGTTGCTAATAAAACAAAGAAACATTTGTCTATCAAGGTGACCAGAATGCCTCCTACCTCTGAGAGGAACAGATTTCACGTGAAGAAACAAATGTGTGTAGATTCTGGAGATGATTTTTAAAACAAACAAGCAAACAAACAAAACCTCTTTTCATCAAGAAAGCAAGCTTTAAGAAAACCCAAAACTCTGATTATGACCACTAGTAATTGACAGTCACACTAAGTCACAGTAACTGTTTTGAGATCCATCTGATGCAATCTTGGGATAAATAGATCAGGTCCATTAATTTACTCCCTCCTCATTTATTCAGAATTCATAAAATATTTGCTGCTGTTTAGCCTACAAATGGAACAGCTTATTCATAACTTCCTGAACATTTGGCCTGGGGCTCATGTTAGGAGTGAAGAAGCAGCATTCCTTACCCAGTGGTGTGCTGGATCTCTTCATCAGGCTTCTCAGCAGTCTTTAGAAGCCCTACCATGGTTTCCAGGGGTACAGCTGGGAGGGGAGTGCAGGGAGCACTGCACTTCAAACCACACAGGTCAGAGGAACCACTGGAGGCCAGCGGGAGCAGAAATCTTTCCATTCCTACTGGTGACATTCAAGCCTCAGCATATGGCATCACACTGATGTACACATTTATACTTTGGATCAGAGACTCTCACATTTACCTCTCCCACTTTATTAAACTGACAAAGGGTGAGATTTCGCAGTTGGTTCACAGATGTACATTAAGTAACAGGCAATCACTTTACTTGTATATCAACACTTCCCACATTTAGTGAAGAAACAAAATTTGAAAGCTGTTTCCCGTTCCACCCCAGTCTATTAGTAATGAGGGTATTCATTACAGCAGCTTAAACTGAGGGAAAATATGTTGCTTAGCTTGGAGAAAAATATGTAGAATTATCAGTGTGATGCAATACTGGCTGAAATTTGATTTCACAACAGTCATTGCACCAAAAGGTTTTAAAAAGTGGTTTTAAGAAACAAACTTGTAAAAAAATAACAGAAAAGAGAACTTGTGCCATGTAATCTCTGGGCATCACATGGCTGTAAAATTGATAAGGAAAACACTTTGGTTTAGTTTGCCTGTGAAGCCAGTAAACAGAATGTATGCCACAGTGATAGCATTCTTAATGATTCCTAGCATTTATTGTTATGATCATTCTGTTTATTACAACCATACCAAGCTCCAACCTTTCGTAACATGTCAGAAGCTACTTCATAATCAACCATTTTTCAGAGAGTGAAATTACTTCGTTGACAAGAACAAAATGTTGGGAGTCTGGCTGAAAACTGACGACTCATATGCAATTTTACTTAAAAATTATCGCATTTGTAGTTGGCTGCATAATTCTTTGAAATTCTGTCAAAAAACCTCAAAACCTTCTTCTAGACATCAAAATTCTGATCTTGTGAAAACAACTGCCACTCCTTAAGCCATCTTAGGACCTCTGAAAAAAGGTGAATTCAACTTGACCTTAGGTCTGTAACAACCAGCAAAATACTTTCAGGGTTACCTGCAAACCTTTATTTATGAATCTGAACTCGTTAACTCTGCCTCAAGCAGCAGCTCAGGCTAGAAGGTCTGCTGTGCTTGGAAATAAGCTTTGCAATGTTCCCTCTGGAGGCACACAGAAAAGACCATCACAGAAAACATAGCACTTCAGTAACTTTGCATCCCATTTCCTTGTCTGGACAGAACACTGTGACCAACTCCACCTGACACCTACAATGACTCCACTAGGAGATCAAGAAACTGAATGTAAAAAGCCACGGAACAGGCTCCATCTCCACTTTGCTTGGCAGAGGAAGAGCCCCTGTAGCTCAGGCTGGGCCAGAAAGACCAGACTATATTTGCACACTGTACTCCCTAGTATTTTCCAGAACAATTAAAATTTTGGCAGCTGGGTTCTTCCAGACCCCCCTGTACCTGGCACGGCCTGAGCAGCAGAATCAGAGTGTGACTTTTCCAGCAGTGAGTGATTTTCCACACATCCAGGAACTGTTGCAGTTGCAAGGGCAAACAGGAGATTGGGAGGATTTCTCTTCAGTGCTCTCACTGCCGCCACTGCTAATGTGCCAAGACACATAGGGTCAAAGGAAGTCTGACACAGGGGTAAGAGTGCAGCTTCCAGGGCAGAAAATGAGGTGAGAGATGCAGAGTAGAGAGATCCATGGATAAATGAGTTACAAGCAAAATGGGTACAACTGAATCAGAACAGTGGGAGCAAAGGTGGTGTATGTGTGTGAAATTAGAGCAGAAGTCACAGAAGTATAAGCAATAAAATGCAGCTAAAACCAAACATAAAATTGAGGAAACTTTAAATCTTTATCTTCAGTTGCTCTCAGAGAGAAGCTTGGATGAACCAAAAAAATTCTCCCAAACTTTTAAGATTAGCATACCTTAAGGATAACTGCTAGCCTTGGCTAATTTTATCTCCATCAGCTCAAGCTGTAAAGGGGCATGGGCATCCTTTGATGGAGAAGTTTAGACTGTAAGGAAATGTAGGTATATACAACTGTCACATCCTTTTTTCTATTAAAAAGAACAAACAAAAAAAAAAATCAGATGCAATCAGAACCCACATTAAGTGGTAAAATATTGTATTCTGAACTAGGAAGGGCCCAAAGAAGCATGGCTTACATTCTCCTAATTCACTGCCCCTATCCAAATGCATAATTGTAATTAATTTCAAAAAACAGATTTAAATAAAAAATCACATACCTTCTTTTTTTCTTATACGTGCCTCCACCTCTTTCTGCATACTGGATGAGCCTGTTCAGGAGAATCGGCTGTCAGTGAAGCTTCTGTCCAAGTTAGGAGCTCTATGTAAATCCAGAAAGGGGTTTGGAGGACAACTGGAAAGGAACTTGGTTCCCTTCAAAAGAAACCTAAATAAGGAAGTTGAGGGATTGTCTGGACATTCAGATTTTATGCTTGTTACTTGTATTTATCAAATACCACACTAATTCTGCGACAAGGTTAACTTCTCAGTTGCCAAGCCATGGCATGTCTCTCATTTTATAAACAAGCAGCAGAACAGCAGATGTTTTGTTCACTTTGCCTGTTTTTCTACAATAATGGCACAATTAATTATCCATCAATGGAATTTAAATAGTAGTGATCCAAATCCTTCCATTCATTTAAACTCTTTGGTTGTTGCTGTCCAGAACCAGAAGTCTGCAGGTGAGCACCAGCCACCACCTCAGAACAAAACTCTCCCATTTATTAATGACTTTAGTTAGTACTGGAAAAAAAACATGTTTGTCTACAGGTGGACAGATGTCATACTAGTATATCTAGGTAGTTAGTTATTTCCCCCAAATTTCCTCTTTTATTGTCCTGTGCTGAATAAAACTCAGTGTGGCTGCCAAACAACAAAAGCAAAATCCTTTATGAGCTGCTGGGCTCCCAGAAAATCACATCAGTCTATGACCCAGAGATGGCCTCTTTAGTAAGAGTTCCAGAGATCCACAAAGTATCAAAAAGGACAAAAATGCTTCCTGATAACTATGAGTATCAAGAACTGCACTTAAATACTGCCACTTCAAACCTGATTTCATACCAGATACTTGAAATGGCAAAAAACCCCAACATGAACATCACAGTTTTCTGTACAATTCTGTTTCATCAAACAGTTCTCTCCCCCCTTTCCCTCTTTCTCAGGAAACAAAGGAAACATTGCACCTTCCTCAAAAAGACTTATGAAAGTATTTCTGAGATTTAAAAGTGATGACCTCGAAAAATACAAAAATGAGAACAATTTCAAGTTGCTCCCCTCCACCTTGAGAAAATCGTTGCAATTTTACTTATTTCTAAGAATAATGAACTTGCTGAGACACATCTAGAAGTCAGGAGCCACCATCCATTCCTACCTGTTTCAGAGCTCTCTTTTGGCTCATCTCTCAAAACTCAGTGCTTTTTTTCAGCCCTCCTCCCTCTCTACTGGTACCTGCTTGGTTCTGTCTTGCAGAACTACTGAAGCAATGAAGATGGAAGGCTATCTGTAATACAAACAATACTGTTCAGAGACAAAGCACTAGAAACAGACTAGAATGCACCTTATTCTCAGAGAAAACAGTTCAGCAATAAAGACTTCAAGAAGTTGCTGGTTTTTACTTAAGTTTTGGAATACAACTCACTGTTGAAAAAAGCCACTTTTCTCCTTTCCTAATGAATCAGTACCTTTATTAACAAAAGGGTCTCAAGTTGCTTTTGTGCCACACTAAACCTTTAACAAAAACTTAGGCCCTGAAAGGTAGGATGAAATTTTCTTAATGCTAAACAGTTAAAGACTCTCACATTTATGTAAAACAGCAGAGAAGTCAGATAACACCACTGCATTGAACTTGGTAAGATGGAAATGAATCACTCCAGTAAAGGACTCGCAGAACAACCTGTCTGATAGCCAGCTACTGCCTCCTGCTACCTTACAAACATGGGATAATGCACTCTACTACCAAAATCATTTATCCTTGGGGTTTAGGTGGTTTACTGCCAGATAGCAAGACCTTTTTCTTTGTAGTACACACACAAAAGGCAAAAAGCAAATGAGACAATAGAATGCTTTTCTTAGAAACTGCCTCACCTAAGGTGCTGGGGACTTAACTTTCCTAGTTCTTTAATGGAATTATAGCACAGCCTATAAATATCTGGCTTTTTAAACACAGTATGACCAATATGCATAACTTTCACAACTGATTTTACAAATGCCATTTACAATAAAACTGCTTAACTTCTGAAAATTTAACAAGCCATATCCACCAGGATACTGCATATGAAGCAGTAACAACAAGAAATTAAATACTACTTTTTCCATTAAAATAAACTGATACTACTACAACCATCAGCCATGCTACAGCTACATTATTGCATGACAAAGATACACACGTTAACTACAGTTGGTACATTTTTCTTATTTATTCAAAAGCTAGTGGATGACAAAAAGGGTTAAAATGTTTATACCACCTATTTATTACATGAACAAATACTTAATCCAAAGGGACTCATTTTACAAGCCCCTCTGTCCAAAAACCACACACAAATTAGTTTTTATACACAAATGTTTATTTCTCAAATAAACTTCCCCATTAAACACAAGGAATGAAATCTAAATCTTCATAAAGATGGATCCAAAACAAAATCCCTCCAGTACATTGTAATCACTGTTTTGTTGGTCACTACTGGCTTTAACTGTTTAACATCAAAAAACAAGGACATATTTAAAAAATCATGCTACTGGATACCTAGCTCTGCCTCTGACCAGCTCTACACTGATCTCCAAAATTTTAAAATTTTACATCATGAAATCTGAAGCATTTAACTGAACAACAGCTGTGCATTAAACACAAACAACTGAACAAGAGGATTATAAGATGTAATCAAGTTCATAACGAATATAGGTGTTCTTTTCATCATTATAGATTCTTGGATAATGTGCTATCAGAGCATCCTGTGATCCGATGTAGATTGAATTATAGATCTTCCAATAAACATCTCTGACTTTTCTGGCAGGGTGAAACAAACCCTAGAAAACAGAACAGAACAAAATGTAATGAAAGCTTAAAGCCCCGATGTCTTTTATTGAATTTAATCAAGTGTTGCAAAATAAGCATTTAATAAATAGACAGAACATACAAGCTCTAGGAAAAACAGTATATTTAATAACAATATACAAACAGTACTTGCAAGAATATACACTGCAAGAGACTTTCACCTTCCTACTGATGTCAGTATCTTCATGCTGAGGTCCCCACACTGCAAAAGTGTGAAATTTCCTATCTGCAGATTATTACTAAAATGCTGTCACGCCTTCTCTACACTGACCTGCATTACCTTAATCCTTGCTCCCCGCCTGTTACTTGAGTTTTAATTCCACAGCCAACACAGCCACTGTCACAGGCAATTACACAGAGAAGGAGCCTTCAGATTTTACCACCACATGCACATTTATAGAAGCTGAACTGCCTAGTGTTGATCTAGCAGTATAAATTCTACTCAAAGCACTGTTTTATAGTGCTTCACTCTTCTAAACGGCTCACTGTTTTTCTTGGCTAACGACAAATCATGACTATTACTCCATGGCTATTATCCTCTTATTTATTTATCTCACCAGTTACTTAACTCCTCCCACAGCTAATTTATTCCCCAGTCATTAGTTCATATCCTCAAAATTTGTGAGATGCTTCCAGTTTAGAAATCAAAGTGCCAGGCGATTTTAGTCAACTGATACTCTTAGTTACCTGCTCTTTCTACACAAGTTCTGTGATGTAATCAGCAATCTCCCTGTACCAAACCCTTTGTTTATTGTCCGTTTCCACTGTTCAAGTCCTTGGCACAGAATACCATGTTTAAATAATACTTTGGAGACAAAAAGCCAGTTTTGCCTTTGCTAGAAATCATCTTCAGTTGACTTTTTTGTTTCCTGGAAAGAAGTCCTGCCTGAGAACTGCTCTCTGCTGCCCCAGCACACACAAGGCCATACCTGTAAGCAGTACTGCAACATCCTGCAGGGCCCAATAGCGACTCTGAGGCCCTCCAGAGCCCCCATAACTGCCTGGATGACGTGAGGAGAGGTTTCAAACACATTAGGCCACACGTAATTTAACAAGTGATTAAGGGAATCTTCGCAGCCGAACCCATAAACACCAAGGGACATGTGCTGCACCACAGCACTGGCTGTTTGTCTGTGTACAAGATCCCTGCAAAGAGAACAACAGGCTATTAATAAATTAGACTTAGAAGCAACATGATTGGACAAGCATAGTGTTTCTTTTCAATAACACTTTTCTTGAAAGCACTAATAACACTTTTAAGCCATACTTACTGCCAGCAAGAGGCAGAGTATCAAAAATCAGTAAAAAGAAAAAAGATGTGTTTTCTGACAAATTACTGCACTCCAATTCCACAGAAGTACCAATATTAGAAATTATCAAAAGCAGTTTTAATAGAAGTCTTGACTCATTGAAGATGCTTTTATAATTTTAATCTTCAGAATTATCAGTAAAATTGGAGCATATATAATCCAAATTGTTTGCAAATAACGGCTTCCAAACTATGCTGGTCACTTAAAGCCTTTAGCAAACAAGGACAATATACACATCTGCTATCATTAACAACCAGGTATATACTTAAAAATATGTCTACAGGTAACACATAGAAGTGCACTCACCTGTCCATTAAAGCATCTTCAAGCAATGGTGTAACAGCATAAATGTAATCTTTTCCCATCTCTCCAATGTATTCAAACAGGAAAGAAAGAGATTTTAACACACCATTCTGGACATTCAGTTCTGGAACTCTGTATTCATTCATGAGTGCAGGCAGCACTGTGAAAGGTGAGCATGTTTCAGCCACAATAGCAATTGCTACTGTAGTACATACTCTGTTCTGCCTTTCCTGTACTTTCAAGTTGTTTAGCAGGGTGGCCAACACATCGTGAGGTCTGGAAGAGACAATGTGGGCATCCATGTCAATCAATTTGGTGAGGATTTGGATAAAATTAGTTAAGCTTCAAACAAGTGCCAGAGAAACATGGTTTAGCCCTCATAAAAAGTTTAGAGAACTGAGACACAAACTGAACACTAAACATAAAATACTAAACTCTAGAACAGCTTAAGGATTTGTTTTCATTGCCGATATTTTTTACTTTGTCTAGACTTGGCTTTTTCCCTGCCTTCTGTCCTCCCTCTTGTAAACTCTGGAGGCTAGCAGAGCCTCCCCACCATTACTCTGATCCCAGAGGCAGTTACAGACTTGTATAAAACCAAGCATTGACAGAGATAGGTTATGTCCTGCATGGAGAACAGTTACAGCACCCCTGGCTGCTTGCTCTATCTGCATTCCGTCAGTCATCAGTCACTTAAAGAACATGCATAAAGGTGGCAACTGTGCTTCATTCTACAATGTGCTGACTTGTAGCACGACCTTAGTGGAAACAAACCTCTAAAAATCAGTAAAACTACTGATTTGGTTGGGGGGAGGGGAAAAAGAGAGAAGATAAATTATTTAAAGGAGAGTTTCTGAAATGATACAAAGAGGGTCTGAATGCACATCGCAGTATCAAAAATTCATGAGACAACAGCTCTTACTCCCAAGTAAGGCTCTAACCTTATTAGTCCACAAATTTTGTCCAAAAGTGCAACATCCTATGTTAATGAAGAATACATGACTGCATTCTTCAAAATGAGTAAAACTAAGCCTGCACATAATAAAATGTAGAGAAGTTTGAGTATTTCCCACCAGCAAACTACCAATCATCACTATGTCCGGTAACTGTGTGCAGAAGTGGATAAGCATTAAACCAACTTACCCAATAGCTTTTGCAATATAACCAAAAGTGTTCACTGTGGCTCTTCTGATAGCTTTCTTGTGAGCTTTTAATAATTCAAGCAGTTCAAAGCAGATCCTCATCCATTCTCTGGCAGAAACATACTCTGCACCTCTGAAAGAGAATAAAGTGAGTTACCTCTTCAGTGATGTGAGAAGTTTTTAAATGAAGCCACAAACTGTAGCACCCATTCATTTGCTATCAACAGAGGTAACAGCTTAAGAATTTCCTTTATTAGGTAATTCAACATTGTGTCTGCTAAATACCTCAAGCATTATGCACAACTTCAGAAATATCAAGAGATATGGCAATAAATACTCAGATGCCAAACTTGAGCTTTTGCCACAATAATTGCCCACACAGAAGGTTAGATATTTTATCATTACTCAGCTTACCTGTCCGCAATACGCCCAACAAGATCAATACAATTTTCCTGTACTTTCTCATGTCTGTTCTTCAAAATAGGTGTCAGCCGTGGCAGCAGGTCCTTGATTGGTGGCGTCATCTTGTGCATACCTATTGAATTCAAAGAGGTACATTCAGTCTTATAATGTATTATTAGTTTGCTCTTGACCAGCCAAGTAATCAGTACAAAAACATACCTATAACATTCACAATAGCCTTCAGCGCCCCGAGTATGCTGCCCAGTACTTCAGGATATTCTTCACCCAGGTACTCATACAAAACAACACCCAAGTGTCCCATCAGTTTTTCCTACAACCAAGTAAAAAGAGTTAGAAGTTAAATTTCCCCTCCCCTCTCATTACTGTGACCTTCTAGAGCACATCTGGAAGAGAAGCCCATACCTCTTGACAAGTCTTCATGACAACTGCAGTACGAGAGATCAGGTCAGCGGCCTGCTGCCTGACTTTGGCTGATTTGTTGTTCAAACGCCACAAAACTGTACCACAGATCTGTGGCAAGTAGGGTTTCACTCTTTTGCCTAGGGCATTAACCACTGTGCCAAAACCATTCAGCATCACAGAATCCTGAGGGCAAAAACAACAAAGGAAAAATCAGACAAAAAGCAACACTGCATTTAAACTAAACTTGTCATAATCCAAAATTGCTTTTAAAATGCTAACATTCCAGAGATTGCTTCTGGATTTTGTTGATTAGAGCACTGACATATTAAAAGGGATTCCAGAAATCTAACTTAAAAGCACACATTTCTGTACAACTAACAGTGAAATGGCTTACAATTACAGTGAACCACATACTTTAACACCCTTGGCCGTACCTCTGTTGTCTGTTCCTGAAAGGCGTACAAAATACCATCAATGAGCTGTTCTTCCAGTTTATGATCAATGTCTGCTGCCCCTAGATTTCCCATGATCTTCTCAATTGTTTCCATGACCATTTTTCTGTACTGCTCAGCCTCGTCTTTCAGATCATCCACAATTCTAGAAATAATTTCTGCTGCTCCAACTTTATTTGCCAGCTCCACAGTTGTATCAACCAACTGAAATACAGAAATGTTACATAAGCAAGCATTGTTAAAATCTACTTTCTATATCTTGAAAATAATTTCCCTAGTTTGAAGAAACACGTTAAGCTCGCTATAAAAACTGTCTTTACCTTCAGAAATCATGCAGTGTTTTTAAGAACATAAATGGGGTGAACCACCCCACCTTGCAACTGATGAAGACTCGTTCACAGATGTAAAATGTCGTGATAACCTCCTAAGAACCTGAAAATCTTCTTAGCTACACAACTTCTAAATTGCTAGTACAAACAAAAATCAAGCTTCAGGACACAGAAAGAAGTAAGTACCTAGCCTGAATGAACATTCTAATTTCCTTCTACTGTAAATAATTTTCCAGCTAAAAAACCACCAAAAATACCTGTCTGTAATTTCTTCTGTCCAGTGCCATTCTGTGCTGCCAGAAATGTTTGAAGAAGGGTGGCAAGATTTCTGTTTTAATGTAGTTTGCTTCAACACCATCCGTACCACAACACTGCTTTACCACCTGACAGGAAACAAAAATCCAACAATTTTAATTCGGTGTAGGGTGTGCGGTGGGTGATTTGGGGTGAGGTTTTTTTTTGCTTTTGTTTGGTTGCTTTGGGGGCTTTTCTTTGCTTTTTATTTTAAGAAAAGGAAATACATACACATTCAATGTCAATGCCAAACTATCATTCTGACGTACCTTCAACACAATTTTTTTCATCTCTTCATCAGGAGACTGGAACTCTCTGATAAGAATTAGCATGACTTCTCTGGTGTAGTAGTTTGCATACTCGGCATCCATGAGTGGAATCAGGTAACCAATTGCCTTCAGAAACGCAGCCAAACCCTATTTAAATGCAAAATATGTCTCTAATAAGTTACAGCAGGTACACACCCATTTTGGTTCAAACTAAAGGAAGTATTTTAGATTTACCTTTCCTCTGTGTTGACGTATACCCTTCCACAAAGGCTTCAGGACAGAATCAAATGACTCAATACCATAGGGAGTGGCTGCCTCAGCCAAAGCAGCAATGGCCAAAGCACTGATGGTGCGAACTTTCTGCTGCTCATCCACCAGCCCTGCAAGACAGTAGGGTTTAGTACCATTTCTTGCACTCGTGTCTTAAGCTCAAAATAGGAAAAATAGAGGAACGGGGTAAAAGGGATTAACTTATTTTCAGGAATACTGAACCACTATTAATCTTTCTTCACCTTTCAGCGTCAGCTGAAATGTTTCTCGGTGTCACAGCAACAAAAAAACCAGGACCCTACTGCCACTGTGCCTTACTGAGGTATGAAAAAATTTCCAGATATAAAGTGGGCAAAAAAAAACTTTGTCTGGGAAAGCAGAACTTACCATGTTCAATAATTTCAACCAAGCTCCTGAGATGAGGCAGGATAGCACAACCCATAAGAATAGCAATCTGCTGTACAATCTTGATGCCAGTGTGCCTGGCCTGCCAGGATTTTTTGCTTTTACAGACAGCTTTCAAGAAGGGCAACAGAGAAGGAATGCCCAGAGCAGACGCAACAACGGCAAAGGCTCGAGCTGTTGTATTTCTGACATATTCATCCATGTTATCAATATCAGGTCGCATTGTGGAGATCATTGTTGCCAAACCTGCAGCCTGCAGGAAAAAACACAAAATGTACCAACTGGATTTATGAACAGCACGGTTAACTGTTCTGCCATGCCTATAAACATGCAGGTATATGTAAGCTAACTCAGTGCTTTAATAAAGGATGGAGTCTCACCTTAGCCAAGTTTGAAATAATTTCTCTGCCTTCCACTCTAGCATAGTAGTCTTCATCAATCAGCAGTGGTTCAATGACGACGAGGATCTGAAAAAGGTAAACAAATTAGTGTTTCCTTTCATTAATACCTTCTATAGTATTTCTAGCCCTACTAGAGTCCATGAAACAGGAGATGCTTCCATTAATCCAAGCTTAAAGCCTTACAATGATCAGAAAAAAATTAAATCTATTACACTGTTTTTATAACTCTTAGTCTTTTAAGGACATGGTCTGGAGATACTACTTAGATCAGGTAAGGTCCTTCCCACCTCCAAATATGCATATATCCTATTTACAGCATGCCTCAATACTATAAAGCCTACACTCCAATCACACTACAAAAACTTAAAAATTTGGCTTAAGAAATATGAAAGCCAATTATGTTAAAAAAGCATTCTATCATCCTCTTTGATATGCATATAAAATGCTGAAAGAGCAAATCAGAGATGAAACAGGAAACTGTAACAGACCTTATGTACATATGGTCGGACCAAGTCATCCAATTTGTAGAGAATTCTGTCGATGACTTTGACAAGCAAGTGACGCTCCTGATCTTCGAGTGTTGGTGACATCAGCAGAGGCAGAATCTGATTGAACAGTGGCCCTGCTCCGAATTCCCGAGCTTTATCAGTAATTTGCCGCAACGCAGCCTGAACAAAACCAGAAAACCTGCCAGTTAAACTAAGGGAACAACACTGAACAATCCTAAAACAGGTATTAACCAAGTTGAAACGTAACTGACTGCATCCACAGGCTTCCAAATACTTGCCCCAACCACTGCAGAACTATTTCAAGCAATTTTACGCTGATCTGTTCAAACACAAATGTGTGATGACAAACACTGTGTTGTTAATGCTCAAATGTTCAGTTTTTAAGAAAAACATGCTTCTGAGCTAATACTGGCTCCACCTGGAAATTAGCTTCACAGCCGCTGTTTGCATCCAGGCAACCTGGTGCTTGGTCAGTTTAGAACATTTGCAGAAAAAAACTGTTGTTATGCTGCTTAATGCTTAAGTACAAACTTAAAGAAGAGCTACACTAAGAAGCTAATTTAAGTCTAAGAAGCAAAATCCAGAAAGTTACAAAGCCCTGTAAGCAAAACACGCTATAAATCCAGTTTCTCATAAATCTAAAAAAAAAAAAAAAAAATAGAAGCCTTACACCATGTAGTGACTGACATTACTGTCCAAAGAACAGCAATACTAAATTACATTGAAAACAAAAAGCCACACAGATACAAAAGAAGAAGAAAGAAAGCGCTAAACAAGGTGTGCTGTTTTGGCTGGAATAGATTTTATTTTCTTTACAGTCACTAGAATGGGGCTGTGTTCTGGATCTGTGCTGGAAACAGTGCTGATAACACAGGGGTGTTAGTTATTGCAGAGCAGGGCTTACAGAGAGTCAGGGCCTTTTCTGCCTCTCACCCCACCCCACCACTGAGAAGACTGATTGGCACAAGAAACTGGGAGGGGACACAGCCACGACGGCTGGCCCAAATTGCCCAAGGGGATGTTCCACTTCATAGGGCACCATGCTAAGCATATAAGCCAGGGGGAAAGCTGGCCAAGGGTCACTGCTAGAGAACTGCCTGGGCATCACTTGGTTGGCGATGAACAACTGTTTTCCATCCGCATCGCTTGTTTTTTTGGGGTTTATTTTTCTCTTTTTTTTGTTATTTTTCTTTACTACTATTACTATTAAATTCTTATCTCAATGCACAAGTTTCCTCACTTTTACTCTTCTCATTCTCTCCTTTATCCTACTAAGAAGAGAGAGGGGAAGCAAGCAGCTGTATGGGTCCTAGTCAACAGCTGGGGTTTAACCACAATAGATAGCAAAGCTTAGGAGATTATCTTCAAGACAATCCCATGGACAACTGAAGCTAAACCTGAAAACAAACACCAATTTTTGAAAAACGAGATTACATCAACGTATCTGACAATTCATCTTACCTTTCGCATGGGAGGTGTGCCATTCTTTATTTTCAGAAGTAATTTCATTATTTTTCTCTCCTTCTGTTCCTCAGGACTCAGAGTTGATTCATCAACATCAACCTACAAATAATTCCAGACAAATAAATGGGCATTGCTACATAATCAAAAGAAAGCAGGCAAGTTAAATCAGCATGAGCAAAATCTCCTTTACCAGCAGCTTGTCGAAGTATTGGATATCATCTGGCTTCAGGAATGGCAGGTTGCCAGATGGCTGGTCATTAACACTCTTCATAGTGCGGTCCTCTGTCTGCATGTGGAACCCTGTCATACCCCCCAAGGGCGTTGGAGTCGCTGTGAGCTTCCGAGCCGGAGTACGGATGGGCACGTAACCAGCTGGGGGTGGGAGAACCTAAGGAAGGAAGAACAAAATTCATTTTAATCGCAACAGATATAAAAAGAGGGAAGCCATCAAATCCGAAACATCGCTTGAAGTTGTAGCTTTCGCTTTATTTGTTTGGGGATTTGTGTGTCGTTGCATACAACAGATCCCATGTTCACAGCAATACAAACAAACTCGCCCTGACAGCTTGTATTCGCACTTATCCTGTACTGACAACATTTCAGAAAAAAGATCACTCCCACTGCTGGGAGCTTGGATAATAAATTGTGAAGTCTCCAAGGATTAAAGAAGCACTTCAGTAACTGTATCAACATAGTTCACTTGCTGTCTCAGTATTTGTGACCCTCTTCCATGTTTGTCTACATCTCAACTTAACATTTCTATCAGTCCATACAGAGTACATTTCTGGCCTTGGCAGGCATTTCCAACACTGAGAAGCACAACAGTGACTTGCCTGTGAGATCACCTTCAGACTCCCCCTTTCTAAGGGATTTACAATAAATCAGTAACCAAGTCAAACAAGTGTGTACAATCAATAATCAATATTTAATGTGAAACATTCTACTTCTGGGGAAAAAAAATCAGTAATTCCCTGGTAGGAAAAAAACTTCATCATGGTCTGCTGTATTTTAATCCAGATGAATTACCTTATATCCTTCAGGAAACATAGCATCCAATTCCTCATCAGAAAGTGGTCTGTTTCTCTCATCAATTTCCCTCTCCCAACGCCAAGCTTGCAGCTGCTCAGGAGTCATGCTCATGATGTGACCTATATTCAAATTAAAAAAAAAAAAGTATTTAAAAAAATCCTTTGTATGCAGAAACAGATTACTTGTTTACTTAACTTTTAAGTGCTCTTCTGAGTGAAATTTCCCATTGCATTTGAATTCCATAGCCAATAACACATCAAACTTTTACGAAGCCTTTTATTGATTGTTTTACCAACTAAACTGAACAGCAACAGACATGTAAGCTTAGTCTCAACTCCTCTCCAGAACTGAGTTGCTGTGGACATTATCACAAAAGTAGGAAATTGAGCATACACTGACTGCTTTCATACAGGCAAGAGAGCATGCTGGGCAGAGCAGTCTGTTTCAGAAGACAATACAAAAGGAATGCTTCATTCCCACAAAACCAAGTGAAGCCTTAGACAAGGGACTGAGCTTACCTGGTGTGGGGGTTGCCATGTTCATAGCTGGTGTACCAATGGGTGTTTTGCCAGGGGTCAGAACAGGAGTGCTGCCACCCATCTGGCTCGCAGGTGTTTCATCCCAGCGAGACTTCCTTTTGCTCGCTCCCGGGGTTGGTGTCTCGCCGATGGAGTCACCACCTCGGTCTGTACGAGGTGTCTCAGCCCAGCCACTGCCATGGCCCGGAGTATCTAAGGAAGAACAAACCCAATTTTCTCAGAAAGCTGAACGGTATATACTTCAACTATACTATCAATATTCAAATCTGTTTTCAATACCAAATTAACAAATAGTAGGCAAAAAGTAAAGACTACTTTGGTGAATATTGAATAAACACAGGCATTACACTAAAAATATCCAACAGAGAACATTTTTTTATGAAAAAAGCATGTCGTCTTCTTGCTGAACCTTAGCATAAAAAATAAGATTCAAAAAGAAAGAGAACTACTCAGATAGTCTAGGAATTGAACAAAGTACTCCATGTACTCCCTTGATAAAAGCATTAGGTAACAAAAGTGTTCCACTGTTCTCTGACAAGAGGCAAATTCAAATTAGGCAGGTGAGATGCTTCTCAAATTTGTTTTAATGACTATCTCCTAAAAAAACCCAAAACAATTCAAAAACAACACACACAAACATATTATGAAAAGCTATTCAACATGTGCTCCTTTACTGTGTCCTTTGTACATAAAAATCTCAACCTGCAGCAGTCATTAGATATGACAAAACTTTGATTCCATATTTGAGCCGAGATACTTCCACAGACGCCAGTTAGGCACAGGCAGAACCCAATGCTACAAACTCAGACAAGAACAACTCCCCACATCAACCACTAGATGTCAGAATACAATTACTTTTTGCCTGGCTTCTGAACTGTTTACTTAAGGTGAAAAAACCCAGTACAATTAACCATTCAAAACTTATTATGCACCTCTCAGTTCGCCATAAATACCTCTTTCTGTTTTTGGGGTTTCATCCCATCGATTTTTGCGTGCACTGGAAGTGGCACCTCCGTGGCCCGGCGTTGCGTGACCAGGCGTGTCCCGGCCGGGTGTTGCAGCTCCTGCTGGTGTATGACTGGGAGTTGGATCCCAGATTTTGGAGCCTGGGGTGGCACCTGGAGTTTCGCTACCCTTCGCACGGCCTGGTGTTTCATCCCATCGCAGAGATGGCGTGTGTCCAGGGGTCTACACAACACAAAACCAAAAGTATCAGTACAGTATCCCATACTACACACTAAAAGACTACTAGTTGTTCTTAAGTACACTAAGAAACTTCTGGCACTCAAGAGGATTAGCACTAGTAATGTCTTCTGTAGACAGCTGATGAGCACTAGGTCATTACCTCTGCTTGATCCCAACTGGACAATTTTTTAGGTGTAGCACCAGGAGTCTGATCAGCTGTCTGATCCCAACGCCGTTTGCGTTTTGAAGGTGGCTGAGAAGCGGCTCCATTGACGACTTTAAGCTCTCCAGCTTTAGCTTTTTCAGCTAGTTGTTGCCTAATTTCCCTCTGTTCAAAAGCACAAAAAGACAAACATAAGAACTCTTCAAATTACACCTTCAAAGGAGTTTTTTCAGCATCTTTTTATGCTTCGAGGTTCTGCTCCAATAACCTGCAATTAACCACTGCTTTAATTTCAAGGCCACTCTTTTTTCAATTCTTCTATATTGATAGAGCAGCTGTTTGAAGGGCTGTTTTAAAACTGATTTTTCATTAAAAGCCTTTCTTACTGCAAATGCGAATGCACAGAGAATGTTTAAAGCTGTCAGTTTCTGTCACCTATAGGTATATATGCCTTAAGACCATCACCCATCTGTTTCAAACAAGTACCGCTTCAGTAAATTAAAGGTGGGTGACAGAATATACGTTCACATGAGCTACATCCCATGATATATAAAAAGCCCTGAGATTCTTATGTAAAATCATGAGATGATACTGCTAAAACAGCACACTAACCCAGACTGTTTTGCACTTATCAATGGATCCATAAGCAGTAAGACTGCCAAAATTAAGAACGAATTCCTCAATTAAGATAAGACAAATCAATGTTAGAAGTCACTGGAACTACAAGGTCTTGCTCCAATTAACAAGACGGTACTGTAGGTATTACACAATAAATCTGTTTCCATTACCAATATCTTTTTACCTATTAAAATGAATTTTAAAGCATGTTTTTGGTTTTTCTCCCTTTTTTTCTTTTCGTTTTTAAAACCAAATGCCAATCTTATACCAGATTTAGTACTGCAACATCTGTTGTAGGTACATCATCAAGAGCCTTTTAAAACCTCCCTGGCTTCCCTATACACAGAGCTCACAAAAACAAACATCTCTCACACTGAGTAATTCTCAGTCACTGTTAGATTTTGTCTCTTCTCTAAAAGAAAGAAAATAAACAAGAGAAAGTCCGAGTGCCACCAAAAAAATCCAGATTAAAAAATCTTGAGACTATTTTTCCTTGCATTGCTTAGGTATTACACAGATGTTTTTTAGAACTTTCACCTTTAAATTCTACTGACTTTCAACATATGAAGAACATGATTTTCCAAAGAAAGGGGCTTTTAAATTAAGACAACGTCAAGAGAATTTACGTTCCCACTTTCTTAACATGCTTTCAAAGGCTGTAACATGAAACTCAGTCCAGAAGGAAAACCCTCCCCTCCACACACCTCTTCTTTTGTTAAATGCTGTTCACGCATAACATCCATGTACGTTCTGGCATTCATTTTAGGGTCTGGAGTCTTCCCTCCTGCAGAAGAGAACAGCAACAGGAATGGAGCACAATGAGTACAGGATAAGCAGAAACTATGGACTTCTACTGTCCTGCTCTAGTATTAAATTATTCCATGATCATTTAATTTTACTTTTTGATCGAAAATTTTTAAAATTACATGTATCTTACGGTTATTCAGTTTGCTGATCAATTTAACCTGTTTGAACACAAACATAACTACTGCAGTTTCAAACAAATATTTTAAAGCCGATAAAAATGATAAAATGACAACACAGTAAAGAGTCTTCAGAAGTGATGGGTTCCTGGGTTGCTAATCCGGAATACGTACACTTTCGTGCCTTTGTCTCCATCAGCAGTTCTGACTTCAAGCAGCAGAATAGAAGCCTAGAAAATTATCTCTTTACCATTAGTAACACTTTGGAAAGATATTTATAATCAAAACATTACCTCGTGTAAGCTGTTAAATCCTACTTGTTATCTGACTATAAATAACTATTGCATACCTAAGTAATGTTTAAATTGTTTTATCATAAAGACCCATTTATAAGTTTGACAAATCTGGACATGTCTCACAGACCTTCTAGTGTCATATTGTAACAGGGCTTCATTAAAAATAAAAATAAAAACTAAATAAAAAACCCCAAAATACTGTTTGATGACACTTTCCCCCTCTTCTCAAGGGACACTTGTGATTGGGAGCTGAATGCAATACAGTACATACACCACCACAACAATACTCACAGGTAATGGGTTTTGTACACCATATGCTGTTTTATGCTCTGTATCTTGCATTAATTAAATTTTTAAATACTTTAAAAGAAGCCCAACTTTATAGAAATGAGACTTGTCAAGAAAAACACTTTTCTTTAAGAAAAATGTGCAGATTTGCTATACAAGTGGTATAGCTATTACACTTTAGGGAGAAAAATAAACTTCTTAAACATTTCTATGCTGAAGATCACTGCCCAATTGGCTGTGTCTTTCTGACACTAGCTTTGATAGGACTTTCCTTTGGAATACTTTTTCACCATAATCTACACAGGATGTGTTGAACTGCACCCTTAAGAATGCAGACAGGACTGGCATATAGCAGTACTGCTGTAGGAAAGAAATTAAGGACAGTTAGTATGGGCCTGTGAATTCTGAAAATACATGTTTATATCAATTACAATTAAGCAAGTAAAATAATTAATATCCCTATTAATTCATGCAGGCTGAAATTCTCATTTGTAAAACCTGCAAAATAGCTACTAATTTTAAGCCAACAGGCACCTTATTGCCACACGTGAAACTCACTCACCTGAAGAAAGTTTCTGTCAGACCCACTAACACCCCTTCTCCTGACTTGCATTCTAAAATTATCAGAACAGACTTGAACTATTAATAGTATCAAAGTCTTATATATGCTTTTGCTTCTTTTAGCGATACCACCTAAAATTTACATAGGATGGTAAGAATTAGGTGCTCTACTAGCATTTCAAAAGCAGTAACCCTGTAAATCTATAACTTGGAATGAAAACTATCAAGGTACTGAATGAATCTGAGCACTCAATACACAAGTAGTTCAAAGTACAACGCACAACCCAAAACAAAATGAAAAGAGAAACCTTTAACCCTTTGTGTTTCTATGGCAATGGCTCATTGACAATTTTCTTGTCCTTCTACCTGGAAAGAAAACTCGTATTATAAAGATGAAGAATATGGCATCTAAATTTTCAACCAAATCTCTATGAAAAGGGGATGTTTAAAACAAAACTAAGTTTATAGGCATGCCAACAGAAATCAAAGGGCTAAAGACAATTAAAGACAAAAATTTCATAAAGGGTATAGAAAAGCCAAAATAAATTACCATCTGCAAAAGGATCAAGACGCTCAGGGGAAATTATCATCATCCGCCTGTGCTTTTTGTACTCATCTTCCCGATCTGCAATCTTTTGAGGACGGTGTTCTGCAAAAGGATCATACTGAAAAGCAAGAAAGCCTGTTAGTCACAGATTTATGAAAACCACTATGAAAAGTGTCTGGTACTGTATTCGTTTTCAGCATCATTAAAAAGACCTAAATTATTTTTCGCCTCAACTATGCAGGAATGCCAAAACACTATACTAACTTAAATTTTACTTCTGCAACCAGAATTTCAGGTTTTTAAACACAGAACTTCCCATGAAATCACTTCTGATAAAAATTTGCTATTTTAAGAGTTTTTTCACTTGTTACCAAAGCATTTCATGCTGTCCACCTTTCCCGTTCTTTTTGCAGAGTGACTTAACACTACTTATGCTTTTAAATTTTACACAAAAACACTCCAGGAATATAAGACTTAAGTGATTACATTTTCCTTAAAAACCAAGCAGTATAAAGGACATTAAGTTTCTCAGTTATTTTAATTTAATGAAGTATCTGACTTCAATAAAAGAAAATTTCAATAATTTAGTTTCTATACTCATGTTGGCTTTACATGCACAAGAGCCAATCTTTAACACTCTGTGGATTTCCGAACTAAAGCAGTAACAAGCTTATAGCAAAATTTAAAAAACAAAGCCCTTTACATACATCTCATATTTCCAAAAAACAAGACACATTATTGATTAACGCTTCTTTTCCCCAATGCCTACAACAGTATTTTACTGTGCCTTCAGTTCAGACGTACCTGTTCAGTAGACTGTGGTATGTCATTAAGCAATGCCACTGGAGCATGGTACCCTGGCTTCTTCTGGCCAAGCAAACTTGTGGAAGGGTAATCATCATCATCCTGTCAGTAAAGACATGGTGAATTTGTCATGCTGATATTACACTTAGATAAACTAACAGCAAATGAACATGCTGTGGTCATAGAAAAGATGAAAATGGACAAGTAGAATAGTGAATTCAAAATTTTAGCAAGCTTTCATATATACCTTTTCTTATTATTCCCAAACTGCTGTATCACATAAACCTACTCATATCACTAAGCAGGCTCAAGTATTCTTCAATATGCTACATTTAATCAAGTATGCTACCTACACTAATTACACAAGAAGTCTGTATTTCATATTAGCACTACTGTTACAGCTCCCTAGCTGGCATGTGAGAACTGGTGCAGAGATATTCAAACGATTTTTCTTAGAAGTCAGCTGTATATATATGGAACAAGACTGAATAACCTTACAAAAAACCTTCAGAAACAGTGAAAAGTTCAGGTAGATTCATGTTAGTTTAGTTATAGTTACTCAATCACAATAGCAATAACAAGCACTCGCTTTTGCTATTGATTTCTTTATATTAGTAGTCAGTTTCTATTCAATTATTTACAGCAACCCAAAAGAAAAATTGCTCATAAAACTATGAAACTTTTTCAGTGAGCCCCAGAGTAATGGAAATTTTTAATTAAGGCATTCGTAGAAGTCTGTAGATGACACAAGTACATCACTAAAAAAACAACCCATGTATCAACAAGTACTAAACATTATCTTCCTCATTCTTAGAAATAAAATTCTCTCAGTGTAAGATGCCTATGTATTTATGATAAGGCCTATAGATCTGACCGTTCCTGCAACTGAAAATATGGTCCAATGTTTAACATTAGAAATTAACATTAGGTAACCTTACAAGCAGGATACCTAAGGAGAACACAACACAGTGAAAAAGCCAATTCTTAAAAACAGCTCTGAAATTTGAACCAGAAATCTTAAAACAGTCACTAAAGTTTGTTGGCCGAAGTTTTACTAGATTTTTTTACCGTCATTCGTAATCCTGGTAGCAGTAACAGAACAAAGTTAATTATTCCAGTCAAGGCTAACATTAAGTACCAGGACACAACTTTTTGCCTTCTGCTTGGGTCTACAAGGCTCTCAAAGCACAATTCAAGAAGTACAAGCCAGACTTAGTGCAGCCCTGCTGAGAAGGACTTGGGGGAGCTGGTGGAAGAGAGGCTGGGCGTGACCCAGCAATGGGCACCCACAGCCCAGAAAGCCAAATGTGTCCTGGGCTGCATCCAAAGCCCCGTGGGCAGCAGGGCAAGGCAGGGGATTCTGCCCCTCTGCTCTGCTCTGAGATCCCACCTGGAACACTGCACCCAGCTCTGGGGGCCCCAGCACAGGAAGGACAGGCACCTGGTGGAGTGAGTCCAGAGGAGGCCACCAAGAGATTAGAGGAATGGAGCACCTTTCCTTTGAGGAAAGGCTCAGAGCTGGGTTTGTTCAGCCTGGAGAAGAGAAGGGTTTGGGGTGACCTAACTGAGGCCTTCCAGTACCTGAAGGGATCTACAAGAGAGCTGGAGAGGGACTCTTTACACGGGCACGTGGTCACAGCACAAGGGCAAATGGCTTTTAACTGAGAGTAGGTCTAGACTGGATATTAGGAAAATCTTTTCTGAGAGGGTGGTGAGGCACTGGCACAGGTTGCTCAGAGAAGCTGTGGATGCCCCATCCCTGGAAGTGTTCAGGGTCAGGCTGGATGTTGCTTTGAGCAACATCTGGTCTAGTGAAAGGTGTGCCTGCCCATGGCAGGGGGGATGGAACAAAATTATCTTTAAGGTCTCTTACAACCCAAACCATTTTATGATTATGAGCTTCCCAGACAAGACATACTTGGTCCACTATGGCTTTAATGACAACTGGTTTTACTTCAAGCAACTGCTACTAAAAATTACTCAAAATCAATTCTGAAATAATTACATTGCATGCCCTAAACAAACAAAATAAATAAAATCACTTACATCTTCCAATTCAGTTGCTGCAATAGAAGTGACATATCCAGCAAATCTGCTGTCACTGCCACCATAAATTTCTTGATCATAATATCCCGTGGAATCAAGGCCTACTCCTTGTGCTTCATCAAGAGCAGGCTTTTTTCCTTGAATTTCTCGAATTTGTGCTTCAATATCTAGGGTAAAGACACACACACACAAAAGTCTTGTTACACGTACATGCAAGATGTAATACTCATGTTACAATGTACAGCAAAACAAGTTTTTTTCCCAACCTGAAAAATGATTACTAAAGAAATAAACATGTATGACATACAAAACTGTAAAGTCATGGCATTCATAAACAGTTTTTCCTCGAGTTTTAATATGATCTAACACGGGGTAGTTTAATTGTACGGCCTAAAGCAAACTATTTAACCCACTGTTACCGTATCTCATCTTCCAACAAAGATAGCAGAGAAGGTAGTTTACAACACAGCAATATTTCTCAAAACTACACTAACAAAACCCTTTCACAACAAATGTAATCCTCTCATTAAAAAAAGCCTTTCACAATGTTATCACCAATTTTGCTAATTTAAACAACTCTGTTCAAAAGAACTACTGCACAAGTTCTCAAAACTGCGATTTAATAAAACAACACTGTATTGTGTTTTCTAACATATTGCAAAGCTGTACTATCTTTGAATAAAAAACCCCAACTCTACTATGCCATTGGGTAACAAGCAAATAAAAAATCTCCAAAATTTAGGACCAGTTCCTTTTCACTTTGGCAGCTCAAATGTTATTTACTCATCATTATTCCTGCCTGCATCACCATCTTGGAAGACTCTACTGTTCTTCTGGATAACAAAACACCCTTCAAACAGGACAAATGGGAGCTTTGTCATTCTTGTACTGTATCAGGATCTGACTCTAATCAACTCTGGTGGCCATCTTTGACCTTAGAAGTTTGGTACTTTCAGAAAGAACGTTAACTTCTTAATCCAAAAAAACACGAACCAAATTAAACCATGCTTTCCTCCCATCTGCTGTAATGCAACAAGAAAATAAATCGCAGTAATCCAATTATCTTCAACAAATGCAACTGTAGGTATACTGAGGCACAGCTAACTGTAAAAATTATTACTGTTTTCATGTGAATTTTGAGTTAACAGATATGGAAAGGCAATTATCCATACAATGTAAATTTCACTAGATCAAACAACTACTTTAATGGCTAAGAAAACACCTAAGAGTTGCATTTCACGGCTGCAGGAATACAAAGGATCATGGCTTGAGAGGAAGAATTGGATTATGTGGTCTCAAAAGACCCTTTCAACATCGGTAATTCTGGGATTCACCCTCTCCCACCTGAAGAGGTATTGCCTGCTACATTAACTTAAAGGAAATTTGTCAATTTACAAAAAAAGCTACACGAAATTTTGTTTACAAATAATCTTGAATCCTGAGTATTCAATAGTTGTTTACTACTGTTGCTCACTTCTCTTTTCAAGATGAATAAATCTGAAACATTTTTACCACCAAGCCATCTTGCAAAAGACACTATACAAAGTTATGCAACACCTGCTAGGAAACCTGACAAACAATAAGAATATATTTTTTTAAAGCTAAAATTATTACTAATGCAAATTATTGGATCAGAATTGCTTAGTTTAAAATGTCAGCACTGCGAACTTCAAGCCTTAACGTCACAGCTGAGTCCTTTTCTTATCACAGACTTCCACTAACCAAAAAAAAAAAACTCCAACAAACAACGACAAACAACCACAAACCCACTGTAAGGCACATCATGCCTCCTGTACAAAGGCATGTTTTCTAGAGAGGCAACTCAAGAGAGTTTTACCTGACAAATCTTTGCCATATAGCTACGAGTGAGAACAGCAGGACTAAGTGTTCACTTAGTCAGAAAGCAACACTGACTTCATGTGAAGCACCATAAACCTGGCAGCAAACCAGCAATTCCTGCACTGGTCTAGGGAGGAAAATCAGCAGAAACGTGTTTCTAAACTCATCAAGAGTCCCACGGACAGAAGATATACCCTAAAATCTTGCTCCAGCCACTTCAGGGTTTCCATTGAACTATTGCAGCTTTCTAGAGCAGAGTGACTTGGACGGTCACCTCTGTGTTACAGAAACTCGTGATGCCTTAAACTTATGAGAAGCTGAAACCTCACAAAAGCCATATACTGCTGGCCACGAGCACCTCCTGAATCCTGCCTGTGGGTACATCCTGCTCCCTCTAAAATCTTGCACAGCCCAGGGAATTCCCATGAGTCCAGAACATAGAACACATTGTTCCCTAATGTGTTAGTTCCTGGAGAAGCAGCAGAAAGAAACTACTGCCAAATTAGGGACTTTTTTCTCTTGCCCACAGAGGCCCCTGATCACCTTCAGAGGTGTATGTATCCTGATTACAGAGTCCTCTTAAGGTATCCCGCTTCCGCAGAATCATCCTATGGCAAGGCTATGGAGCCAATGCAACTCAAGTACCTTCTCCGGGGATTTTTCAGTTATTTCTGTTACTTCCAGAGCGCAGATGAAGCTCCTGATTCCTTCTGCAGCCTGATGCATTGCAGTACTGGGGTGGAAGGGAATACCTGAAGCTTCCATCTCTACCAAGAACAACACTGCCAGCTCCAAGTGGGTGCTCCTAAGAGCAGTTAGTGGAACAACAAACACCCTGCCTCTTCAGCAGCACACTAAGGCCTGACTGAGCATCCACAGCTGTAACCAACTTCAACATGAAAAAAAGCCTACGGATCTCGCCTGCAGGATCATCCTGCCTTTCCATCACCTGTTCACTGAATCAACCTGACCATACAGCTCGAACACATAGCACACCAGCAAGCCCCCTGCCCTGCAGGATGGGCCACAGAGATTTGCTCGTGCATGGCCTCCCACCTCTGCTATCATCAACAGAGCTAAGTAAAACAATTGTGGGATTTCTGCAGTAGAAGTGTTAGTACAAAAATATTTTCCTGTTGATAGTTCTTACCAAGATTTAACATAACAAGGCCTTGTCCTCTAACTTTACTTTTAAAACAGCTCTATTTAATGAAGAGGGTAAAGATCTCATTTATTGTTGGCCTTCTCCTTTAAATTACAGGAATTACATCAGTTGGCAGGGTAAGGAGCATTCTCATTTTCCTTCTGCAAAACCTGCCGGGTTATCTGTACCAAAAACAAAGTCTGCAGAGGGTCAACAAACCTTACTGATGGCCACCCTAATTTTCAACTAATGCCACACAGCCTCTGGGTGCCAGTTCAAATGAAGCACTCTAGAGAGAACACCCCACAAAACCCCTTGAATCAGGAGGCCTGTAGTCACAGGTAGCCTGTGCTTGGAAAACATCATATATTTAGGTGGAAAACTTTATTTTGACATTCAAGACATGTTTACCTCCCGTGAGCTAACTGGCACTTCCTTGGAAAAGTTCACACCGTATTTAACAAAGCTCTTTAATAAAAAGCAAATTAAGAGGGAGTAATCACAAAGCTTAAAAATATACTGTGCAAAGCAAACTACTTGTTTAATGACTTAGGCAACCAACAGAAACTTCAGGAACAGGCAGAGAAACAGTAAATGGAGTGGGATACAGAGGAAAAAAAAGAAGAGGAGGAGGATAATATTCTACTGATCTCTTCTGTATTTTACTCTATTATTTATATATTTTGGTATTTTAGCAGAAGTAACTTTAATGTGCAGTTGACTTGAAACATACCATAAATGCTCAATATTATTAAAGTCAATGCATGAGAATTCGAAGTCTCTGAACATCTAGCTCACAGACAGCCTTTCTCAAAGTACATGTTCTGTTACCATATGTGTAGTTCCAGCCTCAACATTAAATAAGAAAGACGACCTTGTGCTGGAGAGGTATTTTACAGAGTAAACAGGTTCTATGTTTTCATGTCTTATCATATTTTTGCACATTTAGCTTGCTCTTGTGTGGTATTATTTTTAGCTACTTTAGCACTCTTACACATATTAGGTCTATTATGTTTGAAGATCTTTGTTCTTTTCTGAGCACAAAAAAAAAATTATATTAAAAATGACCTTCAACAGCATTGAAAGCTCAAGCATTTATTGAGGCTTTATAAGCTGCCACTTAAAACTTTACTTTTCAGCCTCAAACACAGAGTTCCCCTTTAAATACACAGCTGACACAACCTCCAACTGTTTTGAGGCCTCTTTCAAGTCATGTCTTGAACACATCAATCAATGAGTATTTAACAAACAGCACAAAAAATAAAAGTATTTTAACATGATTCAGTAACAAACAACTCAATTTGAAAGACTAGTGAGGCACCGAAAAAAGATAGGATAGAATCTGGAGGCAAAATAATCAAGCTGCTCAGCTAATGCCTCCATGCTGGGGAAGACCCTTACGTGATCATATCCTGTTATACACATTTTTTATCTAACTACCCTCCCCCTTAAAACCCGTTCTGATACAACACTAATCAAAACACAAGCAACTGGAAGCATGTCAATGTCTTCACTGAAGCCAATTCATCAGCACTTGCTCCAATAAATAAGCAATTTCAGCTTGGAATAAAAAAACCAACCCACACCTCAACAATTCTATTTTATCACAAAAATCTCTTTAGGTAGTAGGAAAAGCAGAGCACTGTGATGGGTAAAACTCACTTGGGTAGTGTCTCATACAACCCTTATGCATATCACAGCATATAAACAAAGCACAAGACAATTTCTGTAATTATACACAAACACCACAGAATTCTAAAAAAAAAGAAGTTCAAATTAAATTTCAAAAAAAGTAAGGACAACAGTTTTTCTTCATCCCCAAAGTCAGATTAGGTCTGTAGTGTTAAAACTACATTAACCCCACTTCCACGGGAGATAATAACGGCTCTGCATTTGAAAAGCTTTTTCAGTGCAAAACTGAAAAACAAATTTAAAAAAAAAAAAAGAAAAAAATCCTAAAAGACAATGAGTACCAGGGCGCCCTGCCTACCTCACAGTGCACAACCACCATCCAGAGGCAGTTTTCGATTACGGAATTACGGATATAAATTAAGACAAAATACAGTAGATCACCTATCGTACACAGAAACACAGGTGAAAAACCCCAAAGCAAAAATACAGAAGCGGCGTAATTCTACAAATTATTCTCCGTTGCCTGAAGATACTTAAGCGCAGGGCAAGCCGCAGTCAGTGCCCACAAAGACAGCTTGGATTCACGCTGAGAAGAGCTGGAAGCAGCAGCGCACGCAGGCACACGGCACCTTGGAGAAGAACACACCGCCTGGGAAAGCCCCCACTCGCTAAATCGCTCCGAGAGCCGCTTTCCTACGTCAACACCCGGCCGGCAGGAAGCCTGTGTAAAATGGCAGCTCGAACGCTGCAGAGCTCACGCTCTTTCCCCTCCTTCGGGGCTCTTCTCTCGGCAAACACCGCGGCGGCTCAGTACCAGCTCGGGCCGCGCCGGCTTCCAGCGGGCAACACCCGTTCTCCCGCCCTCTCCGCCTGTTTACCGAGGCCAAAGGGCTCGGGCAGGGGAATAACCGTGCGCTGTCGGCATTTCTGATGCGAAACCCGCATCAGCGCCGCGGGGTTTTCGCAGCGCACCGGCCGAGGCTCGATGGGCAGAAGGAAGGCGGGGGCGGGGAGTTCAGAGACCGCGCTCCCCCGCACGGGCCTGGCCGCCGCTCCGTCCCACGGCAGCACAGCGAGAGCTCCCCCTCATGCCCGCCCCCCGCCCGGCCCGGGCACGGCGCTGACGAGCGCA
>VZTG01006696.1:903871-925303 GCA_013397845.1 Melanocharis versteri | reverse complement strand
CCGGAGGGGCCGCCGCCAGGTACGCGGGGCGAGGCGCGGTGACCGCGGGCGTGACAGAGACGGGCCGGTTTCCTGGTTAGAAACTCGCCTCTTCTTTGCCCGAGCCAGTGGCAAAGTTGTGAGCAATCCGTCGAAGGAATTGAAAACTGAGGAAGCTCCCGGATGTTTTCCCTTCAGATAATGCAACACGTTCCTTCTCACCTGAGCATGTGTTAGGGTGGCTGTGACAGCTTGAGAAAAACAATGTGCTTTGGGGAAGAGTTAACCTTGGAACTGAGAAAAAAGAGCAAGTAGATGAGAGAGAGTGCGATTTGAAAATCTTAGGGTGAAAGGTTCACCTGTTACCAGTGTTATGGCAGTGCTGCTGTGTTTCTTTATCAAACTCTGTCATCCTCATAAAAACTGTCAAAAAGTGGAATAGAGATTGGTTCACAATGTCAAATTTCATGAAATCATTTGACAAAACTGTTAACTGTGCAGTGGTATAGCATAACATTGGACCACATTTTTTACTGTATATCCTTTGTGGTGTAATCTTAGCGTTGTGTTTGCAGTATTAAATTTGTTCAGTCCTGGTAAACAAAATTACTGTTTTTAAAGAGTAATTTATTAGAGTCTCCAGAGCCAAATCAATTGCTGGAAGGGTGTTTGGTGTAAGGAAACCCATAAAGTAACTGCTCGCAAACTAAGTTTAAAAATGTTTCTAGTGGAAGCTGCAAGGATCTCGGCAGCGGGTTTTACGCAAGCACAAGCCCGGTCAAACCCAGTGCTGTGTTACTTGTAGCCTTGGAGCTGGGAATGCTTCGCTCTTGCAGATGTCCCCGGAGTGCACTTTGTACCTGCTGCCAGCTCGGCAGAACCTCACTGTGCTCAGTAGCAGGCTTCAAGGGCTCAGGTGGTAAATAAGTCTCGTGTGCTTATTCAGACTGAGATGCTAATGAGGACACTTGCTGGTACACTCATTTTTTTGGAATACGAACAGCTGTTGGCAAAGAATTTGAATGGGATCAACTCGTGTCTCACAGACCATAAAATCAGATATCACTAACCTGATGAAAGTATCAGCTGGGGTACAGTAAACACATTTGCCGTGGCATGCTCCCAGCACTACTTTCAGTCTTTACACTGAGGAATTGAGAGCCGTTTTTTCAAAAAGGTTAATCTAAAGGCCTAGAAAATTGTGAAGTTATTTTTAAAAAATTATCACTGGATATGGATCACTTACCCGTGCATGTCATACACCAGAAATGCTTCCTTTTCAGGTCATGGGAGTTGGCTGGTGCTGTGATCAGTCCTCAAGTGCTCAGGGAGAAAGCAGTGAGTGGCAGGAGTGAGTGATGCCAGTCAGAGCAGCGTGAGTGGAGATGGTTCTGTCACTGGCAGAGGATAAATACAGAGGGGGCAACTGTGTCTGAATTCTAGAATGGACTTGGCTTTTCTTCAGTGGCCCAGGTCAGGTTCACAAAACCATGTGACAGTCCATGGAAACTGAGGGATTTCTTAAAAAGATCTGCTTTCCTGAACTGGGACCCAGCCCAGCACATTCTAACAGCATTTGTTCTTCAGATAGAATTGGGAGAGGGATGGAGTCTCATTGTACTTGTTAGCATTATAACCTCTTAACCTTGCCTTCCCTCGAATGGCACTGTAGTTGTGAAAAGGACATTGACTTTCAGCAGCTGAGAGATTATTTGTAGGGATTGTTTTTCAGCTTCACGGCTGAAACAAGTTTAGATAAAACTGTATGAAACAATAGACTGGCACAGCATTACAGTAAAAAACAAACCAAGAGACAAACCCTGGTGACTGGCTTGGACTGTGTCCTGTACATAGCCCCAGATAAAGGAATTTAAATCAGCTATGCCAAATGAGGTCTGCTCCAAACATTCGAACACCTTCTGTGAATCTGGTTGAGGCTGCTACAATGTTACTGGCACCCTTCCAGCATTCCTGTCAAAGCTTTTCCTTAACAGTCTTGTACAGTCTGTCTGGAAAAATACACTTTGTCCACACCCCTTGAGATACTGTTACGAACATTTGCAGAGTTGTCTAAAGGCTTTTAAAGTGGACCTTTCCTTTCTTCATTTTGACACAATACTTCTATCCCGTTTTAGTTGCTTTTCAACTGCAATGATTACAATTTTCAGTCATCATGCTTCGTATCCCAGTTGCATACTTGGTTTTTAAAAAGTCTGTATGGATTGTTTCTAACTAGCTGCTAATGATGATTATTTTCCTCTAAACTCAATACCAATTTATTATTTACCTGTCTTCTAATACAGTGACCACATAAGCTGATGTGCTCAGTCATGGGTAACTACTGTATTTCTTTAGAATTCTAAATTATGTTGATTTTTAAAGAACGTATTGTTAATTTTAATTAAATTAAATTTCATTCAAAATTGGTAACTAATTTGCTGACTGATTTGGTGCTTGGTAAAAAAAAAAAAGGACATCTACTTGTTCATCATGTCTAAAAACCCAACAAAATAACCAAAGAAAGCCCAAAGAAGCCTAGTTCTAGGTAGGAGAGGTTGGCTCCACTTTTAACCATGTGAATCCAGAAGTATAGTCCTGATTGTATAATTAGAGGAAGATCAGTAAAAGACCAGGGTTACTCTTTAGCTTATGTTTGTAGAGTCACTGAGGGCAAATAGTGGCATTTTTACTTTCGTGGTGCCAAAATTCCGAGCTTTTGAGGCAGCATTTTGCATCTGGACTGACTTGATCTGAGCAAAATCCATAATTTAGCAGAACTGTTAAACACAATGAATATTTGTTAGATTTTAGTGTAGATGTTCACGGAGAACACTGAGATGAAATCCTAGAATTACTAGTACTTCTAAAGGTGATTTGTTAAGTTTTACTTATGGAAACACCGTGTCCAAGGTTCTGGTGATATTTTCTGAAGGAAATGTTGAAAGCTGGGTAAGCAAAGCACCTTCGTAAAGGACTTTCAAAATGAAACTGTCCTTTTAAGAGAAGGGTCGTAGCAGAGGGATTATAGCAGACCTCAGCTTTCTATCTCCAAGTGAAACCTTCTCTATTTTGTGTATTCCAAAAGGGTAAAGTATTGCAAACTCTGCCTTGATGTTGCTATTAAGAAAGCCTGTTCTGCAAACTAAGTGCATGTGAGACTTGAACGTGAACTCAAGCTGCCATGCAGCCAGTGGTTAATGAGGCCCTTTGTATTTCACTCTGCCAGTTACTTCTGTCATGACTGGGGGCTATTTTTAGTTTCTCTTAAGGGAAAAAAAAAGGTGCTTCTTATGGTTTTGACAGTTTGTATATTGTTACAAGCCTTCATTTTTCCATCTGGCTGACATTTTCTGGAATGTTATATAAGAGGCTGTTTGTCTTACCTGAATGCATTGTTATTTATTTTGCTGATATGAAACACATCTAAAAGCATTTTCCCTGTTTCAGGCACTTGGCTTCTTGTGGTATTCTGATGAGCAGAACTTGTCCTTTGCAAGTACCTGTAACGAGCCATACTTCTTCAAGAAATTTCTTCAATGTTGCCGCACCACTGATAAATAAAAGAAAAGAATATTCTGAAAGAAGAATCATAGGGTTTGTATAAAACTATGGAAAGAGACTTTAAATGCGTATTGATTTTGTATTTGCTGTAATTAATCCAAAACACTAGCAGTTCAAAAGACTGAGTATCCCTGAAGACACGTGTCCCTAACACTCTGCCCAACTGGAGCCTAGAAAGGAGTTTCAACTTTCAGAATTTGTAGAGATCAGGTTTACCAGTCTGAAACTGAGTATAAAAAAAGTAGGAACCCAAAGCCCTTGGCCCGTAGCAAGAAACAGCAGAAAAAACTGTTCTATTCCATGACAGAAGAAAACCAACCTTGAAATAGAGTAATACACTAGTAATTTCATCTAGTAAAATGTGAATAAACCAACAGGTGTGAAAAGTCTGTTCCATTCTCTCCCAAATACATGCTAATGTTTGCACTTACATTATATTATACTTCTCAAGATTTTCTTCTTTCTATAAAAGAAGAAAAATAATTAGTTGTGTGATGAAGAAGCTTAGACACAGAAATTATTTTGAAACCTTGTTTGCCTTAGAGCTAGTGGGAAAATTACAGTTCATTTAATGATACTGGGATCTGGCCCCAGTCTCTGGTCCACAACAGCATGAACTGTTTATTAGCATATTTTTTTACTATACTTAACATTCTTTTTTGTGATAGTTCTTGAACTGCAACAGATCGTGCCTAGTCACTTAAAAAGGGCCTTTGTCCAGTAGTCCTCTCTGCTGAGTACTGTTGAACATATGCTTCATTTTAAAGGAAATTAAGCACATGTTTAGCCCCATCTGTTTCAGAGTCAGAATGAAGAATTAAAAACCATAGCTATGTAGTACTTTGCCATGTTACAGCAGAATCAGCTAAAATGTTGCCTTAATATTGTTTCATCTGATTTCAATATCCTGCCTGAGCAGGGGTGTTGGACAAGATGAGGTCCAGAGGTCCCTTCCAACCTCAGCCATTCTGTGATGCTGGAAGGTTTTGCCATTGCATCTGTTTTTTAATTAAGCTTTTTCGCTTGGGTTAAAATAAGGAAAGTAGTGCTCCTCTGTTTAAACCTTATGAAATATAGTACTTGAGTTTTGGTACACCTTGTCTTGGGAGCCATAAAGTGTGGAATTTTTTTTTTTTTTTGTGGAATGTCCAAGATCTGCCTAAGTGAAGACACAGCTGTGCTGGAAAAAATGTTTCCATTTGAAATGTATGCATATTTACCTGGTATTGCAGAAAGTGGCAGGCACTAGGTTCATTGTTCACTAACATTACTGCTGGATGGTGTGTGATATTTTGCTTCTTTACGCAAAAGCAATTACCAGTGTATTACTTTTCTTTCCTCTTAATTAGCAAAGCTGCATTTTCAATTTCCAAAATCAGTGGTAGTGACTATGTCCACCTTCCAACTGCCTATGCCGTGTATACCATATTTGAAACTTCTTAATAGTGGATTTGAAGTTCAAATACCTTGTAACTGTAATGTTCTTTGTCCGTTTCCAGGTATTCCATGCAGGAAATGTATGAAGTTGTTGCTGTTGTGGAGAATTACAAACTCTTTGTTCCGTGGTGTAAAAAGTCAGACATACTCTTGAAGCGCTCTGGGTACTGCAAAGCACAGCTAGAAATAGGATTCCCTCCTGTAGTAGAGAGATACACATCAATTGTAACCCTAGTGAGACCACATTTAGTTAAGGTAATTGCGGTTTTTTTTGTTCCTAACCATAATTTTCCTTAACTTTTGTTTGTTGAAATTTGAATATTTTAGGAACATCTTGCTTCAAAACGAAATTGATGCCGGAAGTTCCTTGTGTGGCTCAAAACTTGTGTTGCTTTTCTTTAAAGACTTTAGATAAACTGGGGAGAATTTGAATGTGCTTTTAAAACATAACCTGCCACATGAGAGAGGAGAGGGAACTGCTTTTTCATTTGCCTTTGCTGGAGAAGCTGGCAGCCATTTAAATGAAGATATAACATTTTTGCACATTGTTTTTTTTTTTTTTAATAGTTTTGTCCAAATGCAAAATTAGTACTCAGTTAAAAGTTATCTGACAACTCTAGCTTCTGATGCCTTAACAAAGTTGCTATTTGTCATTACTTTTCTTCTCACAGTTTTAACTAGTTAATATGAAAAGCCTTGAGTTTAAGTGTGGGATGTGCTGAAGAGATTCTTATTCAATATATTGATGAGAAGACAGAGGTGTGGATTTAAAGTCAATTTTTTTACAATTAATTTGTTCAGAAGAGAAGCAGTTGTATTTCTCCTTTCAGCTTTTCAAAAGCAATAATTAAGAGAAAAGTAGAAAAGTGTCAAGGAAGACATTTTAAATGCTGCCTGGATCTTCTAACTATTTGTTTGCCTTATATGTTCAAACCTGGTTTTGTAAAGAATGGCTCAGAACAAATTCCTTCTAACAAAACTGCTTCTCCCTCGGCAGATCCTGATTGGTTTGGAATAATTAGTGGAAATTATAGCAGTTGATTGCTGTTCAAGATAATTGATTGAAAATCCTATTTCACTATTATTTTCTAGGATTCCTAATAAGAGACACTTAACAGAAAATGAATTTCTGAAGTACAGGGGACATGTAAATTGGAAAAGGAATATGCAAAGTGCCTTTATTCAATATTCTTACTGATTCTGGAAAGAAAAAAGATTTTTCTCCCTTTATTAAAAAAAGTTGAAAAGCTATAATGGAAAATCTGTGCTTTACATGCTGAGAGCTTTCCTTTTCTACTGTTCCCTGACAAGACACGCTTTTTTCTTTCACTTAGCTATCAGATTGGCTTACCAATTCTTTTTCCCTCTTAATTCTCTCAAAAGAAGCATTCTTATCTCAGAAAAAAAGCCTACAAAAGTGGTGAGGAAAACCATTTCTTCAGATTTCCTCCCCCGAGACTCATTAGCCTTTTCTCTGCTGCCATTACTTTTCCTAGAGGTTTACATTATGTTCACAGAACTGCAGGAACGTTTCTAGGGAAATGATTGTGTGCTTGGACTATTTTACTGTCCCCTCAAGTAACTCCTGGCAAAGGCACCTTGTGTGGTGCTCAAGCACAAAGTGGGAGTGGGTTTGTTGCTTAAGGTTTTCCCTTTTTCAGGGCTTAAACAATGGAAAAATCAGCCTGGTAACAGCAGTTTTTGCTAAGGGAGAAAGGATGGAGTGGGTTTGCTACTTTTAAAACTGAGAGAAAGGGGGACACAGTGGCAGTTTTCCCATTTTTCCTGCTGTTTTGACAGCAGTAGGGAAAAGCAGGCTCTTTGTGTCTAATCTTCCCTTTCTGATGTAGAAGTAGCAAGGCCATGCATTATCTCATTCCTGGAAAGAAAAATGTAGGTGTTTTTGTGCTGGTGATTAGCCTTTGAGATGAGTCACCTTACCACAGCTTTCCAACCCAAGCAACATCTATTCCCTGGGGGCAGTCTGCTGGAGCAGAGCTGCTTGTGGTAACAATAAGAACTTGTAGAAAAAAAAAAAAAGTTACAGAAATTTCCTCTAAAAATTCCAAGCCAGTTGAGGTTATGTATTTGGATGTTCTATGCATCATGCCACAGATCTGTTTTATGACACTCAACACAAAAATTTTTCCTCTGCCTTGAAAGGACTTCAGTTATTTTGCCATAATTGACACTGTACATATAGGATCTCATGCTGGCTGTGCTCTAAGAACAGTTTTAACTATGCCATGACCATCACTATTTAACAAAATGCAATCACAAGCTTCAGTAATACCTGTTTGTCACATTTGTAAAAGCCTAATTGTAGCTTGATTTTTTAAACTTTATTTTAGGCCTCATGCACAGATGGAAAACTCTTTAATCACTTGGAAACAGTGTGGCGTTTGAGCCCAGGTATCCCTGGTTATCCAAGGACATGTATGTTGGATTTTTCAGTAAGTATGGTAATTAAAACTACCACATGCTAGGAGCAACACATAGAAACACTTATCTTCAACTGAGGGGGCTTTTTAAAATGCCTGTACTATTTCTTTAAACACAGATACACAGAAAACAAGTAAGCTTTAGTCAGTTCTGTCCAAAAAATATTTTGCAAACTTTACTGCTGGAAACTGCTTCAGTATCCTTCAGAGACAGCAGCCTTCTGTGAGGTGTCCATGTATCACAAAACAGTCTAGGACAGGCACCTCTCACCCTGCAGTTCTAAACACACTGAAGTTTTTAAACAGTCAAATACATTTTAAACAGTCAAATACAGGAGAAATGCTAAATACACTTTGCTATTTTCTTTAATTACTCTACAACCTAAATGCTCTTGGTTTAAAAGAAAAGAAAGTCGATGTTCTGCCATCTGTCCTGTTTGGGCTGCAGTTTGGTCAGTTTAATTTCCTGTCTTCCAGTTTTATTCTTTCATGTATTTTAAGCCTTACTCCTTCCTTCTCTAATACAAGTGTAATAGATTTTTGCTGTCTCTCTAAACTATGATGGGATATCACTGCAGCCCAAAAATTTTGCTCTTTAAATCCAGTACCTGATTTAGCCTGATTTCATTCCCAGACAAGCTGTTTTCCATTCGAGTTACTGCTTTTCCATGTCTGTTTTGTCTGCTGTCACTTTTTTTTCTTGCATTTTATAACAAAGTGTAGGTGTTGCATTGAGCTGGGGGATGTAACAGGCTGCAAAAGTACACAGAGATGGGCTGATCCTGCTGCCATCTGCTGGAATACTCTGCTTTGAAAAGAGCGAGCTTTTGGAGTATTTTTAAACTAGCACATTAAGCTCCTTGGGTTATTAACTTTCAGCTTACTGCTGTATTGCACTTCATACAGTTCAACAGTAAAAATTAATCTACAGGCGCTCAAAGAACCGCAATTTTTAATGATTTGCATGTTATGTGCTCATGTTATTTCTATTTCTTTAGGCAAATAAGTGTCAGTTCTTTCTACTAACTAATTTATAAGCTATCTTTTAACCCAAGCCATAACTCAGTTAAAAAACTTGAATTAAACAACTGTTTAAACCCTACAATCTAAGTACAGGCTCTGTGAGAAAACAGCACCACACCTCCCCAAACCAAAGCCACATTTTGACATTTCAGGTCAAGAACTTCAGTTAAAGGGACTCCCAACTGAACTGGATATGGACATTTTCATTTTCTTGGGGGAGCACTATCAACAGATCTTACTGCTTACCCTGTTTTGAGGCAGCAGAAGCCAGTGCAGTCAGCTGAGCCTAACCCCTGCCAGTTACTGCCCTGCTGCTCCTTGCCTCGGGGCATGTGCAGGCAGGGATGATAAGCGTTTCACAACAAACTCCTCAAAACAGGCCCTGCAATTAGATATTCAAGAGAAAACTTTGATTTCAAGAATGCTTGTTTGCTTTAGAAAACATTATTTGAGTTTCGGGCTATGCTGGTTCCCACAAGCTGCTGTATCCTGTTGTGCCAGTCTGATTCCAGGATACATCCACATGCAGCAGGGAACTTTCCTAGTTTGGTTTCAGCTCTGAAATGATTTGGTTCATAGACTGAAGCACACCACCATTTTTACCACCTGCAAATTTCGTTAATGTATACCGTACCTCAAGATTTACATAATTGCTGAACATGATGCCAAACTCATTATCCCCGCTCTGCAGAACTCTGCATGCCCTAAATGACAGCTTCCAGACTTGCAAGAGGCACATTTATTTTACTGATGCTTGAGGTCAAGCAAATGTAAATGAAGCTACACTTGGCTTACAGGCCAAGCTGCTTAATTACTTCTGTGCTACCGCTTTACAGTTAATATGCATTGCTCATAAGGAATTGGGGAGAAGCTGTATTTGCTCCTTGTGGCATTAAATCTTCTGACTTCTCAGGAATAGCAAAAATTACTTAAATCTCAATCCATTTCATTGACTGCCCATGTTAGGTCAGGAGTGGGAGCTATTTAGGTGAGAGATATGACACACAAACCAAATCTGTAGTTTTAGTCATTACACTGCTTGCTTGAACCTTCCATAACTACTGCCACCACTAAGGAAAGACTGATTTAAAATATTGGTTTTTAATAGGTAACTATTTCAAGCTGCTTTTAAGTTTCTTGGACATGCTCCAGTTTACCTGTTAGTCTGCTGTCTTGCCATGAAGGATGTTCTTCAGACAACCTTTTTCCCCCAAATGAATTCTGTGCACGGAACAACAGTTATTGTTTGTCAGTTTTTCATTATCCCAAACCTGTTTTGTCATGCATCATTTATTAAAGAAAAGACAGTTCAGGTAAATGTAAATGACTACTTCAGAGAACTGAATGTGAGGATTCTTCTAATGGAAAAGCCCAGGGGGACAGTCCTCAGACTAAGGAAAATGGGTTTTCTTCTCAGCAACATTCACCTATTCCTCAGTTTTAACTGTTCTACAACTTACCTGCAGACTTCACTGGAGATTCTTTAATAGAATTGTTTGTCTATTTGTAATGGCATTTTACAACAGTAGATACAGGAAAAATAATTATCTTTTATTTTCTTAAACAGATTTCTTTTGAATTTCGTTCACTTCTACACTCAAAACTTGCTACACTATTTTTTGATGAAGTTGTAAAGCAGATGGTTGCTGCCTTTGAAAGAAGAGCATCCAAACTCCACGGCCCAGAAACCAGCATCCCTCGGGAGCTGATGCTGCATGAAGTTCATCAGACGTAAAGGGAAACTGTAACAACCTCAGCCATAGACTTGTTTGTACACTTCATTTGTACAAAGTGCCCTGCTCCTCCTTTGGGGCATCTATTTCTTATCTGAGCTGTGGGTGTGATCTTACACTGTGCCAAACACACCTGCTCAGCCAGACAGATATCGAATGTTCAAAAGCTGCAATCAAGTGCAGCACAAAGCCTTATCAGTAACAGACATATCCCCGGCTATCTCAGGCTGCCGTTTTAACGCCAAACAGCTCCTGGAATCACGGCCCAAGCTCTGCCTTAGCCAAGATCCTGGGGTTTTTCAGCACTGTAACATATTAACTTGGTGGGAATGTAACTTCACAGCATCAACGCAGCCAGCTCTGGCCACGCAGAGGCCAACTGACACACTGGCTTCCCAGAGAATGGCACAGTTTGGCAACCATTGAGGAGTGGTGCTTTTAGTCCAAATGAATGGCAAAGGTAAGTCAGGGGTCTGCAGCTGCTCCTGGAGTGACCAGCAACTACTCTAGACTGCCCCCAGCTTTCAGGGATGAAACACAAGGGGTGGGCATAAGGAGTATTGTGGTTTGAGCACAGCAGTCGCAGCTATAGCCAGTGCTTCCCAGTGGACCTGTCTGGAATGTGTAGTACATTTGACAGCCTGAACTTGCCCCTCCTTCCATGTTACACATTGCACTTTGGTTACTTCCATCTCCTGCAATGCAAACAGTACACTTCAAAACAAGTGTTACCTCTTTGAGCACCAGGCACCAGTGCTGTCCTTGCTGGAAGCAGGGAAGAAGAGGTCCTGCACTTCCTGCAGACATGCACAGCCAAGGCCAGCTGTCATTGTAAATCATACAAGAGAGCACTAAACCTTAGTTCTTTGAGGTTTTTCAGTACCATACTCCCACTGTGACAATGCCATCTTGATTAAATACACATTCAGTACTTCTATTCCTGAAATATTCCCTTCCCAGTCTCTGAAGAAACCAAGTGAACAGGTTTGAACAGATTCTAATTCCTTACTTAATGCTGCCTTGCATTACCAAATTCCCTTACTGAAATTAGGTGAAGCTTCAGGGGAGGTGCTGAAGCTGGTCCTTTCTCTGCAGTGTATGTAATCCCTATGGTTACTACAGAACAGCATATTAAACAACACAGAAAGGTATGTTTCAGAATAAAGACAGCCCTGAAACAGTTTCAGACCATTTTACTTAAAATTAGAACATCACACATCCCATCTGTGGAAGGATAGTTCTTATAAAGGGCAGGAAGCTGGGGAAAACAACATCTGGATTAAGGTCATTTTTACAGAACTGAGAAGTCATAAAGCAATTTTGACTGTTGAGGCAATCAGAAATAAACATACACAAGTTTGGGATCACCATTGTTCTGCAGGCTGGAAAGCAGAAAAGACTCTACACAATGTTAGTCACTGTCAGGTCAAAGAACACAGGAAGGGACAAAGAAACATTTCTAGTGCAAAATAACTAAATCCTGCACCCCTTACCAGAAAGGAGGAAGGTAAGAATAGAAGGCTTAAGGTGAGGAGGTAACCACATACTACACCTGAGCAAAGGAACTGTTTAAAAACCCCAGAACCCTTTCTTAGCCAAGACTTACCTGTTAGAAACCCTCAGGGCACTTCCCTTCCCCCAGGACTGTGAGAGGTACACTGGGCCTGTTCCAGCACGTGAAACAACCAGATAGAGGGCAAAATAAAGCCAGTGCACGTGCCTTGTTTTCAGAGCATTGTTTAATATTTCAAAGAACTGTACTGCAGTTCGGCTTAGATATTTCTTACCAAAATTAAAGCACTTGCATTTCTGAGAAACATTCTAGACAAAGGAATGTTTCTTGGAGTGAAATGCCCTGTCATTTTTTCAAGCATAAGTGTCAATTTCTACTAAATCTTAGAAGCAGCAGCAGGCTGTCCAGGCTCTCCCATAACTATGGCTTTGTGTGCAGATGAAGGTGATACATTTTGTAACTTTTGAGCAGTTTATTACATAAAGGTCACATAACTCTATTTGCCTACTTTGTACACAATTGTCTAGTCTCACGCACAGTGGCTTCCAAGTTCTTCCTAGTACTGGCAAGCACCAAGAAATTCTGAAATAGAATATCAAGTGCCTTAATTAAGTTCAAATCAGGACCTTGGTAGATGGATCTTGCACCCAGTTATCAGGAATGTACAAATGTCTTTATTCAAAAAATACAAAATAAATTATCTGTAGGCATGGACAATGACTGTAAACAATTACACGTGTGTTAAATGAAATCCGGTAACTGATGGTTACAGTGATTCTTTTCAACACCAGCCTCACTTCAGTCACTATCCATCCTCTCACACTGATAGCTCAAGTTTTTGAAGTCAGAACTGTCAGTCTTCAACAGCACAGCTCCTGATGCATCCCTATCCCACGAATTAGAACATGCCACCTCCCATTCCTCCGCCCATCCCACCCATTCCTCCCATTGCCGGCTCCTTTTCTTCTTTAGGAACTTCAGTCACCACTGCTTCTGCTGTTGATAGGAGAGACGCAACACCTGCGGCATCCATGAGAGCAGTTCTCACAACCTAAAAATAGGCAAGAAACAACTTAAAATCTGCTGACCATCACAGGAGGTGGAAGGAAGCCAAGCTGAAAATTAAGACCTTTAGGTTACCTTTGTTGGGTCTATGATTCCTTTTTCTACCATATTTACAAAGTCTCCAAGCATTGCATCGTAGCCAACTTCTGATGGGCTCTGCAGGATTTTTTCAACTATCAATGATCCTTCGACACCGGCATTCTTTGCAATAGTCATTGCTGGGATTCTGAGTGTTCTCTTGATTATTTCAATGCCTGCAAGAAACAGGATGGTTGGAGCTCTGTGTACAAACACCGCTCCCTCTGCCAAGGAATGCCCTCGTGCTGGAGATCAATACAAAGAGAAAACCCTCCAAGCAAGAACATAAAGCTGTTTTTATCAGTTCCAGGAGGAAAGGTTCTCTGCTACTTGACACTTGCCAACAAATGAAATCTCTGCAGGATATTTATGTACATTTTAGTTTTACTTCTACAAAAAGTAGTAAGGAGTATTATTACTCTTTATATTTGTGTGTAACATGACACAAAGCCTTTTTCCATTTGATTTGCCGCACAGTCTCTTGAGCATTATTAGATTTTGCCTGTCTGCAATGACTTTAACAGCCAGCTCCCAACTCTAAGCATTTGCCACTCTGTGCTAGGATACTGCTTCTTTACTGCTACTGGGTCTTTCACAGCCCAGTCAGTGATGCAATGAAAAAGCTCCTTCCCACTCAAAAGCAGAGACCACCACACCAAAGGTATGTGAGGTTCCTGAGATCAAGTAACTAAAAACTCACTGAAAGCCACCTGCATTTTTTCTGATAAAGCCTCAGGACAGGAGAAAGCCTGCTTGTATCACTTTCACACACATCTTCAAGTCATTTACTTACCAATTTTCTGATCCTCGTTGGCTGGAGTTAAGGCATCTAAGGCTGGGATGCAGCGCAGCAGTGCACAGCCGCCACCTGGGACGATGCCCTCCTCCACGGCCGCACGGGTGGCGTTCAGGGCGTCAGTGACCCTGTCCTTCTTCTCGTTCACCTCAACATCGCTTGTGCCACCCACCTGCGAGCAGCAAGCCACACGTCAGGGTCTGCCCAAGGAGCCCAGGTGGGACAGCACTGCTGCCACCAAATTAAGTAGCCACTGCCTAAGAAGTGCCAGAAAGCCAACCCACCCTCTCCCATACTGGCAATCTTCTTCTGTACCTCAGCTCTCAAGAAGCCTAAGCACAGCTTTAGTTCATCATTTCATCAAGTTCTTAATACCTTCAATACTGCTACTCCATCAGAGAGTTTGGCCAATCGCTCATTCAGTTTCTCTTTTTCATATTCACTGGTGGTAACCTCTAGCTGTTCGATTATTTCTTGAATGCGTTTTTCGATCTGAGCCTTTTCACCCTTCCCCTTAAGAAGCATGGTGTCATCTTTTGTCACAATGACCTCTCCAACTTTACCAAAGTCATGAGGCTGAATATCTTCCACATTTAGGTTCAAACCCTCTTCTCCAAATACCTGAAAGAAATTATGTGAAAATTTGGAATTCACAGGTTCCACATACATCAGGTTTTTTTATCTACAGGCATACGAACACATACAGCAGGCTAATGGTGCAAAATAACCACATTACTGCAGTTCCACCTTCTGGGTGAAGAACCTCTTCCTGATACCCGACCTAAACCTCCCCGACACAGTTTCACGCTGCCTCCTTGGGCCCTGTCAGTGGTCATCTCCTTGTATTTTGAGAAGTTACAGATACTGACACTTCACTGACTTTAGAACAGTTTGCTGGTTTGTTACTTTGTGCTGCCATTAGCTTAAACATGAAGTTTTATTTCAACAGCCTCCTCTGGGTCCCAGTATCATGCTATGATTTTGAAGGGCATATTAAAAAAAGGGCAGCATAAAGGGACATTAATCAGTGCTTCAACTATACGCAAAGTTTAGTACTAAGAAAATTCATTCAGCGCATTCCAAACATTTTAAATAATTATATTTGCCATATCTGAGTCCAGGCAATTCTGAAACAATCACTTTTGTAAGGCAGCAAGAAAGCTTTGCTATTTTTGAGAAATTGACTTGGAGTTCCTCCTTCCCCTTAACAACCTCAATCCTGCAAGGAAATCAGGTGTGACTTCAGTCAGTTACAAGGACATATGACTTATGGTTGGCCAGGATTGTATTGCACAGCAATTATCAGTGTCTGCATTTTAAAAAAACCAGAAAGATTCAAACACCAGTTACTGTTACATTTTTGAAAGAACAGAACACAGCCTGCAACCCAGCAAATAAATACAAGCCAAGGACCTAAAAGTGCACATTATTTTCCTCCTTGAAAAGCATTAACATTCCTTGGAGCAAAAAGCCACTTAAAACATCATTACTTACAGCACCACCAGTAGCAATCGCCATGTCCTTAAGTTGGTTTTTCCTGTTGTCACCAAAACCTGGTGCTTTTACAGCAACGACCTGAAGGCCAACCTTCAGTCTAAAGAGAAAAATTCAGAGAATGAGTCTAATTACTATGTCAAATTATTTCAGTACAGCTCTAACAGTCAAGCAAACAAAGAGACCACCACGAACTGAAGTGGTTTTGCTCAAAAAGGTAGTTAGGACACACAACTGAAGTTCTGTCTGTATGGTGATGATAAAAGCTGCTGTTTCTTTGGCACAGGTAAGGGAACAAACAGCCTCATACCGTAGAAAAATCAACCGCATGCTTTTCTACGTGTTCCTTTAAAAGGATGGAAATAAAAAAGCAGTATTTGTAGAAAAGAGTGGATTTTAAGCCTCACCTGTTCAAGACTAGAGTGCTGAGGGCTTCTCCATCAACATCTTCAGCAATGATGACCAAAGGTTTGCGGTTGGCATTGGCAATTTCAAGAGCTGGAACTATGGACTGTACACTAGAAATTTTCTTTTCACTGATTAAAACATAAGCGTCCTGGAATTCACATTTCTGCCCTGCAGAAACAACGTGCATTATCTGAACAATTCCATTACACAAACATATCAAGCATTCTTTTAACTTAAGCAGCTGCTTTGCAGCAATGGTTGCTCTTTCCAGCTGCATTAAAAAAGAAAGAGACAACTTGTTTCCTCCAAGACTCCACTCTCAATTCTACATTGTTCTGCTGTGTTGCAAGGCCAGCCTGATGTTCACATGAACACTGTCCACTCTTTGCAGAGAGGAACATAGAATCCCCAAAACTGCAAGCTTTTAGCAAGTTCATGTTTTCTGATGGGGAAGGGCCCCTGCTCTATTTGCTGTGGTGCACAGCGTAAGGGCCTGTAAAGCCCTGGACAGGTGCCATTGTTTCTAACTGACACGAGCCACTGGAAGGTGTTTGGCAATGCTTATTGCTAACTCACCTTTAGTTGTGTTAATAAAATACGGAGAGATGTAGCCTCTGTCAAATTTCATACCCTCAATGATTTCCAGTTCATCGTTTAGAGTTTTTCCATCCTGTTTAGATGCAAGAAAGTCTGCATTAAAATCTCTCCTATTTGTTACTGGAAGCACAAGTATAGATTTAGCATATTATGCACAATGGATTGAAAGGCTGTGGATCCCACATCAGTTTCATGTGCTTCTTTTCAAAACAGAAGGAATGTAAGAGGGAACAGTGATCAAGCTCTGATCTAAAGGAGCTGGGGAGGAATTATGGTGGGAATTATGGAATGTGAGCTGCAGCAGCAGCATCACATATGACAAGAGCAGCCCTAACTGAAGAAGGGACAGTCACTTGGCACTTTGTGTGTCGGCCAGTTCTTACCTTGACAGTGATCACACCCTTTCGTCCAACTTTTTTCATTGCATCGGAGATTATATTGCCAATTTCGTGATCGCCATTTGCTGATATCGTGGCAACCTGAAAGAGTAAGACATTTAATCTCATTTCCCAATGCAAGGTGCTTCCTCACAATAAAAAAATCAGAGCAACCATTTGCAATTCTGACATTTCTGACAAGGCAGGGCAGCTGAGTGCAGCACATTCACAGCAGGAGCCAGGAACTCTGTTAGAAGGGCTCAGGCTCTTGGGCAGCTGCAGCACAGGGCCAGAATCCCTGCGCTGGGCTCACACCCAGGCCACCTCCAGGCACAGGGACAAAGAACCCAATACCACCAACACACCTGAACCCGAGCCTCCTGCAGCAGATCTGCCACACCCTCAGTACTCTGCCATCACTGCCATCCACCACAGAGCCTTGCTCCCATCAACTCTTCTTCAAGTACACAAATTAACATTTTAAGACCACACTTTGGAATGAAACTTGAAGATGAAAAAATCTACCCACTTCTGAACTAGCTTCTAACAGTGCAATTGAAGGCTATTTTTGAAATATAAAGAAAAGTACCCAGTGTCAGATGCACACAACCTAACTTTATTAAGCCTGACCTCACAAAACTTTTTCTGAGAAACAGCTGCCTAAACTTGGGTTACATTTTATTGTGGTTTTTTTTTCTTACCTGTGCAATTTCTTCTGGAGTTGTAACAGGTTTTGACAGCTTCTTCAGTTCACCTATGATGGCGTCCACTGCCAGCATCACCCCTAAAGATAAACAGAGCACTTGTGAGGGAACAGAACAAGGTACAGAGCACACAAAACACAAACCAAGCACCCACCCACCACAAGGAACAGGTTTCCTTTCAAACAAAAGTCCACACTGCAAAAATGCACCGTTTGCATATTCAAAGCCAAACAGTTCTTGTTCCATACTGTCACTTGTATAGGTAGTGATAAGTTTTTTGAAATTGATATGAGATACTGTCATGATTGAAATTTGCCACAGATTTGTTTACGTGGCTATTTTATTAATTAAATACAGAAATGGCTTTAACTGGAGTTCACTTACAACAAATTAAATAAATTCACTTACAACAAATTAAATAAATTAACTGCATGCAAAATAGTAAAATGACTAGAAAAATTAATGATTGTTCAGTCTGTAGCGTAAAAAAAACCAACTGTGCTCTCTAAACATCACTTCGAATAACTTTGTGGTGGTTCTTCAAATAGAAAAGAGGTCAAATTTAGGATATGAAATATCACAGCGATCAAATATTAAAAACAGAAAAAAGTTACCCCTCCTGATTTCTACTGGATTAGCTCCTTTGCTGATCTTCTCAAAGCCTTCCTTGGCAATAGCACGGGCAAGGACTGTTGCAGTAGTGGTACCATCTCCTGCTTCTTCGTTGGTATTGTTGGCAACGTCTTGAACTAACTTGGCTCCAATGTTTTTGTATTTGTCTTTCAAGTCAATTGCCTTTGCTACTGTCACGCCATCTTTTGTCACTTTGGGACTTCCCCAGCTTTGCTCAATAATAACTGTTCTTCCCTAGGGGGACAAAGAACAAATTTTAGATCCAAGCCAACCCACAGCATGTTACTCTCGAGAGCTCAACTGAAAATGAAGATCCTTTCAAACAGCCACAGATGAACACTTTACTCAGGGCGTTCAGCTGGGACTTTTCAAGCACATACATTACTACCGAGGCTCTCCATAACTGGAAAAATGGCTCAAAGGCTTTATGCTTGCACAGAATGAGGCTTCATTCTTCAGCCATAATGCTTAATACCACAGTCTGCAACTGAATAACACTGAACTTAGAGAAGAAATTGAAGAGAATCCCTCTAATGCTAATATTTTACCCCAAAATTAAAATATAGCAACTTAAAGAACTAAATTTGCAAAATTTTCATCAAATCACAATAAAAATTGTTTATGATTGAAAAAGTAGTAATACAAAGCTCAATTTGTTGCATGTGCTGGAAGGAAAAAAAGCAGACTTGGAAACCTCATTAGTGATTAGTAAAGAGAAATGAAAACACTTCAAATTTGTGTTAATGCGTTAAAATAATTTCTCAAACCCTGCACGTTACCAAGCTTTTCTCATCTTAGGTTGCATTTGGATGCAACTGAAAAGCTGGACTATTCTATCCAACAGACAGAACCACACAGGGAACACAGGGCAAATGCACCTGCACAAGGAGATTGCTTGTTCACAGATTAATTCAACAGCCTGAACAGCTGCCCCAACAATCACGTTCCAGTTTGAGCTGGAGGCAGCAGAAACACAAGGAGCCACCTCTGGTTTACTGCTGCCCTGAAACTGCTCTGCTATCCTGACAGCTGGAGCTGCTGGGAAAGGGAAGGGAGAGCCACTGCCCCACCTCAGCACCGTCTCTGCCAGCTGGCCCTGTCCCCTCACCTGGGCTGTCAGGCGCGTGCCAGCCCTGTCCCCTCACCTGGGCTGTCAGGCACCGGCCCTGTCCCCTCACCTGGGCTGTCAGGTGCCAGCCGGCCCTGTCCCCTCACCTGGGCTGTCAGGAGCCGCTCGGAGCTGACCCCGCTGGCTCCTGCCAGAGGTCTCGCAGCTCAGGATGGGGATCACGAGCCAGGCGAGGATTCCCATGCAGCACCCAGCGCTGTGGTGCCCTGTGCCCCTCCCCTGCTCAGAGCCCACACATCTGCCTCAGTGACCAAAGCAGCTCTGGCTGCCTGCCAGGCACGAGGCCACGCTGCTCCTGAAGCACAACCAGGAGCAACAAGGAAAAGTTATGGTTCAGTTACTCAGACTGAACCTGGGGAAGAGCTTACGGAAATTTACCTCTGTGCCATGGAACAGTTATGCCAAAGTAGCGCATTCCCTACTACTATCTTATTTGACCTGTACTTCTAAATTAACAGTGATTAAAGAAGAAGAAGACTCCCCTCTTAAAAAATCTGCTACCAGTATGTATTTCGTATAGTGTCTCCTAGTTTGCTTAATTTCATTTTGTATATTGATATGGTCTTATCCCAAATGTTTGGTTTGCAGCTCTGAGAAGACGGGCACAACAAAACCTACCTATAACAAATCACATGAAAGGACTTGCTCTCAGCAAGAACACCTGTCTGTGCTCCTGAAGGAGGGAACAAACGCCACCAGTAACTGCACAGGTGTTTAGAACGGCTCTGCACATTGAGAAGCTGAGCTCCCACACAAACCAGTTCTGCTCAACGTGCTGGAGCAGTACCAAAAGGTTGTGTGAGACTGCAAACCGGGTTCCTTAAAATGTAGAACAGTGCCAAAGGAAGTTTCCTCACCAGAGTGATGTTTCTTAAAAATGCCAGAAGCAGAATCAGGCACTGCAGTATAACCCCTCTATTTTTACAAATACATGGAGAACAAAAATCCCCTAAGGTTACATGAAGTTGCATCAGCAACTGCCCTTTAGCCAGTGGATTAGAATTATGCTTAGCCATTCACAAAGTAGCCTGATCCAAAAAAACAAGAGTTAAGTTAACTGGCTACTCTTAAACTTTGTTCCTTTATGGAAGCAGCCACAGCTTGCTGACATAATTGTTCCTTAACCTTCATCTGCTCAGCTTATGGCACTTTTGCCTTTGAATAAAGCTGATAGAGCACTAAAAATATGCAGGAAATTCATGAATTAATGTTACAGAGGCCAAGCAGCCCTCAGAACAACTATCGTGCACGTGCTATTACAAGGAACAGATATTCACATGAGCCCCAAGAAAATCAGTGTCCCTTCCTCAAAAAGAGGAATCTCATTTCAAGCCCTACTGCACAGTGCATGACTATGCAGAACACCACAGCTGGTTTTCAAGAGACCCAGATCTCCCTTACAGGCCACAATACAGGGTAACACAAATGAATGCCACTACCACGGAATTTCACTTAGGCTTTTAACATTTACCAGCCAATTGAAAACTCAACATTACACTTTGGACGTTTTTTAAAGCTTGCTAATACTAAAAGGTTAACTGGTACAAAACTGTAATTTGTAAAAAAAATTAACAAGCAAAACAAACATCATTAAAAAACCCAACCAACCCACCCACATGCTAATTAACCTCCCTCAGGCCACAGACAGTTACATTATCTACTATACTGTTACAAGTTATCAACTGAGCTGGTAACATATTATGCACATCTCCTTAACCTTCAAACTGTTCAAACACATATAGAGTACCTTTCACAGGGATCCAAGTAATTTTACTTTGTTACTATGAAAAGCACACGCACTACTGTCCCACTTGTGGTGGCAAACGTGAGACTACAGCTGCTTGCAGGAGCCCGTCCCTGCCCCTACCCCTTTGCATTGCAGTGCTGCAAATACAATAATGCAGCTTCACCGAGAGAAACTCAACCACTGTTCTCTGTTACAGCATATCCCACCAAGTCTGTGCTAACATAAAGGCCAAATCTTCCATTACCTTTGGCCCCATGGTGACAGCTACAGCATCTGCTAAAAGATCTACTCCTTGTAGCATCAGAGCTCTCGCGTCTGCTCCGAACTTCACATCTTTTGCATAGGCTCGTGTTAGATGGGGGGCGAGGGCTCTGGACACAGGTCTTATCTGACGGAGTACTGTAGATAAACGGAGCATGTCTAAAATATTAAAACAAACGTAGAGAAAAAGAAAACAATTATGGCTTTGCACAGCTACTTCTGCAACAAAAGAGAGGAGAAAAAGATTCAGGAAGTAAAGCAAGCATGATGGATCTTTAATTTTTCGACCGGCTAAAATCAAGACACACAAGCAACTGCAAGTACAGGGGCTGGGTATCCCCGATCCTCAGGCCGAGATCCGCGCGGCAGCAGCTCCTCCCTGCGCGGCCTCCAGCCCCTCCGAGCTCCTCCCGCCAAGCCTTGCTCGGGAGCGGGGCAGGACACGGCGAGGGCACC
>VZTG01006696.1:654511-903105 GCA_013397845.1 Melanocharis versteri | reverse complement strand
CGGGGACGGACACCCGGCAGGGCCTGGCGGCGCTCCTACCCCTCCCCGCGGGCGGGTCGCTGCCGGGGCCCCCGAGCAGCCGCGGCTGCACCGCCGCGCACGGGTGTGCTCGGTCCCTGCCGTGCCCGCGGGCAGCGCGGGGTCGCGGGAGGGACGGAGGAAAGGCGGAGGCGGGGGTCTAGCAGCGCCGCAAGGTCACGCAGTCCGTGGGGCAGAAGCGACTCCCCCGGCAGGCGCGGGGGCTGCGGGAGGTTTGCAGGGGCTGCTTTTGGCTGCCCAGGAACTCGAGCTCAGGGTTCCTCCCCGCCGCAGTAACGGGAGCGGCCCTGTGGCAGCAGCGCTGCAGGGCAGGGCCGCACAGGCCACGGCGGGTCTCTGCGGAGATAGGAAAGAAACCTCTGCCACATCCTGGAGAGCTTCTTCTATAATTTTTGTAAATTTTTTTATAAGGAAGAAGGAGAGTTTAACTGAGTTTCCCTTGTTCTTGCAGTGATAATTGATTCTTATGATAATAATAACGTGAAGAGTTAAAACTTAGTGTAAAATGTTAGTGGTCGTGAGCCTGGCAACTTTATTTCTGGTAAACGTAGAACAGCTCTTTAAAAAGAGGATCAGCGATGTTATCTTTACAGAATGAAAACGGACACAACTGGCAGCCTTTTCCCTTGGTTATCTTTCATCCCTGTGGTGCTGACAGCAGTCGGACGGCGCATCTTCCATGTGCTGCCTTTTGCTCGTGCTCTGCCTGTGACTTTGTTTTCTGCCCCTGCTCGGGTGTGTGTGGATATCGATGAGTGCCAGCAAAGGGCACACGATGCCAGGCCCTTCCAGCTCTTTCTCTGAGCGTGGGCTCTGTGTACCTGTCCAGTGGAGCACTATCTCCATGTGACTTGGCTAGTTGCCATATCTTTACTTCTAAATCAAAGCGAGTTCCTTCTTCCTGACCCCTGCTTGTTGGGATAAATGTATATGCTTGCATTTATCTGGCCTGTGGGGATTAGATTGCCGCTTCTGAAATGCAGACAAGTAGCAATAAGTAGTTGCAAAAACCCCCCAAACCTAAACCAAATGGGAGGGAAAAACCCAACAACTCAACAAAAAACCCTCACCTTGACTCTGCTCACGCAGAAGCAGATACCAAAGCAGTTGAGCTAGAAGGGTGCCTACATTCGACCTAAACTTTCTTTTAGGGTCTGAATTTATTAGTAGAAGTTGGTATGAGTAACAGCGCTGCGGCTCAGACTGCAGATTCTCACCTGTTTTTTTGTGAAACGGTAATAATGCTTGAAAGTATCTGAAAAAGACTGATAATGGGTCACCTGGCTAGACCTGTGCTTCTTTAATGTCAAGCTCGTCACAAGTACAAATGCAGCTGTCCGGAGGAGCCCCTAATCATCATTAGATCTGGTTGTGAACTGAAGAAATACAGTTGATATAATCAATAATTATGTTTACCAAGCTATAGCAACTAAGGGTTTGGTGTTAAAAGCCTGGAGGCCTTTCCAGACAGGAGTCTGCTCCGTCAGTGGGTGTTTTATTCCCCAGCTGGAATACATCTTCCTGCGGCTGAACTGTCAGGATTGCCCAGCATCTGCCTGTGCCTTCAGGAGTTTCTGATGCAATCAGAGGTGGTATTTGTTTGCTGCTATTAGATAAGTGCTCAGCAGTTGTCTTATACTATTCATCCCTCTCAAAAGAGAAATCATTATACGTTGAGGTTTTTTAAACTCCTTTTAATTGCAGTTTTGTTGTAATGGCTCTCTTGTTACAATGTACAATTACTTTCACAGGCGGGAAAAGCATTTAGGAAATTTCTTCCCCTCTTTGATCGTGTACTGGTTGAGCGATGTGCAGCTGAGACAGTAACCAAAGGAGGAATCATGATACCAGAAAAATCCCAGGGGAAGGTCCTACAAGCAACAGTAGTAGCAGTTGGATCTGGAGCCAGAGGAAAGGTAATCATCCTGAAGCATTACCCTGGAGTAGAACCAGTAATGGTGTGGTGGTGGCTGGAATATTGCCATAGGAGTGGGGTAGTAATAGTGCAAAAGTAGTGATAGCTCACAAAAATGGATGACTGGGATGGCTGAAATTGCAAGTGGAGATTCAGAAAGGAGGTAGAAATCTCAAATTGTCTTGAGATGAATTCCAGCATTCCTTTCATCATTTGTAAAATGGAGTGGGGTTTCTTTTGTTTGCTCTTTGGTTTTTGTGGGGTTTGTTTGCTTGTTTGGTGATGGGGTTTTTTTTGGGGAGGTGTTGGTGTTGTTTGTTTGACAGTGTTTTGTGTGATATTTCATCATCACTTCTCAGCCAGAACCTTGAGGGACCAACAGACTTTTTTGTTAAAATTACTACATGCCCAAATGTCTGTGACTTGTGAGCAGGGTGGAACCCTAGAATGTGGTATCAGCTGTCTTGTGCTGTCCAAAGTATCATTGTCCATAAGGATTAGGCTTATTGGACTGAAGGAAGTCAGCAATCAAAAGAAATAAGTGTTGAATAACTTCATGTTAATTTTGCACATTGGATATGTATGTGGAAATAAAATAAGACAGGTCACAAAAATGCCAGTGCCTGGGGGCTTCTACATCAGAAGGGCTTTTTCCCCACCAGAGCAGTGTTCAGGCTGTAGCAACACTGGAAAACGGGTTAAATTTCAGCTTGGGCACATTGCCTTGGCCTTTCTTTACCATGATTCCCTCTGTACATCCCGTGCTGGTTTGTGTCAGGATCTGATTTTTAAAGCTTTATGTTGTGAAAGGGTGATAATATTTGACTAATGGGTTAATGTTTTATTTATAATACACAAATTTAATTAAACTTTATCAGGTGTTTCTAAACAAGTGATTTGATGGCAGTAGTGACAAGTTGATCAAAGTTACAGAGATGGGAAGGTACTTTTTTAACTGGCACTTGGAGAAATTGTTCTTGGCTATAGAATATGGAAATTGACTTTCTCCCTTGATTTTACAAGGGGGTTTCATGGTTCTTTAAGTGAAGTCCTATTCAGTGTGTCAAGCAGGGACCTCACACTTGTATTTACAGTCAACACGAAATGCAGAGTTGTGATTTCCTGAATGTTTCTATACGTGGATGGATCATTGTAGTTTGGAGGAATTGTATTACATCTGTTTATATTACGGAAAAGTAAGGATTTTTTCTTTTTCCAGAATGGCGAGATTCAGCCAGTGAGTGTAAAAGTCGGTGAAAAGGTTTTGCTCCCAGAATATGGTGGTACTAAGATCGTACTAGAAGATAAGGTAGGTTTCCCAACTTTGTGAGTGCAAATCAGAATGGTTCCCGAAATGCCAGTGATAAATACTGAGGTTACTTTGTGGTGTTAGCACCATTCCAGAAAGGGAGCAGCTGGATCCAGCCGCCTTCTGGTAGCTGTGCTACCGCTGCTTCTGCCTCTGCATGAAAGGAAGCAACCATGGAAACCTCTGACTTGACCTTTGCTGGGTGGGCAAAATGTTCCGTATGTCAAGCACATATTAGAGGGAATCCAAAAAGGCTTAGAAATTCCTGGGGGCATCCTTGCTTTTGACAGGGAAAGCCTGCAGAATTGCTTTCTAGCAGTTCTTGCGCTTCCCACTGCTAGAAGTAGTAACTTGAGAGCTCTCAAAGAGTATCTTAGGAACAAAAAGAGTTTTTTCAAGACTAGCTCTGCATGTTGACTTCTTGGTTAGCTTGCTTTTGATTTTGTACTTAGTGACTGCAATAGCGCTGACTTCAGAACAAGACAGTATTTGCAAAACAAGAAAAATATTTACATGACAGAGACTAACGTTTCTTTTCTTTGCAGGACTACTACTTGTTTAGAGATGGTGACATTCTTGGGAAATATGTGGACTAAACCTGTTGCAGTATCAGTCATCCATTCCACTGAAATGCTGAAATTTTTCTTTCATCATGTAAATAATGTCCTTTATTTTATAATAAACAGGCATTGAGTCTTTGAAATAACGTGTGATCTCACTGTAACGATGGAACACAAATAAAAATATGTACAGTCAGAAATCAGTTGCTCTTGCTTGAGTTCCATTGAACAGTGAAATTTGGATGACCACCAACCAGCCTTAATTATTCCAAACAACATCATTTTATATCCTTATCTCTGTACTGAGTTCATAAAGGTCTTTACAATAAACTTATAAAACTATTCTGCTTCTGTCTCAGTTTCTGCTGTTGCTCAGTGAAACTGAGTCTCAATTGTGTAATGAGCTCTCTGAAACATTCAATGGTAGTAATATGTTATTTTCCCCAAGTTTGTATGAAATGGGTTTAAAATGGTTACCAGACAGATGCAGTCATGCTGAGGACTTTTAGCCAGCTCCCTTGCACATTGGACACCTGAGACAGGGTGGGTTCTTTTAACTTCTCCTGTCTGACGACCCTGGAACACACTGGAAGGTTAAGGCACACAAACCACCCTGCCACAACCAGCCTGTCCCTCAGCAGCTGGAAGGAGCTTGGTATTAGTCATATCTGTGCCAGAACAAAAGCATCCAGTTCCCAGATGAAGCAGATAAGAATTAACGGTTATTCTTGCTTATCTCTCACTGAATTTTGCCAATAGAAAATAACTTCCCCCCCAGCAGTTAATCAGGCAGAAGTAGGGCTGATGCTGATCTTTGATGAGGTTTGCTGGCTACCGCACTATCACATCCAGATCTTGAGCTTTCCCTTAATGCAGGAGAGACCTGGTTTGACAAATTATGTTTCCTTTATCCTTAACACACCATTCTTACAGAGCAAGACATTGACTTAGGTAATGCTGAAGCAATCAAATTTGCATATTTCTGGCAGCCCTCTCTTGCCTTGAAAAGGATTCAGGGTTGTTCATGCAGGAGCACCCAAATCTGCACTGTTCCTGAGGAGGCTTTCAAAGCTGGGGTGCACAGAGGGATCTAGTGCAGCCTAAGAACACACAGTGCCTTAAAGTGCTTTTGGGGTAGTCTTAGTGAAGTCGGTCAGTGCATAACTTACTGCTGCTGACTTCATTGGCTGGAATTCTTCTTTCCCATTGCATTCGCGCTGGTAAGAACTCACCATTGCTAGATACGTTATAACCCTTATTCCAGAGGTAACATTAAAGAACTGTAACACAAAATATTTTTCAGCGCTCAGTTCAGCTGCTGCAATGTGGGACTCGAGCTGTGACATAGTTTGGAACACAATGTATTTTCTGCCAGCAGAAGGTTCCTTCCACCAGCTGCGCAGCGCATAGGTGAGCTGGAGCCACGTTTTTCCCTGGATGCCGTTGATCACCCAGCTGTTGCAGCAGGAGCTGTATTTGCCAGGCTCGGCTGCAATGTCGTCTGCTCCCTGTAGCTGTGGGGTGGCTGCTCTTGGCTGGTTACCTCTGCTTGCTCTGGAGCTGAAGACAAACCAGGCACTGCTCCAGGGGTTAAATTTGCACTGAACTGTGGGCAGACGAGGAAGGTTCTAAATTAGTAAAAATACACACTTTAGTATAAAAGGCCTACTTGAAATCTGCCCTATTGCAGTTTTACTTCAGTATTTACAGCACTGCACTGTCGAGCTGAGACTTAAGATAATCACACGCCAAGGACCGTGCAAGACAATTGATTGTGCAATGAAACACCAACTCCCTGGGAAGCATTATCTTCCACTGGAGCCTTTATCTCCCAGGATAAGGCAGGCAGTCTGGTGCAGTCACATACCAAAGAGGGAAAGGTATTTTAAATATTTGCAAACTGCTTAGAGAAACTATATGGGAAAAAGATGCAGTAAGAATTAACTGCCAACAGAGAAATGTTTCGGCCTAAAATTTCAGCATTTCTTTCCATAATGTCTCTGAAAGACACAAATTGCTCAGGATCACTCTGAGCTCTCACCACACCACCTGGCTGCCCCCACTCCACCTCCAGCCCATGCTTTCAGCCCAGCAGGTTTTCAGCAGCTTGATACAATGCCTATTTATTAAAATATTTAGCATGGCTGTATCTACTACAGTTTACATAAGTGATTAAAAACAGAAGTCATGCTTCATGGGAACAAGTAATTTATGGATGTGGGGGGAAAATAGCGTTCCTAAGCCTAATCAAATGAAGGACACGCTGGAACATCTGCTGGATTGATGGGAACATTCTATCCTTGCACCACGAGGCTCGCACTGCAAGCAAGGACAAGGCAACTGCCGCACGGCCAGGGTGATCCATCTGCTGTTACTGCCCCTCAGGCTGTGACTGTTCCAGATCCAGTATCCCTTGGGTTCTACCGAGGAGGACAGACAATCAATCACTAATGCTCTTTCTTTGCTGTGCTCTTCCTGGAGGAAATTAGGCTTCTTTCCACTGTTTTCTAGATGGTTTCAAAACTTCAGTTTTGGTGTAAATGTTGCATATTGCCCCACCTGCTTTTTTGACAGGATACAGTCCTCAGCCTTTCTTCAGTCTGTCTGAATCACAAGGAAACCAGGTGGACTCCATCTACTATTGTGACTTTCCTTTCATAACGTTTCAGAAGAGCTTCCACTATCAGCAGCTGTAGTGTTTTCAGAAAGCTTTTGTCACCCTGGTTATGTTATCCTGCCACAGTAAGAAAAGGATGGAACATTTATATGCCAATAGAGAAGAAAGGACAGCCAGGTCCCTAACAGCACATGAATGGTTGACAAAATTCTGGCTGAATATTCAATTTTTCAGTCTTGAAGGCCAGAAAACAATGAGGACCAGCTGAAAGGCAAAAACTGGACTTACTGTTGTTCAGGTTTTGTTCAAAACCAGCTTGAAATTCGATTAAATAAAAACAATAAGCATCTTTCAGGAATACAGGGTTAGTTACCAAGGGGCAACACAAGATACCCTACAGAATTCAACATCTTAATAAACAAGGCAGATTCTTTCCTTTTTCTGCAAACCCGTGAACCATCTGCAGACTGAACTAACAGACACATATTTTTCTCTGAGAGATATTTCTTCACAGTCGGATTTGTTTCCATGTTAAAAGCAAGATGACCATGAAATAAAAGTCAGGGACAAATGGAAATGTCAAGTCCCCAACTTTTCTGTGCTTTAAAGTTAAACCTTGAATGTGGTGATAGAAAAAGAAAAAAACAAACAACCAAATATAATGCAAACAAGCTGCTGAATTTTGAAGGACTGAAGCAGCTAGAACTGCTTGTGTTTTGAGACTGGCTAATAATATCAATCTCATTTAAAAAACAATGCTGGAATACAGCTGATCTAAAGAGGTAATAGGACATTTCTCCTCCTCCTTCTAACACAGCAATTTCTCACAGCATTTTAAACCTTTTGATGGTTTCTTACACAAGCCGGATTTCGCCACACGGACCGAATAGCTGACATCCCGGGGGCAGGAATGCTGGCCGGGAGTAAAAAAGTAACTACTGCAAACCGAGCTCAGGTGCCTGAAGCCAGGAATGCCGGCTCCGTGTTACAGTGTAACGTGAGAGGAGCTGCCTCTGATGGCGACAGACACTGCGGGTCAGCCGGGGCGGGCGCTGATCCCGTCACCCACTTCTGCTCCCTCGCACATGGTCCCGCGCTCGGCCCTAACCTGGCCTGGGGAACAAGGCAGGGTCCTGCTCACGGCCTTGCCCAAGCAAAATCAGGATCCAAAGTGCACTCCTCTTTCTGACAGGAAAGCCTAACTAGAGATTTTGCCATGTTTTCAGTCTAGAAATGCTCCACAAACTGTAACCTTCACTGGGCAGAAGAAAGGGGTTTTAACGTGTTATTTACAGAAAAAGAATTGAGTGAAGGGGGAAACTACATCCAGCACTCACCCTGAAATGCGTGGGAGTAGGCACAGCTCCAGGTAGCAGCCTTCTCCGCTTGGCAGGAAAGAGCACAAAACTGTAACCATTTATTCCTTGATTGTATGAGGGAGGGGTCTCATCGATACCTTGCTGCTTCATCGTTCTTGCACACAGACAGAAGCAACTCATCCCTCCTTATTCTATACTCATTTCTAACATACCTCTTCGAGAAACAGAACAGCTTTCAAATAATTTTCTTCTCACTTACCCTACAGAAATAGTATGAGTCACTCTGGTCTTCCAAAATGTTTACTTGGTTGTAAGTGGGACGTATTTACCAGCCAGCTATGAGCTAACTCTGTCTTTTTGCTGTTTTCTTCCCAAATACAGTCAACGCCCGACTCGGTAAAACCTTGAAACCTAAGCAAACTCTGCCATTAGCACAGCATTTTGTGCCCTCTGCACATCTGGCTCACAAGCGTCTCCATCCTGCCTTTGGAGACCTAGAAAGGCTTCCTACATACTTCGAAATTATTTTGCCCCACATCACCGTTGCTGGGGTGGGTTTTTTATTCATTATTTTTTAGACTTAACAGCTTTAAATCTTGAATATAAAACTCCGAACATTTTTTAAATTTACACCCTTATGGTTTGTTTTGTGCAGTACATCAGGGACTCGGTTGTACAGAGACAAGCAAGGACTGATCCTGCGGGAGCGCACGCACAGCCAGGGGCTGGCGGAGGGGTGCTGATGAAACAGGGCGAAATGCGAAGGACGGATTTCCTCAACAACCACTCAGCCCGCCAATCTCCGTGCGAGGCTTCGCCTCACAAACTGGGTCACTCGCTGCGACACTGGCCCCGCCGCGCAGCACCGAGCGGCCGCCCCGGAACCCCCCGTTCCCGGCTCTGCGTGCGCCCGTGGGGGGGTCAGTGCTGTCCCCCAGGAATACAAAGCTCTGCTCTGGCGCCGGTGCCCACAGGGTACTGCCGCGCAGGGAAGCGTCCCTGGCCTCCAGCGCCCCGCGGAGGACGCGGGCGGGAAGGGACAGAGAATGGGAGCGGGAGCGGGAATGGGAGCGGGAATGGGGAGGCCGCGCCCCCTCCGCCCCTCACGGCGGCCCCCGCGCGCCGCCTCGCGCCTTCTCTCGCGAGAAGCTGCTCCCGCCCCCACGGCGCGCGGCGGCTGTTCTGGCGGCGCCGCNGGGGGGAGCTCCGAGCGCCGCCGGGGCTTCCAGGCTGCGGGCGGGGAGCGGGGGTCGCGTCGGGCCCGGTTGGCCGCAGAAGCGGCCGCGTCCCGCAGCGCGGGGGCCTCGGCCGGGACGGGGAACACCTGTGACAGCCGGGCGTGAGCGCCGGCCGGGCGCCGCGCCCGGGCCGCAGGTTAGTGCACGCAGGGCGGCTCCCCGGTGCTGTCAGGCATTGCTGTTCTTGCTGCTGTGAAAATAGCGAGAGCACGCTCCGGGAGCGAGCTCATGACCCTGCACACGGCTGCGGGTGGGAGCTCCGCACCGTCAGAGCGACCCTACCTGGCTGCCCATCCCAGAGGGAAGTCATCCTTCCCTTACGTAACTGCGCACGAGGAAATGCTGGTGTCATATCGCTTCTCTTAATCAGAATTGAATTCATTCCTGGGGTTTCACGGTCAGCTGGAAAAGGCACACCTCAAACACGGAAACTGCATTTTTTAGATTATTTCAGAGAGGTGATCTGTCAGACCTTTATGTGAGACTTTCCCCTCTCCTTTTGTGAGGAGAGCTCATGGTGGGAAAGGAGCAGTGTATGACACGTGTCTCCTCCTGTTCTTTGTCATAGCATAGAGGTAAAATTATTACACAGCCCTGTAAATCAGGTCATTCTATGTGTGTTTAGTCTGTGAAGGAGACACAGTGTTGTGTGCCTTTGATAAATTTGGGGTATTCTGAAAAACAGTAAGCTGGACATAGACCTAGGTTTGGTCAAATATTACGAAGTTCATGTAGATTGAGGAGTTTTGTATATAGTGATGGTAATTTCTCTATATAGACATGATTTTTCTTTGTGTGTGGCTGTATTTAATGTTTTATTTTGGATGACACTGGTTTAGCTATTCATTGTGCAGATACAATTAGGTAATGATATTTCAACACTGGATATTCACTTGAGGTATTTTTTCCAGAGCTGACTTATTCTCTTGGGAACAGATTGCTGAGCTTTGCAGTTGGGACATTTTCATTGAGTCATTGCACCTACGGAGATGACTACAGCAAGCTGCTGTGCAGCATCTCGGCATGATTTGAGGGAGTAGCACCAAATTTTAGATGTGAAAAATGCAGAGTAAGAAAATGCCTATGGTTGGGATGATCGTAGGTGCAGCACATGTGGATGGCTGCAGAACACTGAGGTGCAGCTGGATCCTAGGTGAAACTTCAGGAAGGTTTTGTCATTAACAAGGCTGATAAGCATCTAGGTAAATTAATTAAGGCATACTGACCTTACCAAGGGAGTGGGGTACCGAGTTAGGCCGGCACGGCATTGCATGATCTCAGTTCAGAGAAGACGTTTTTCTTGCTGTGTCACCACTGGGAGTTTTAGTTTCATAACCAGTGTATGCTGCTGCTCTCTACAGACCTCTTCTTCCCCACTGCCACCTGGTCTAACACCTGCAATGGGTGCTGTGTGCAGTATCTAATGTAAGAAATACAGGCTCTGGGTGTTAGAGCAGGGTGTGGGGCATCAGGGGTGTTCAGTGCCGAGCACGCAGAGATTTTCATTTCAAGGTGTGCTGCTATTGCAGCCTTGGGAGCGTAAATCCTGTCTCACCCTCCTCCTGCCAAGACTCTGTGCTGCTTCTGTTCAGATGCAGCTTCCTGGAATTGTATAAACTCCATCTATTTTCCTGCATGTTCAGGCTTATTGTAGGCTGCATGCCTTTCTTCCTTCCCCTCTGGTTTTGTTACATTGCTTTAAACTTTCTTTTTTTAAAACAGGATTTCTACAACTGGCCTGATGAATCCTTTGAAGAAATGGATAGTACATTAGCTGTCCAGCAGGTATTCTTGCATGAAATGTTGTTAATGAGTGCAGTTTCCCAGGTTTTGTGTTCTGGTATATAAAATGGAACAGGGTTTGCTATTTATCTGCTGCATAGCAGTGAATTTCCTAAGCACCTATGTGTTTAAAAAAATTGTTAGTTTTGTTTTCAGGAGTAACTAGAATTCCTATGTCTGGTTTAAACAAATCAGATTTCAGAAAATGGTGGGGGTTCCTCTGAGGGTTTTTTTTTGTTTGTTTTGAGATGCATGTTGGAATTTACCCATTCTTTTACCTTTTTTAATTGAAGAAAGGCATTTTTCAGGTCTGGCATTTTTAATACCAGTTTTTTTTTACCCTGCCCATCTACTTTTGAACTATTTAGGCTGTCAGTCATTTCTTAAAAACTAAATCCCTCCAAGATGTCATGTCTTAAATATATTGTCTCACTGTAATTACAACAAGATCTAGTTTTATTTCTACTCCCCCCCAGTATATTCAACAAAACATAAGGGCAGACTGTTCCAACATTGATAAGATCCTTGAACCTCCCGAAGGCCAGGATGAAGGTGTATGGAAATATGAACATTTAAGGTAAAAATCCATCTTTTGTCAACATTCTGTCTTGGTTCTAAGTTTTGTTCACTGGTGGTGGTAGTGAATCTATTTGAATGTGACATGTCAAAACTAACTTAAATGAAACTTGATTTTTCCACTGTTAAATAATGGTATTATTTTCTGATTTCCCTGTTCTTTCTAAAGATTTATAATGTGTTTTGTTCTTAATGTTTTTTTTAAAGAAAATATTTGTATCTCACTTCTTGAATATGAAGATATAGTAATGAATTTCCATGGCACTTTCTCATAGCATTGTCAGTTCTTCGTCTCCACTAACAAGTAATGTGATTTCCAGATGCTCCCAGTGCTTTTTGTGAAACTTGCAAGCAAATAGGCTGGGAAAGCAAGAGTACCTGTGTCTTAGAGTTCTTTTTCTGCTCGTAAGGAAACAAACCTTTTTGTCCACCTCTGTTGTTGTTTTTTTTTTTTTTTTTTCCTTAATTGCAGTACAATAAATATGTTCAGCCTTGGTAGTTTGTGTCTCAAAGTATTTTTCAGTTGTAAGTGTAGGTTTACACCTTATTAAATACGTATGTAGTAATTATTTTGTCCTGATTTTTATTTTTTATTTTTCTTATAAGCATCTCTTCTCACTTTATTGAGTATACTCAGGAATAAGAACAGTTCCAAGCTTCTCCTAGCTTCAGACACCTTGATTTTTTGCCTCACATTTTCTTTTTCTCTCCTCTGGTCTGCAGTAGTTCCAACAGACAACAGGGAATCCTCAAGAAAGGAAAAAGTATCTACATACAATTGCAAAGTCACATTTTAAGAATTCCCTCTGTCGTTTCATATACCCCCAAAAAATTTTAGATTCGTAAAAGTGACTTGTCACTATGACTTGTGAGTTTTGGAAAATTTATTCAGATTTTCCTGTAGGATGGAGGGCTGAGTTCTCTAAAGTTCAAGAATGCACTTTCAGATACATTCCAGTGAAAGTATTCCAGAGGTCCCACTCTGTTCATGATCTGTGGTGGGACTTTAGCCCCTTAATTGATTTGAAGTACATCTTAGAAGGATGGAACAATCCAGCTGTATGAGTTTAATACTTACACTCTTAAATTAATTTTCTTGAAGTGTTCTTTTAATTTTTTTAAATCTTTATTTGTGAAATAGCACTTTCTTTCATAACAAAGTTGGTATCTTAAACATTTCCACTAAATTATATGTTAAACTCAGCCTCTGCTGTCAGTGAAGAATTAAAATGTAATTGTTTAGCTGTGTAAAAAAACCATCTGCTGGTATGAAGATCAGAATGCCTGACCTGTTTTTTTATGAGATACTTACAGTGAGGAAACAAACAGTTGATTTTGATGCTGCTGTGTTCAATTTCTTTTAGACAATTCTGCCTTGAGCTCAATGGACTAGCTGTCAAGCTTCAGGTAATTCTTTTCTTGAGACCTATATTTTGTCAGGGAGGAGACTGTTTTGTGTAGATTGCAGAGCTTTCTTCTAAATATATACTCACAGAGCTAAGCAGTGGTTGGAGGTTTTGTAAGATTTTAAGGGCTTACGGCAAATAACCCTTCTGGGGGGTGGACAGGGCAAGAAAGTGATTTGAAAAGATCAGCTCCTTTTTGCTGTTGGGTTTTGTTCTTAACTGAACACTTGTTTTAACAGAGTGAATGTCACCCTGACACATGTACTCAGATGACAGCAACTGAACAATGGATTTTTCTCTGTGCAGCTCATAAAACTCCCAAAGAGGTATGGATATATTTTGGAAAACTGACTCCAATGATGGAGGAATTTTCTTTCACAGCTCATATGTTCATGGGGAGACAGTTAGAGGTGGCTTCTTAGTTGAACTGAGAGCTTATGTGGGTTAAGAGTATCACTTGAGCTACTCTTCTTTGCCATTCTGTAGTGTTTTACAGAGGAACAGGATGAGCTAAATGGAACCTGAGCTTTTCTACCTCAGTATTAGAGGCTTTGCACATTCCCCTCTTTTCTCTCTTGCCTGAAAGTCAATGGAAAAAGCTCTTTGTTTAATTGACAGAAGAGTACATGCTGAGAATGGGCTCTCATCTTCAAACTTTGGCCTTGGTCCACAGTGTAAGCCTGACACTCCAAACGTGACTGCATGTGCTCATTCTTAGGGCAGCAACTCCAAAAAGGTGGTGGAGTCATAAAAATGCGTTAAGTCAAGTGGGTTTATCAGCATGGCATTAGCTTGTCTTCCTCAGTGTCCAATTAATTTAAACTTTGTTCAGATCTTATATTGAACCACTTGATACATCTTGTTTTTTCTGCCTTCAGAAAGCCTTTGTTGCTTTTGGTTATGATGGTAGTGCAGTTTGTCATATTTATCTTTGTATTTCACCTTCCAGAATAAGGTATTGGTTCTTTTTAACCTTGTATTTTCTGTCCTGTAATTTTTTTTCTTGTTTTGTTCTGCTTTTACTTTCCTGAGATGTCTTGATTTAGCCAACTTCCTTCCCACTCCCTCCTTTAACCACTGTCTCTGCTCTGCATCTTGGCATGTCTGGCAGTGTTGTCCTCAGCTAGACTGGAGAACTTCAGGCTGCTTTGTATCTCTAAGCATGCAGCATTCATCTCCTGTTTTCCATGGCAGTAGCTACCAACTCGGTCAGACAGGGGGTGACGGAACCTTGAACTGCTGACAGAAATGTACAACTGACAAGTCTTTTCCCTGAAATTGGTGAATGGACAATGGACAGACATTCCTTCTCTCAGTCTGTCTCAGCTGATCTTTTACTTTCTTCCTTCAGGTGTACTTGATTGCAGAGCCAGGGATGGCTTGTTACACACTTAATTACACTTATGATTTTGGTATTCTTTGCCAAAGCAAAAGCCACTGATAGATTCAGGTGCAGGTGTGGCTTCAGAGCCTGTAAAAGAGCAAGTCTGGCAACCTGACTGTGTGGGAAACAAATGAGCTGTGAGGTAACAATCTTCCCTTTCAGTGTACTCCTAGCATGTGTTTTTATTATACAGCTTTGCTTAAGGAGAGGCATAAAATTCGCTACTCACGTGCATGATGACATTGCCATAGTAACTTTTTTCCTTGAAATAATATACATGGGTTGTGAAGCAGAGAAAAGAAATGACATGCTTAGGGAGGAAATGTAGTTATACCTTTAGACAAGCTATGTGAAACTTCTGGGAATAAAAATGACCAGTGAAGTTCAAAGCATCAGGAAATATAATTAAAATGCTTCTTTTTAAACAAGTTCTGACAACATCATGCGTGTGCTCATACTTGTGCTCACTCTCTGTAGTGTCCTGCTATAGACTACACCAGGCACACACTTGATGGAGCTGCATGTCTTCTGAATAGCAATAAATATTTCCCCAGCAGGTAAAAACACTTTTCTCTTGGGAGGAGGGAGAGAAGGAGGGAGGAGGTTGGAACTTAAGATGCTGACAAAGCCCGGGGAGAGCTGTAATGCATTTTTCATGGACTACTACTGGCACTATCAAAAATCCTGCAGCCCTTAGGAGTTGGGAGGTCTACTGCAACTTCTAAGCCAAGGAAGAATTCTTGCTTATTTAAATAGTTTGCCATTTACTGGAGCTAAGGGATGCTTTTTAGGTAAAAACTGTTTTAGTGATACCTGTTAGTGTTATGGGGCTTCCACTGGAGTAGTGCCCACCTAAACAAGAGGATGGCCTTTGGACAGATGCTGCACCTCAAAGGCCTTAAACAGGATGGCACCAAAACCCTCCAGAAGCCAACACCAATCTACTGTGGGACATGGCAACCACAGAAGACAGAGACTGAATGCACTGAATGGGCAGGTCACATCAGAGAAAACTCCCAGCAGAAGTCAAAGTTGTGCTTCTCTAGGGAATTCACTATAGACAAGGAGGTACAACTGGAAGTAATTTTCTCCTTTGCCCTTAAACCCTAGAAACCAGAACTCCAGCCTTTACCAGAATAACTGATGATTATTAACTAGAGGCAGAACTTTTTTTGTAGTCAGACTACAATTTGTAAATGTGGAGCTTGCACCAACAAGTCTAAATTTCATATGCAATTATACAGAATAATTTTAACAATCAAAATTTGTGTCAACATGTGTCTCAGGAGTAATTTCATTAGAGCAGTTGTGTAACCTTTCTCTTGCTGCTTACAGGGTTAGCATAAAGGAATCCTCTGTAGCCAAATTAGGATCAGTGTGCCGAAGGATTTACAGAATATTTTCACATGCTTATTTTCATCACCGGCAGATATTTGATGAATATGAAGTAAGTAGTTTCAAATTACATCTTGAAAGCAGGGCATTTACTGAACTTACAGCTGTGATGGAGTTGTATAAAACATTTTAGTTCTACTAGAAGATCTATATTCAAGTGAAGGATTGATTACAGTAGATTCCAGTTTTACAAGAACTGAAAAAGCTGTTATACACATAAAAATTCATTTATGTGATTAGTGTACGCAGTTATGGTTTCTCTTCATTTGGATAAAGGGCCAGAATTTAAATTTTTTTACAGACAACTCAAATTCATCTTGTATTTAAGAATCCTGAATGTATTCAAGCACTTAGTGCAGTTAGTACTGCTTACATATATGTATTTCCCGTTTGTGTATGTTGCACAACAGTTAAGGAATTATAATTGGGTAACTGTAAAGGATCAGAGTAATTGAGGGCAACTTGTGCACCACCAGTAACCTTTAAATTTTTTTTAATGGGAGAGTAGAAATTGATAGATAAAAAAGAGATAAGGGTTATAGCTAAATATAAAAGGAAACCTTTGCCAAATCCCACTTAAGGTTTCTTTCTGGAACAGCTGCCAAGTGATTGGGCCTTGTTGTGTTGGAGAAAGTGTGTGTAGGAGGAATTTCAGAACCATACTTTTAAATATTTAAATATATTCTTGTCTAAGTGCTGTTAAATTGAGCTGTGATTGAAGCTCAGTAGGTTTCTTATTAATTGTGGTAGCTATAAGCAAACAGTAAAGATATAAAAGAAGCAATATAAATTTACTATTTAAGCATGACTAAGACCTGTAAATCTAATGAGACAATTCCATAGAAGCAGGCTTTTTGTTTAGCATGTTCTTCCTAATGGTTTAAAATAACCCTTCTGTCCATACTCTTTTTTCCCCTTTTTTCACCTCCAGAATGAAACTTTCTTGTGTCACCGGTTCACTAAGTTTGTGATGAAGTATAATCTGATGTCCAAGGATAACCTGATTGTACCAATTTTGGAAGAAGAAGTGCAAAATTCAGTGGCAGGGGAGAGCGAGGCATAACGAGAATAGCAGTACAGAAGGCTGTACTGAATATAAACAAAACATTAATTATGTATTGTATATATCACTTTAGACACTTCAATCACGTATCCTCAGAGCTTTGTTTAGTATACTTTTTGTATGCTGTGTGCATTGCCTTTTAATATGGGAAATACTTTTAAGTTATTCACAAGCTGTATATTCATCAATGTGGCACTCATGGTTTTTAAATAAAAGTAGTAGTATCTGTTTATAATGCCTGTTAATAAAAGAATTTACAGTTCTCTAAAATTGCTGCTAAACAATCATTGAATCACAATCCTGAAGATGTGTCTGATTGGGTGGGGAAAAAGTGAGATTACAATTTCACAGCAAGCCATTTTGTAATGCAGTAGCTATATTAAGTCTTAGTTCAAAGATTATCACCTTAAATATATAATTCTGCAGGAAGCTTCTTGCAATGTAGCTTATTCCTAATTTACCTTTTATTTTTTTAAAATGGCTTTGAAGATTTACATCTGGATGTGCGTACTGCTGTATGTGTATATCCAAATACTAACAGGATCTATAGTATTAACCAAAAGGACAATTTCACTATGGTATTGAACACATGTATTCTTCACATATATCTAACACACTTGCTGGACTTTTTTTTTGTCAGCAGTGGAGGTTTGTGTACAGCAGGGGACAGGTGCTGTCCTGTTAAGGCAGACTTCTGTTTTCCAGTTCACAACCTCTCTAAAGAATACCTGTGCATATTTATGGCAACTGCTTACAGATTATACCTCAGCTGTTCATGTTACACTACATAACACACTGACACAGTCCCTGCTTGTATTCCTAGTCAAAACATGCTAAGTACCTGAAATATCAAACACGATTCTTTGCAAGAGTTAATTATGTTTTCAACGTACATTTGCTTCTCTTCATTTATCTTAACCATATTAACAGAAAGATTTGGATTCATGCTTCTGGTTCCCTATCAGCTGTCTATTTCAAGTTGTGTTTGCAGATTTGCAATAACTGACAATTTCCATGAGTGCTGCTTAATTGTGTTTTGTCTAGAATGATAGAATTAAATGTTTTAGAGATGCATATAACAGAAATACTGCTAAGTGTACATGAATGGAGGGTTTAAAAGCAGTAGCAGTGTTCCTGAATGAATTTTGCTTTGCTGTTTACGAAGGTAGCTTGTTGTTTCTCTTTAAGGTTGCCATGAGCCCTCTTTTTATTTCTTTCAGCAGGTCAGAATGGGCTAGCTCAGCTAGTTTCAGTAATTAACACTTTGTTTTCTACATTATATTTACATGAAAAGGGAGTCCACATATTTTTACTAAATCTTTTTTCATAATATGCTAAACATGCCTTAAATTCTATTTTTCTTTATATGAATCAAGCACACCTCAAGCAACTGTTATCACCTGGATGTAAAGGGATTATAAACAATGAGAAAATAAAGAGACTAAGCTTAAGTACTTCAACAGCTGTATTCTTCAGCAGCTTCTTGTCTCATGTTTATCATTGTATTTAACTGTCAGCAGGGTAATTGCATGAGATATTGTCAGAGTGAAGTAGCTTTAGTTACTGTCTATACACTTAGCCGTAACTTGCCTTGTATAGACCAGGTTACCTGATTTTGATAGATACCTTGAAGTTTGTGCTGCAGGTAGGAGGATGTTTTCTGGAGGTAGTAAAATGTATTTAGCTCGTTGCTGTCTGCTCTAGGACCATCCATGGTGTGGCTCCTTTGTACAGTCACTCTGCATGTGTATGCTGGCTGTGGTGACTGGGACAGGCAAAAACATGGGACTGGTGTTGCTAATTACATTTCCTCTACAAAATTGAAGAAAATGATGTGGTGCTCAGGACTGCATTAAAATTTTAAACCTCTTCCTCTTGTGCTTTAAGAGTTTCACTTCAACACAAAACTCTGGAAGTTTTAATCCTGTTTATTCTCATTCAGATTTGCACTGTAAAGCTGACTTGCTATACTAAGCTGATTTTATATAAGGCCTAAGTGAGACACTGCTTGTATTTTCCCTTGCTCTTGTTTACATGAGTACTGTGTACACACATGTGCCTGGATGGTACCATAAAACTTCAGTTAGCCTAAGCAAACCATTGATTTGTCTAATAAATATTAACAGGTTTAATTTAGACTTTACATCATAGGGAAACCGAGACTGTCTTTGAATTATATTGTAAAACAAAAGGATAAAATTAAACTGTTTCTTTATCCATACCACTATATTTTGACAAGTTATTCTCTTTTTTCATGTTGTCTGAGAACACAGCAACTGCTTCCAACAGACCCTTGGTGCCCTCCCCTCTCTGCTACAAGGTGTGCTCAAGTCAAGTTGTCTTCTTTCAGAAGTAGAGAAATACAATACTCATTAGGAACTTCCAAGTCAGACCTCAAATTTATACACCCCTCAAATCAGAACATGCTGGTTCTACAGTTAAAATATGGGAGGTCTAGAAGAGGGCCCTCCAGATACAAAATAAGCACATTCTGACTGCATGTCACAGACACAAAGACTGTAAGCAAAGACTCACTGGCAAATCACTTCTTCCTTCGTCCCTGGGGTTTTTCCTCACCTTTGGCTTAGCACATCTTCCAACACATCAGCCATGGTGTTAAGCCACAGGGAACTGTCAAGACAGCAATCTCCATTTTTTGCCTTCAAAAGATGAATATACTAAAAACAGGGAAAACCTAATGGGCTTTTACTAGATGGCATTAACTCTATCAGGCTTTGCTGCACAGACAAGACTGCAAAAAGGTAATTTTAGCTTGAGGCAAGGTACACATTGATCTAACCCAGTTAATGCCAGTGCGAGACAAACATCATAAACTGATAACTGATTTGGTAAGTACTTCTAGTTGAGAACCTTCCTATATGAACTATAGAAAAGATCTGAACCTATACAAAAAGAAAATATTTTACAGACCAGAAACAAGTGAAGCAGCCATTTATTGCATTTGACCAGGTATGTAAATAAACTGTTCTGACAGTTACGAGCAGGGTACAAAATATTTAACTGTGGACAGTTTCTTCCTGTTTGTAAACATTAGAAAACTATTTCCTCTCCAAACAATTTAAGCATCAGAAAATATAAACAGTTTTTTGCAGAGGTTCACGAACACTATTGGCTGCCTTCTGTTCTCTCTAATAGCTGCAGAGCACTTCTGTTGTCACAATCAGGAAAGGGGTTTCCCTACTATATTTCAAACACACAGGCTCCTGGCTGAAGTGCTGTTACTGACTACAGAAAGTGTACTTACTGTTTTTTGTCAGTGAATGCATCCATGCTTTAAGTTTAATTTGCAATTCTTTCAATATGATGTTGAATACATTATGATAAAATGAAAACTGAGCAGTTTGTGTATACACACACAATACAAGCAGAACGAAGAAGTTTTGCTAGTTACTCTGATAGGTCTTCTGATTTACAAACCTGCTTTACTTAATGGACAGTGCTGGTCACCACACTAGTAAAGGCAAACCTTAATGCCCTGGTTTGTGCCAGACAGGTGATGAGGATCTGGAATCAAACCATACCCAAAATGCATCCTCCCCTTTCCACTCATCCAAGATAGACTTGTCTTTCAGAATTTTTTACTACAAAGAACAAAATAGAAGATTTTCTGTAATCTGTTTTAGAAGCATTTTCAGTTTTTTCAGTTTCAGCATCCATACCTTAGGAAGATGGGTGGTTTGTTCTCTATTTGACAAATGCATGAAATCAGATAATTCTTGCACTGTCTTCACACAAGCTGAACAAGAAACTTGCCCTGACTGTCGAAAGCAAACAATTCAGATAAATGTTCCTACAGCATGGGCAACTTTGATACTATGAGACAAATGACATAAAAAAAACCCAGCTGTCCTTAGCAATCCAGAAATTGCTGAGTGGGTTCAGAGGAAGCAATTTAGCATAGTTACACTGAATTAAAAAGACAGAAAGAAATTCAGAGGTTTGCAGCACTGCCAACACCTGTGAGATTCATGAGCAAGGGCTAAAGCACAGTTAAAACTGAGGGCTACTGAAAAAAAAGTCTTTATTTCATTTAAAAAAAAGCCTTTATTGCTAAAACTAATGATATTCTAATGTACCTGTGGATATCCAGGGCATACTCAATTTGCACCCTAGTTCCAAAACAGAGTCTCTCTTGTGTACATCCCATTAATTGTGAGGAGAATATTTCTTTAAGAAAGATACTATTTTATTTGAATTTTCTGTACTTTCAAACAGGTGATAGGAAAGATCTCAGTTAAATGATTCATTTTATTCAATGAATGCATTCTAGAAAGAGTAGCTGCATTAAATTTACTGCTTTTTACTTTGTAACTTACTTAAATACTCATAGTTCAGTTTTGGTTTAGGGTTCACTAATGTTAACTATATTAAGCAAAGATACTTTTTTATAAAGGTAATTTCTTTGATACACTTTAAAAGCTCTGACTTGAAGTATTCAGAACTGGAGTTTTTCCACCAATTTTTGCTCATTTTACAGATTTGACTTGTATGGAGAACGACCAATAGTTAAAATTACATGAGTTTTGTATAACTCATAAAAGTTGCATGAGGCCAGCTGTTACTCCATTTTTAATAGGCTAGAGTTACCTGGCTTTCTGCCAGAGATGGATGTAACTTGTATTTTTATATTTCTTCCCCATCTGTGTCCCATGAAGGAGATCCCTGCTGGCTGTGACTGTGACCAATGCTCCTCAGTACTGCCACAAGAGAAAGCAGCACTTGGGGCAGGAGCTGCGGGGACCCCCAGCCCAGCACTCCCCCTGTCAGTAGGGGATTGTCCTCCCTGTGGTGCCCTCAGACAGGGAATGAACACAAGGCTCATGCCCCACATCCCTGACCTCGAGATGCTGGTGGGAAAGCTGGGAGAAGAGCCTTTCCCAGAAGGGGTTTCTTATGGTGCCTCCTGTGCTTCCGTCACGCCCCACAGAATGCAACGGGGAAAAAGAAGTTGAAGCCAGATCTCCAGAGCTGTAAATTTTTTTGGAAGAAAACCCCCAAACCTGCTACAAACAGTTACTCTTCCAAAGAAAAAAATAAACAAGCCTACCTGTAAGAATTTCAGAAGCAAATCAGGAAGCAGCTCTAAAGCAATATTATTTCAAGCTCCCCCTATGCTAATTATGTCAGTAGAATGGGTTTTCCTCCTACCCCCTGCCCTATAAAAATGAACTTTTTCCCTGCATGAGTTTGTTCTGCTTACTGAAACAAGCAGCTACTGCCCGTGTTCTTTCTGCACAGCTCTGATACTGCAGCTGAACTTCCACTATCCTGGTCATCTCCTGGGGTGCTTATTTGGAGTTAATTGCTGCTGTTCCTGTCACTGCATTAATATGCCCTCATCATTTAGTGCCAGCAGCTACCACTGCGGATTAGGCAGAGTCCGACAGCAGCTGGTGGGATGCCATCCATGGGAAACAGGGTGTTGTAGGTAAATGATTCACAACATCTATGCTTGCAGCACAACACACAAAGACAGGTATCAAAATCCCTGGGTGACGTGTGTGCTGTACTGCAAACACTGAGAGTAGAGTTATGAATACATTTGCTCAGTTCTGTTCTGACTTATTTTGATCAAATTATTTTACACCAGCTTAAAGATGATGAGCGTTTAAAATTTTTTTGCTTCTAAAACTAAATTAAAAATGCACATTGTAGTTATAATCACATTTACCTTCTGGAGATGCATTTTTATTCGGCTTCTTCTCTGTAAAATAGTTTCCAGACAGCAGCATAAAAGCAATTGCTGTTTGCTCCTTTCCCCACAGAACCTTGCCAGCATTAACCTCCCTTAATGCAAGCAGCTCTTCCCCATAGCAAGGATGGAAGACCAGCAACTTGATCCTTTCCTCTGAACATCAGGTCTGCTATTTGATGCAGCTCAATGCACGTTATCCAGTGTGAGATACGTTTAGCTGAGACATTTTTATATATACACCCATCTAATACTGCCTAAGTTTAGCATACATCTTCCTCCTATGCATTAGCAGCATCACTGTGCTCTCAATACTTCTAAGGGAGCTTCTCAAACTACTTGTTTACAGACTGCAAGTTATCTTTCAGGGGATGAGCAGTTCCTAATTTCCACTCACAAGTACATTATGAACACATAATTATAATACAAGCTATAAGCTCCTGGCTTACATGTACAAGGAACCCTGTAAAAACTGCATAGGTGAAATAGTATTCTAGGAGCAAGTATCTACCTACAGCCTCCTGAGTTTTTCTGTCCATACCAAGTCTGAATGTAGCTTAAATTATTAACACTCTAGTGTAAGACTTGACATTTCTCTAGGCTTTTGAACTTAAGCAAGGCAAATAAAGTGAAAATTATATTAAAACTTAACAACAGCCAGACAGTTCATTTTTCCCCACCAATATTTACAACATCCTTAAAAAACCCCAAACAACAAAACAATCAAACAAACCCAAAAACATTCCTCCAGCTTGTGGAAAATTCCAAACATCCTCATTCCTTTCTCTCTCACACAATTCAAACTGTCACTGTTTTGCAGCTTTTGCTTCCTTGCTTGTCAAAAGCATTAACAAGTTAGCAGAGCACCCAAGTAACATAGTTATACCATTAAAGACAGGCAGAAAACCAAATTATTTTGCAGTAGTATTATTACTACAGTAGGATTAACACAACAAGGAAAATGACAAAAATACAAAGGGAGTTTGGGAAGAGTCATAGGATTATACCAATGTGTTTAAAGTAGTGTAATTTTTAAAAAAAAAATCCATTTGTGTGATTTATGTACATGTCCATTTGATGCAGCCACTTACTTTATCACATACACGTGACCTGAGTGACTCCATCTTCCTGGTCAAATTGTCCATCATCCAGTTCCCTTAATACTCCATCACTGCTACTGAACCCTGGAAAGCCTCCATAATGGGAGGATCCCTCCTTGATCCAACATTGTTTAGAAGGAGATAGGTGAAACTCATCAGGTGGTTGTCCAGTTTCTACAGGGCAAGAAGTAGCTGTGTCTGATCCAACACTTCTGCTGGACACTCTGCCTTTTTCTTCCCCACTCACATGTCTCAAGGATTTCCTCTGAAATACAAGAGGATGTTGAAATGTTAGCTTATTTAGGGGAAAACCAATCCAGCCAAACACTTTGCAATGAATCATGGATAGATTTAGTGTATTTTAACACCGAGTACAATTCTCAAGAAACGTGCCATAATCTGAGAAGGCAATTACAATTCCTACGGTAACTCTACGCAGATAGAAGTCAGTGGCTGTTCTATACAGCCATTTGAAATGGGATCTACAGAGTCCTTGCACAGGAGGAACTCAGTATAAATACAGTCTCATGTTAGTATTGGGATTGCTTGACATCTTTCTTGAAGTGATGTTTGCCAATGTCAAAAAGAAAAGTAAGCAGATCGTGATTTCTGCGAACAATAGACCTACCAGACTATGCTAAGGGTTCTCTGAGGCACCACAAAAAAATAATAGGTTTATCTCAGTTCAGCATCAGGAGCTACCTGAGTTACTCACATGTGTGATGATGCAGCACCTCCAGAGACAACGTCAGTGCCTTGAGCCACACAGAGGAGCAGAGTCAGCAAGGCAGGAGTGCCCACCTGCCTGGAGCCCTGCTCTCAGTGTGAGCACTTCTACATCAGGAGATGTTTGCCAGGGGACACAGCCCTCCCCACCGAAGGAGCACATCTAGCTCAGAGGGAATCCAGCCTCAGCACAGAGCTGCATTTCAGTGCATGAAGGACGCAGTGCAAACACTTCAAAAGCAAAAACACTCCAGACTTTTACTACGCTTTGGCAAGTTTGTGTCCCCCTTCTGTATGTTGCTAAGTTTTTTCTCAAATCCTTTTAAAACAGTAAAAACAATGGCCCACGTGGCTAAAGGAAACATATTTAGGAAAGCTGTTACAGGGTACATTGGGAAATCAGGCTAAGGGGAAACAACATTGCCTCAGGAGAAACCGAAGGAAATAAGTTTTGCCTGGATGCCACAGTAAAAGGATGGAAAAGTCTGCTTAAGGGAAATAGAGAAAAGAAAAAACCAACCCCCTCAAGCACTGCATGGTTCAATCTTGCATTTCATCCTCTGAACCCTTTCTTAGAAAAACAAATGGTATGTGACAAACAAAAAGTCCACTGAGACAGTACAGCCCTTGTAACCCAAGAAGCTTTCATACTATCACATAAATCGTAAGCCAGGCCATAACACACTACCTCACAAATATACAAGGCGGCAGAGAGATGAGCTGTGAGGACATAACATATTCCATCCTCAGAAAAGAGACTCTGTGAAATTAAGAGGGTACACATAACATATTCCATCCTCAGAAAAGAGACCCTGTGAAATTAAGAGACCAAGTAGTGGGGGGGGCTGCCCTCAATTCTTACTGAGGCAAAACTTCCTTTAGAAATGGCAATGCTAAATTCAATCCAACAATAAAAAAAATACTCTGAATACAGAAATCACCCCATACCCTGTGCTGCCATTTTCCAGAATAGAAGTCACAGAGGTCCAACAGCTGGACATGCCTAAGGAGCAAAGCTCCTTCCACAGCCAGACCCTGCTGCACTGTGGGCAACTGGGAACTGATGTGACCAGGTTCTGACAGTTAAGTGATGAGAAGGCCTGGCTGAGGCTGCTTTATTTCAGTAATGGAAGAGCCTTGCTTGCAGCATTCTTCTTCAGGTATCTGAGTTGCAAACATGCCAAGCGTATGCTTAAATAATCATAAGTTGTGATGCAGTTGTTTTTTTTTTAACTTAAACTTTAGGTACCTGAAATATTTCTGTGTTTCAAAAACATCCTAAGTCGTGGATGTGAAATTTTTTTAACAGCAGCTTTAATGTAAAATCAGTGAACATATACACAGTACAAATGAAAAGGAAGATGCCATGACCAACAATATACAATCACAGGAATTAAATGCTTTTACAAAAATGTTTGCAACGGTTTGATAAAGTTGTACAGCTGTGTCATCAGTGTCCAGGGGACATTTTAAATAAAAGTTACAGGAAACAAAAAAATCTCCACAAAAACAAAACAACTGAAATAAAAAACCTCCATCCCCCCTAAACATTTAAAGTTTCTAGACCAAAAGGGAATGCTTTCAAATTTCAATAGCTTGTTTTACACCTGAAATCTAGGTACTCAATGCAAAGCTAGCAAACATTTTGGTTAAAAAAGCAATAAAATAAATATATTAAAATTTAGGGGAAAACCAATGTAATTGGCAAAACAGAAGGAAAACGTAACTCTGCTGAATGTTTCAGCTTCAGCCCCAGTTACCTATTCATCTCACGCTAAATGACCTCAGTATACTGAAATTTCCTGGTAGATAAGTAAAACATTCACTGGTACCAAAAAAGCACATTTTGTTCAGATTTAAAACACAGAAATCCTGATGTAAATGGCTACAAATCAGCTATTTATTGTTTATTTTGAGTTGTTTAATGCTTGAGTCAAAGGTTTCCCATTACAACAAAATAAAACAACAACTACAAAACACATTTTATTTGTATAAACCAAGGCTGCTCATCACCCCACAACAGGGTGAAAGAATTTAAACAGTGAGATAATGCTTCCTATTTTTAATTTAAGCCATGTCTCAAAGACTCATCAGTTCCTCAGACTGAACGTTTTTACAAAACTGGTTTGTATCACATCTTTCGGCAGAATCCAACTTGTGAAATACAGTTAAGCTGCCTTGTAAGAGACACATAGTTAGAAGTAATATTATGCCTTACCAAGGGAAAAATATCAGGAGCTCATGCTGTTACTATATACAGAGTATTAAAGAAGTAAGAAAGCATCAGCAAAAGCATTATTTTATTTTATTACTGACATGATTTTTTGAAATATATTTACAATACTGCTATCAAAAATTGTGGTCCAAAACACACTTTCAGAAATGTGTTAGGAAAGAAAGTAAAGACTACAGGTACATGAGAGATGTCAGAATGTTTTAAAGATAAAAGCTGGAGATGTTTTCAACACAGAAGGTGGTTAGGGAAAAAATTCCACTGGCAGAATTTAGAAAAGATTATGAACGGAGAGAGATGAAGACAATGGCAAAGGAGACTTCACAGAACACTGAAGAGAAAAAAAGCAAAAGCTCCAATTCTGAAAATGAAGAAATAAATGCCAGAGTACAAGAACTAGCTGAGAACTGAGACAGTGGCAGAGACAAAAACAATAAAACAGGACTTGAACTGTGCATGTTGAAGGCAAGTTCTTCCAGGCATGGAAGTACTAATTATCAAGGGACACAGTGAGAATGGAAGTTAGGCTGGAGATAAGCAGAAGCCTGGAGAAGAACAAAAAAAGGAAGAGTATATTTTAGAAACACTAAACAAAGGAAAACACAGATGATGGCAACACACTGAACAGACAGCAAAAAACAGAGAGAAAGATCAAATACAAATTCAAGAAATTTAGAGACTCATGGAAGTATTTATACAAATAGAGAAAGAAGCAGCTAGGTATCACTGCCATGTAGTAGGTAATGCCATGAATGAGTTTGTAAAGTTACTACTCTGGTGCTGGCCGAGAATGAAAACACTCATAGCTTTCCTAATTGCTTAAGATTATCACAGGAAAGACACACAGAAATAGAGAATGAACAGAGAAAGGCTGACTGGCCACTGAAAACCAGAAAGGATCAAAAATGGAAACCCATCACAGTATGTCGAAAGACCTGGCAAAGAAAAGCCCAGCAGCAGTTCACCCTTCTCTGGGCACAGCAGGATTTACTGCAGTACTGTGCAGGTGCAGTAACTGCTGTGACACTGACTCTCAGCACAAAGTGGAGATTGTGACTCACTTAATCCTCAAAGCACTTGATACAACCACTGTTATGGGAGCTCCACTCAAAAGGGACAAGGATTTGTTGAGGTTCAGCTGTAGGAATTTTAAAGCCTCTATCTCTGTCACGTATTTTCATGCAACAACAGCCCTTCGCCCTGATAACATACAGATTACAGCATCCTTTACAGCAGAGCTTAACATTTCTTTCTTCTAAAAATGTGAAAGTAGACATTTTGAAGGCCAAAATAGTTTCCTGCTTAATGTGCAAGAGATGCAGGATTTTGATCAGAACTTTTAAGGCTCCCTAGAGACTTCAAGGAAATACAGCATAGCCAACCTCATTCACCTGAGACAGTAATTCCTTAGCACAAACCAGGTTTTTAGCATGCTTATGCTTTTCTCCATGGCTTAAGAGAACAGCTAAGGAAAAAAATAACATCCACGAACTTGAACTTGTTTGAAGGGAAACCCTGTTCTGCCACTTTTTTCCCCTATTAATTCTGAAGTCTAGTTTGTTTCTGTATGTTACCATTATGTGAAGTACTAATTTTTTTATATTAATACCACAAATATGTTACTCACCTCTGGTGTCTGGACAGCAGAACCCCACATAACAGGTCTCTGAAGAAAAATGACTTGCTTTGTGGCCAGATTTCCTTCACTAAAATTGAAAGAAAATGGTTTTCCATGTTTTAAAGGCAGTAAATGTCACTAACATACTCAAAGTCAACTTTAAGGTGGGTGCAAGTCCACAAGTGAGAAGACGACAGACTACAGAGTATTATCCAGTTTATTAATTCCTCAACAGTTCTATAATGATATTTTTAAAAAATCAGAAGCACAGAACTGGGTTACGGTGATGCATACGAAAATATGGACAGACCAGTAACTTGTATTACCATGACTGGAGCCAATTAACATGTGTGCTCTTGAAAGTTTAAATATCAGAGCTCCTACTTCTAATCCAAGTCTGCACATCTATGTCTGAAGCAAACCTTCACAAGTCTTTTTTTTTTAACCTAATCTTTACTCTTAAATACACGGCAACATATTAATTAACCTATTAATGTCACAACAACCAGGCCCAATCTTAATAGATCCATAGCTTCAACAAATCTCTCAATACTTTGTGGTACGGAACTTGGGAATTAACATTCTTTACTGCCAAATGAAAGTTGTAAAATGTCATCTAACTGACACAGCAGGATAAGCTTGCTGCCTCACCACCTATGGATAAAGGGCTTCAGCTCGGTTTTAATAAGCTCTACATCAAGAATGAGATAAATGACACCAGATGTTTTGTACAAGAGAGGTACCAGCATAGGCAGGACCAGAGAATATTTTAGTAAGAAAAATAAAGGAGAGAAAAAAAAGAAGAGCAACTTCAGACCTGGAACTTTTACAGATGCTAATACTGTTATGGTAGACAAAGCAAAGGCGTTGGGTTTTTTTCCAAAAGGGAATACTTGTAGAAAAATAAACATGACAAGTGATGTTGGTCCCAAGACCAAATCAGTTATTACTGATATGATGTTTCATAAGCATTACACCCTCAGCAGCGGTGATAAATATATCCTCTTTAAGTTTTAATGTATTTTCATCACCTTTCCACCAGAAAGACATGTTATCACATTGGCAGGAAATATAATACAAAACCCAACTCCATGTCACTGAAAATGAAACAATTTCAAGACGAGTACCCTAGAATAAGAATATTTTAAAAATTCGTGTGTTCTTCTAAATATCAGATACTACATTTCTATAAGCTCTTCTCCCCCCACCTGCTTCTGGGCAGTATTCAATAAGATCTTTAAGCATAGAAAGGCAAAACACTGAAATACTTTGGCAAAAGGGTGACTACAGATTTAAGAGTGCACTAAATATAAGTAGCAAAATAAACACCAAAGAGATGTGAGTTTATTTGAAGTACTTATGATTCTACCTATTCTATCAATCATAAAACTGTGTTATTATGCATAACATTACAGAAAGAGCTACTAAAACAATGTAAGCTTTTACTTCAGTATGGGTATGTCACAAGGTTAACAATCCACACACATGAAGTTAAGGTAACTGATGCATGTTTCAAGACTGAAAATTGTTTTGTATTCAACATCAGGGACTTTCTCCAAGAAAAAATAGGGATTACAACTGTTCCTATGAGCTTGGAAGAGCTTGTTAACAGCCTGCCCTAGTGAAGCTGCTGGAAGTAAGCTGTGAGAAAGTACACAAACAGTACTATTCCCTGCACAGACAGCGACTCAGACCAATAGTTAGTGATGATGGGTTTGTGATTGTGTTTGGCCCCTCACAATCTTCCTTTCAGTCTGGCTGAACTCAGGTCATGGCATATCTTTGCATGTCTTCCTTGGATGAGATCAGAGAACTAAAATTCCAGCTTGTGGGAAAAACAAGAATGCAGGAGAACAAACTCATTCATTTCCTTAAGCCTAACAAGGTTTCCTGTTCAAAGAGTCCCTACCTCACTATTTGTACTCATTAAAAGAAAAAGTGTTTAGATTTTATGTCATTACAAGGAAATCTGCAATCCTGAAGCCTTATTCCACTTGGCTAGGTATTTCTCTGTGCCTCAGTTATGTCTCTTTTGATCAATTGAAAAATGTCTGTTCCAAGCAACAAGGCTGAGCACAGTCCCTGGCATGGGGAAGAGCCTAGGGCTTATTTTGTAACAGTGTCTGCATTCCTTCAGAGAAAAGAAAAAAACCCAAACATTAAGCTACAGCTTGTACAAATTCTACTAGAACAGAAAAAGGACATGATGGTGAGTAGACAAGAAGTAAATTAATAATTTTCTAAGTCTGACCTTATTAAAATGCCACACACGACAAAGCTACTATGAGCTTAATTCACAAAGAACTCAATGACAGTGGGATTTCCACAGAATTTAAATGAGAAAAAGTGCTTAGAGCAAGGGAAGCTCCACAGTTTCCCTCACATTTCTACATTCCCTCTTTACCTCATAAGTCAGGGCATTTTGAAAACATAGATTAAGTAGTGAGCCAGGATAAATTAATAACCACAAAGTCAGTGTTTTTGCACTGCATTGCCCACGGTCTGCCCTGCCCGTTTTCAGGGACTACAGTAATCAGTGAAGGGAAATAAAGGTCACTGCAGAGTAAGGCTGCTGAAGCCTTTTTCCTGTCTCTTCTTTTAAGAGTGATGAAGAGCAACAGAGACTCTTTTGTTGAAACACCAGCAATTTGTTTGTCTGCTCATGCTGTATGGGCAAAAACTGTGTCCTCTTACACGTCTATATTTAAGTCCTCCAAAACAACCATGAAGCTACAAGCTCAGTAGTACTGCCAATGGCCCTGGTTTCTACAGATCCATTTTTTTAATGCATGAACATTTTATATACAAAGCACTTAGAAGAGATGTTAGACAATATTTTCTGAAAAATGAACAAAGGGAGTAAGATAAATTATTTTCATCTGTTCAGGTTTTGGTTTTTTTTTCATTTCTCAAAATAGAACTTTGCACTCCTTTGGAACACCTAGACTTTCAGTTTTGAGACAGACACTAGCCTCATATACTAAGTGTCCTGGCTTAAAGGATCTATTCAATGAAAAATTTAAAAAGCCTTAGAAATAATTCTAATTTTCAACCACAAAAATGTATGGACTACTACAAACTCATGATAATACCATACTACAAACTGCAGTAGCACTAATTTACAAGCAAAGTATTTTCTAGATACTCACTAGATTTAACTCCTAAAAGGACTATTAATTTTATTCTTGCTATTTATTTTCTGAGCTTGGCATAATTACTATCAGATTCTTGTCTTGAAGGAGTTCACAAATTAAGTAAGACTTGTATATAGTGCAAGGGTTTATTTAGGTCAATAATGGTTTTGTGGATCTGTCTGGTATTCTTTTATGGTCCGCTTTCTTTCATCCAAAAATTTCTTTATTGACCCTGACACCATTTAAATACCCAACACGGATGGATACAACAAACATAGAACATGGGAAAAAAAATGCGTATGATGCAATTTCCTCACTCCTGGAAAAAGAACAAACCCCTGTCAGAAGAGGGCAACTTCTATGCAATCTATAGTGTGCAGGCCAAAACCAAACCCAAGACCCACAGTGCTTATTTTTCAATAAAAATATTTTTCAATAAAACACTGCATGAAATCACCACTGGGCATGTTTCAAGAAAGATAACTTTTCTCAAGAAAATGTTTCCTGCATCCAACACAATCTAGCTGTTGAAGTAGGAGGCAAAGGATTAAACAGGTCTCCAGACTGCTGTCCCTGCATGAATGGGACAGTGACCCACGACATTCAGCTCTCAGAACACTCCATGCATCAGGATATTTGATTTTATTGAGAGTTAGATCTGTAAAAAAACCCCAAAGCCACAAACCCACACAGGAACAGACATGACAGCCTGGTGTTTTTTAAACTGTTTCAAATCCTACCCATGCAAAAACCTGAAAAGGAACACAAGAGCACGACAATCCCATCACACCCAGAACCCGTGCTGGCCTGTTGGTTACACTATTCATCTGCAGACAAGCAGGGGGCACAGTGTCTAGGAACAGATCACAAAAGATCTGAGATGAGGGAAAGCTCTGCAATAAATTAGGAGAAAAGGAAGACAGAATAGAGGAAAGTACTACAGTGAATAAAAATAATGATAACAGAATACTTTAAATACTATGCACAAATTCTATTTTAAAAATATATATGAAACCACCATTTTGTCAGATCATCCCAAAATATTGCTTATTTTGTTTTTTCAGTGTTTCTGAAGCCTCTTAATATTCAGGCTGGGTTTTGAGGTCAGAGTTTCAAGTCTGGGAAAAAAACCAGCTGTTGAGCAGCATAAAGTGTCCTTCTTTTTTAAGACTTCTGCATTCCTAGGATAACCCACCACCACCACAGTAATGGCATCTTTCATAGCAGACACACAGTAACCATCCAGGAATTTCTTCTCCTCTTTAAATGTCAACATCAATGCTTAAAAATAGTAGTTATCAATGACTACTTAGCCTATCAGAACAGGAAGACATTCATTTTCTGACTTTAATGAATTCTCAATTCCTAATTAGGAATTCTTGTTCATAAGCTTTTTTCTTTTTTTTTAAGAAAATTGAATTGCTGTATATGAGATACACTACAGGCACACAAAACATGATTCATCCTATTTCTTCCAAGAGTAACTCACAAGCCACAGTGGGGTAACAAGCATTAGACAATTCATACAGACTCCTACTCAACCGCTTAGGCCAGAAAACAAATGGTTTTTATTAGGCTGAGTTACTCTAGTGTGGATACAACATGAATCCAGTTTCAGATTTGGCCAGGATACAACCCCTTTAGCACGAGCGCTGCTATTAATGCTCTGGTTGTTTCACATCTGGGACACAGCACTATTTGAGATCTAAGCATCTTCCTGGTATATTTTCACTAATTCAAGGAACAGCTCCAGCCTAATCAACTTGTTAATGTTTCCTACAGCACTGCATCCTACTTTTTTTTTTAACAGCACTTTGCCTCTTTTAATTGGCCCTGCCTTTGCTCTGTGATCTATGAGGTACAAACCAGCACCACTTGATGCATTGCAAGCACAGGCTGACACTCCCAGAGTGTCACTCAGCAGCTGCTCAGGACATTCCTGACCCTGCTGTCCACACCCCACGGGGATGGGCTCAGTTACATTGCTTGTGGGACACAAAAGGTTGGAAGTTAAAAATTCTCTCATCCTGTGACTCAGAACACACCATGACTACTAAAATCTCCCTCTCATTCTTCACTGGCATTCTTCAGAGATTAGACCCAGATTCTGAAGATTTACCCTCAAGCTCTAAGATTTGGCCAAAATTTCAGCTGTTTATGAAAACCAGGCCCAACAGTTCATATAGCCTATAAGTCACCATGTTCAAAGCTAATACACTTAAGCTACAAAATTACTCAAGAAATTAAAGGATAACCATTTGTTTTATATTCATTTCATATTCCTTCTTCCAGAGGAAAACAAAACATAGACACCCTTAAAAAAATAAGCAGCAGAACATGCCATATTTTACCACAACTTCTTCTGACTTTGCATTTAACCAGTTGGTTAAAATCAACTACTAGAAAAACACTGCCAAAAAAACCCAACACCTATTTCCTAACCACAAAAGCCGCCTCCTTACATGGGGTGAGTTAATTACGTCAAATCACTTGACCAGAACTCCACTTTCTTGCAGCAGTTTTCTTAGAATCTTTCATTCACATCTTTTTCATGCTGTCTTAACACTATGAGATCTGGGATCCACAGATTACTTGAGTCATCCACTCTTTCCACAGTTGCTAATAAGCCCTAAGCCCTGCCTCAGTATATTTGTTTGTTTTTGAAGCTTGGCAATCTTAATCTAATGGGTGGAGAGCTTTAAAAAAAAATGATGAGAGAAGAGAGGCATTAAGAGTGATTGGTCTAGTGCTTCATTTGCCATTTTTTAGCTTGATACTGTGATGAAAGCCAGAGTACCTTTTTTGGGGGGTTATTAAAAAAGGAGAAAAAAAAAAAAAAGAAAACCTGGAACCTTATGGGGAATCCAGGTCTGCAATTTAGCTCTTCTTATGTAGAAGAGTCTTGTCAATGATCTAAATAAGCTTTACAGCTAGAGACCTGAAATCCAGTAGTCTGGTACTATATTTGAGGTGGACTATAATGTCTATATGAAAGAAGAGAAACAGCCCAATAATTTGCTGGATTAGCACATTCTCTGCCCTAATTTGCAATAAATACTCCATGACTGTCTTGTGACAACATGACTTTTTCCATAGTCTAAACCAGTCATTCACCAAGGTCCTAAACTAGTAAAACATTTCAACACTTGTTTCTAGTTGAAGCACGAGTAACCCCATTGCTGTGGACTAGGTATGTGATAACAAGTTTCCTAAATAAAATCTTTAATCTTTAGATTTACACAATGTATTTTAAATTCAGAATTAGACACACTGAAATCAGTAGTCCTAAGCAGATGTGGTGAAACACTCCAAGAAAACGCTACTTACGTCTCAAGCTTTACATACATTTAATATCATCAGCATTTTTCCTCCTTTTACATTTCAGTATGCAAGTAATTATTTGATAATTCTCAGACATACACCCCAAAAATGCTGTAATCAATAGTTTGGGTACCTGTCATGTCGTACAATTGGTGTAGGCAGGACACAGGTCAGGAGCCATCCAAACTCAGCCAGCGTGTGCAATAAAGGTCCATAATCTGTTTTAATTTCACACCCCTACATTAATAATGATAAAAAGTAGTAAAGAGACTCTGTACAGGTTTTATTTGCATTTCTACACAATTACAACACCTCCCCTCTCACTTTTAATGAGATAATCCTTTGAGATGACATCAAGCTGTTGTTTGATGGAGATTCATTATTTCAAACTGAAAACAACTTGAAAAGTTCAAGACTACAAAATCCATGGAAAACAATTTATTAACATTAGGTATGAGCCCTGACTCATCAAGACATAATTCAAAGTGCATCTCACTCATTAAATTTGTCACTTTGCTAAATTAGTGCCTAAAACTTTTTAAGCACCATAATTAGGTGTCTCAATTGACATCTTTACACATTTTACTCCACATGTGAAGAATAAGCATCTCACCTAGCTATATACTTAAGGTTTTGGTGAGCTTTTTTTGTGGTGGTCTTTTTTTGTTTTTAAATATACAAGTTTTTAGTTTGATGTTGATTTTTTTTCACATTGGTAAATGCATTTATCATTGGATATTTCAAAATATCCTTAATATTTCAATATATCCTTAATATCCTCCAACAACTGCTTTCAGATGTCATTGATACCAAAAATCCTAAAAGACTAGAATATTTCTAAAGAGTAATTTAAGTAATTTTATGGCTATAACCTATTACAGCAGTAGATGTACATTTATTAGGAAACCCAAGTCTTTCATATTTAGCTGTAAAATTTTCATAAAAATACATATCTGAATATCGTACCGAATTAATTCACTATCAATTTTTTCTTGTTATTTTTCTAGTTCTAGTTATTTTCTTCCCCTTTTTAAAAAAATACTTCACACTATTAATGTGACCTGCACTTGCTGAAATTACACCTAAATTGGTCTGAAACACACAAAAAAACCCCCAAAATATTTTCTTTGGTGGTTGCATTTGTTGGTATGAACATTTACAAACGTCAGGCCAGAATCCCTCTGGCATATTTCTTTATACACATTTACCAATGCCCACAAATCTGATTTCATTTTTATGATTTGTGGCTTTAGTTAAGCCTATGCAGGTGACTTCAGGAAACCATCCTGAATGTTTACGGAACACTGGTACCAGCATCCTAAAGGAAAAAAAAACAAAGAAAAATACAAGTAAGAAATAGCACTGCTAAATAATCACCTATTTACCTCAATGACTGTCCATTGTTCAACAACTATTGCATCATTTCCTTTCCTGTTAGAACCTGGAACCCCAGCACCTTCTTCTTCATAGATAAATAATCCTTCTAAAGATTTGGGCAAATAGTCCCCTGTGAACAGAAACATAAAGTTTTAGGTTAATAGATTACCAAGATGTACACAAGATTTTTTTTTTTCACTGAGCAGTCCTCTAAAATAAAATTAAATGACTCAGCAAACTCAAATTTGTGGTTATTTATGCATCTATTTGCAACTCTGAGTGTGCAAGTCAACTCATTATTAAAATCCCTTTTTTCTATACAAATTGAACCATGAACTACTTTCTCAAAAGCATTAACCCCTTCCATATTCCAAACTGAATTCCAGTTTCCTGTATTCAACATATCCAGTGCAGAGGATGGGCACAACCCTTTTTTTTTTCAACTTCAATATTGCCTTCCTGACAAGAAGTGTGGTGTGGTGGGAGAGAGCACAAAAATCAGTGAACCATGAAGTGTAAAGCTCAACTACAGCTACTTAAATACGTAAATGGCCACAGGAAGAGCCTGAAACAAGTAATTGTAGGAGGATTCCTGATGGGAAGGAAGTTTCAGAGCACAACTCCCTGACTCACATGTCAAAGCTGCCTGGCAGCATCCGTTTGGCCCAAACTAAAGCTGTGCATCAGATATTGGTTCATTTTCTGGTTTTGTGTCTCCTAACAGCCTTTGGGAAGCCTTTTGTGGAGATTTACTTTGACAGCTGACTAACAAAGTAAATTGGTACAGTAAAGTTATGTAATCCTCAGAATATCAACTTTAAATCCCCTCCAATACTGGATGAGTTATGTTATTACCTGGGTATTAAAGATGGGGGAGTTATTCATGCAGAGAAGAGCAGACAGCTCTCTCTGTGGGGAATGGGAAAACTGTAAAACTGTTGTTGGACAACAGCTGCAAAGATTAATTTCAACAGCTGCAAAAACCACACTTCAGTGAACTGTAACAGATCTCCAGAGAGTTCTTTTCCAGCTCTAAAAAAACTCTATATTGAAAACTACAAATCTGAATTCTCACCTCTCCTCCTCCAAAGGAATTTTGGTTCTTCCACTGACTTGAACTAACAGGAATAACAGTTTCAAAGCAAAAAAGACGACTGCTACAAACTGCGGCATTAGACTGTTCACGTGCACAAACTATGCAGTTTGAGAGGGACTAGCTGCCAAATTCCATCAGAAGTAAATCTACATTGATGAGCTTATATGCCTCTGAGTCACTAAATTTACTGCAGAACTACAGAAGCACAGTGATTCACACTCAAAACCATGGAGAGCAATGGAAACTGAAGAGTTGTCATTGGTGTCAGGCTTTTGTTTTTGAAGAATCATAATTTAACTTGCAAAGATCTTCTGTTTTGCAGGGCTGTTATAATTTAAGGCCTTCAGTAATCCAAGCCTTGCAAAGGGAATGATGAGTACACATTGTTTTAAACCAGAATTATCAGAAAAAAGCATAAGACATAGTAAGTATAACAACTACTCACACTGACAGTGATTTTACCCTCCTCATACAATTAATGTAAAAAGCAGACAAAATTACCTATGAAAGCCACTTTAACACCTTATTAATTATCTGTTGCATTTGATAATCAGCCTGAGCATTGCAAAAACTGTTTAAGGTCACTGAAACCTTTTCAACAAACATTGGACGTGACTTTTCTCCACTGCAACCCCGTATTTTGCTTGCTTACGCTGCAATAGTTAACTCTAAAGGAACACCAACAACTTGCAACTTAGTACAATCAAGACAGGTACAAATCCAACCAAAGACAAAGTATCACTGTAGTGAAGTATAAAGTGTAGGTTTGCTATCAAACAACATTTGTTAAAATAGTTAATTGTTTTGGAATTTATTAATCATGTCAGTTTGTCTTGGTCTGTACCCCTAACACTAGGGTACTACCATTTTCTTCACTTTTTTTCCAAGTAATTGTACAACAACAGCTATGCACTATGTTTTGCACACTTTTAACTTCTGGCTTTCAGACAAATTCAGTTCAAATGGAAATAAATCTCTTGACTACATATTTTACCAGCAACAGAGTTTTAGAGTTCTAAATACTTTTCATCCCATTGTCTTTTCCTTGAAAAAGCACAAACCAAATCAAAAGAACTAGCACGAAAGGTTTATTTTGTTATAAAGCTACAGTAGTTTGCTGCTTTGGAAATTATCAATTTGATAAAACAAAGCAGAAATTTCAATTACTTAGTCTATTATAAATTTGTAGAATCTGTAGAAACCTAAAAAGGAAGTAATTTATTTTCTGGGCAGTTACAGACCTATCTGGACATGTTTACATATTGACCCTCATATCAAGAAGCAAAATATGATAATTTTTTCCAAGTTACGTAGTTCTGTGTAAACAAGCAAAAGCTTCATGATATCCTGGGACAGTACTCACCTTTAGAAGTTTCCCAGTGTACAAAAGAATCAACTAAGGCCAATCCTTGTTTATAATAAAATGTAGTTAATTCCAGCCAGTCTGCTTCCAGTGTACTAACAACTGGCCCCTTTCTTGTTACTTTCATGGACAAAACACCTTCATGGTAGGTCCAGCAGGTAGAATCATCATCAAAAACATTGAAGACTGTATACAGCTTGTCTAAAGAGAGAGAAAGGAAGAATGAACCTCAAAGACAGTGCTCCAAAGTTAATAATACTACTAATCTCTTATTTAACATCATTTTCTAATTCTAAGCAACAGCTTTAACAATTGCTTCTTGATGTGGCTCTGCTTAAGACCTAAACGCACCCAGGACAAGGTGTGAGGGGAACTACACTTTGAGATATGAGGAAAATGTGAACTTATTACAGTCGGGCCATCACTGGATTCTTCAGGTAGGTGGGGTTTGCATAAAGAAAACACACAAGGACTACGAAAAAGCCAGTGCAAACAGGCTTCATTTCTGCCACTCGTGGAACTTCTGGCTACAAATATTTACAATTAGAAAAGCAAAAGACAATTTTCTAAGTTTGCAAATATAAGGAATGCCTTACACTGACTTTTACCCATTATTTTTTGAAGCTAAGTACCAGTGTGATTAGTCGACCACTGGGATTTTCCCATAGTAACTGATGATCAGTGGAAGTTAAGGATACAAAACTAACATATCCTCAGATTGTTTTTCTATCTAGGTACTAATACAGTGCTGTAAGAAAACCAGACACAAACAAGCACTCATTAAAAACTAACAGATCCACAGCATTTTAGGAAATCACTGGTACAAGTTATGAAATCCTAACTATGTAAGTGTGTTCTACAAACACACTTGTGTGTCACTGGTGTGGAGAAGTAACCCAAAGCAGTTGCCCAGAAATATTCCCAGACTGCCTAATACTGCTGGGCAGCCTAAATCAACGCAAACCAACCTCTAAACATCGGAAGTTTTCACACTGCCAAAACAAAGGAATTGGCTTAGATGACCCCAGTTAAGAAGCCAGTCTCTCTCCAGGCTCCAGAAACAGAGATATTTCCAAAACAGGATTCGTACTCTAAGTAATCTGAATCAGTACCAGAGGGAAGAATCGCTCTCTGTTTTGAGAAGTGTTATGTCACCCACTGAAGAGGACATAAGATGCCTGGAATAAGGTAAATTCAGAACAAAATTTTGACTTTTCAGTAAGAGATGACTCTCTACAGTTCTATTTTATAACCTTAATAGGCGGTTATACTGGCATAAGTGCGTTCATCCTGATGAACCCTAATTTACTCTCCCATATACTGGAGTGAGATCACTTATTCTTCAGAAAAAAAAATTGTTTCCCAATACAACTAGTTCAATTCCTCACGTCTACCAGAAATTTACCTCTGCAAGCAATGTATTATAGTCAAAATTCAATAGAAGAGTTCAAAAAGCAACATAAAAGTCAAAATTCGTAAGTTACAACCGCCACATCTCTAACTTGGACATAGTTTTGCCTCTTTTGAGAAGAGGTAAATGGCAGTGGCACACTGGCATAGCAGTACATACCTACACACATATAAGACTGCCTCGGAAAACCCACATCAGTATTTTTCACAATGACGGTCACATAAAACATAGACCAAGAAAGGTGGTGAACTTCCCAGAAGTTTTATCTTATGAACTCCAGTGCTTTCTATTCGACTAGTGTAGAGAAGCCTGGCACATCCTTGCCAAAGCTTTTTGAAAAGTTTCCTGAGAACACTGCATGCAGGGGATGCACTGGCTGCTGATCCACCTGGTCACACCAGTCTGCAAAAACAATGCTCCTGAACAGAACCAAGAGTTTCCCACTTCTTCCTTACAGGAGTTCTATTCTGCTACCCACTATTTCAAGCTGTAAGAAAACAGTTAAGCTTTAACTAATTATGCTATAAAGGCTCACTTGTAGGAGAACTGCTTTTACTCAAGTGTTAAGAATAAGAGGAACATTGATTATCTCAGTGCTTAGAGTCACCATTCTCACAGTCTACAAACTGGAGAGGCTGCTCTAACAGGAAAGTGAAAAGGTTGCTTTTGAGAGCAATTAAAATATGTCTGGCTCATCAGGGAAGAACCTGTTATGTCAAAACGCAGCCTGACATGAAAATTTCATGCTGCCTGCATTCCACACAATACTGTCTTGCATTAGTTCTCATACTTAGATTACTTCCTCCTTTTTACCTCCTCCTCTTAGCAGCCAGGAGGGCTTAGAGTTTTGGTACCAGAAGTCAATGTTTCAGGCCATTTTTTACACAGACTACACCAAGCACCTCATTCTTCTACAACTAAGTTGTCTATCCCAGCACCAGCATTTTTTCAATTATGCTTTTCCTTCCTATACTTCTAATGCTTAATTTTCTCTAAGAAATTCATTTCATAACAATTATTGTCTTTGATTTCATGGTCAGTGCATTAATTTAAGTGATCTCTTTCAGGACACTTCTTGAAGGCACGTTAACCAGAAAGAATCCATTATGAACGGATTTATTTGCTGTACATTATGCGAGTTGCCTGGAAGCATGTAAAATTATGACTCTAGCTGGAAGGGGCTCTCTTTGTTGTCAGCTTTGAAACAGGCACAACTGGAATCACAACATATACTTGGAAATCATTATGTGTTTATAATATAATTTGAGTAAAACTACATGTGCATTGCAGAAAATATTTTATAACAATTGCATTCTTCTGAAAGGAAGGATTTTTACTGCCACATGGTTGTTACACACAAATTGAGCAAAAAAACCTTTCTGTTTGCACCACATTTCAAGTCACAATTACACCGTTGGCAATTTTGGGGGGTTTGTTGGTGGTTTTCTTTTTTTCTTTAAATTGCAAACTAGAACTCTGACAGTACATCTATAATACTCTATATGAAAACTGAAATATCATTTTCATATATTAACACAGCTCACACACATAGAACAGAAGATAAGTATTTCTTCTGCTTCTTTTACTGGCAACTCTTAGAAACACGTTTGCATTTACATATGCATATGTAGAGGCATCTTCCAAAACCAGTATTTGACACAACAGAAAATGCCGTTCTTTTATTTTTTCCAACACCTCAACAACTCAATAAAATACCTTATTTCTGCAACAAACAAGCAGCATTTATTACCATCTCCTCTTCGTGGTTTAGAAGGGCTGACTTCTTTTCCAAACTGGAAATCTGAATCCTCTAACAGTCTACTTTCTCCATGCATTTCCTCCTCTATCCCGTTCTCAGATGAGTGACCGCTCAATGTCCCTTCATTCCAGTTTTCATAGTTTTCATCAAAGTTCTGTCTTCTGTGTTCCCTATTTCTTCTGCCCTGTGTTGATTCCAGCTCTGCACCTCCATCTGCACTTGTTCCATTACAGGCTTTAGGCTGAGGAAAATGCTCTGTTACAAACCCCACAAACTTTTTTCCTCTTTTAGCAGCTTCATTAACCTGCAATACAACAAAAAGTTAGCTGCAAAGTAATTTCAGAATTGCACGGACCTTTTTCTTCTTTAAAACTTGTACATGCATGAACTGCTTTACTAAACTGCTGAGGACATAAAGGCATAACACTGTATTACAGGAGGGTGACTTGTCTTTGATGCTGCCCCTGCTTCAAAGTAAATGGAAATTTTCCAGCATGTCTTTGGAGTCAGGCCAAGAGAGGTGGCCAACACTGGTACTGACTTCAGAGTATACAAAAAGTCCTTCATTGAGAACAAACCCAAAGTATTTTATTTACTGTGTTGTATTGATAAGCAGTATAGTAGAGCAATAAATAGTATTTTTTCCTCTAAATATGTAATGCCAGTCATACTAAAAATACTGACTTCCAATAGTACAGAAATATCCCTGTCATGTGCCATGAATCATTACCTCCGGTTCCCTTGGGGGCTACTCAGCTTCATTATTACCAAGGATAGTGGAGGGGCAGAGAGAGGAGGGAGCTAGAAGCAAATGAAAATCCTCTTAACTACTTCAGCCAGTGGTGTATTTTTCTCTGCACTGAAGTCTCAATACACAACTGTAACATCTGTGCCACCTGTGGGATGTGTCTTTTCTTGGAGGTGGCTTTTTTCCCTGGCTTAAGGAGTGCTGCCATTTAGAAAGGTGAGCCCACTGACATCTTTACTTCACAGAGGAGCTTGTAGTACAAGTCTTCCCAGGTAAATACAGAATCCTCAGCTCAGAAAGAAGACATCACATGGGAAGTACTGGATGAAGCAAGGGCAGAGGGGGAAGGATCTTTATTCAGTTTACTCACAAACTATTAATCCCCAGAGTGAGTAAAAACCAAACGACTGATGGTACTGCAATCCCTTTTTAGTATCATGACAGTGACACTTCAGTCTACCTACTGCCATTATTTATGTACAGCAATTATTCAATATGCCAATTGCTCTGATTATAGGTACAGAGCTGCTGCTTCAAGGACAACCAAAACAGTTTCAAATTTAACAAGCAACAGAGAAAAACAGGCGATATGATAATTTTTTTGCTGAAACACCACAAAGTCTTATTGTTTCAGATATTTTTAAAAAAAGTACTAAGATTTTACTGGATTAATGGCTCTGTCTTTTTAAAAATGAGAGCATTTTAAAATCAAATTATTCTCACATACTACTTCTGTAACAGATACGCTTCCAAGACTCCATCACTGCTCATTTCAAGTGTGTTTTTCTTTCTAATCTTCGTCTGTTACACTACACCACCAACATGGAAATAGGTATATACATTATAAATGCATAATATAATCACATTTTAAACTTGAAACACCTGACAAAGTTGAAACAAGCCATTTAGAACATATAAACACCTCTTGAAATTTTGAAGATCATTAAAGATCTCCAATACGCTTTTTTTTCCTACTACCCTTCTTGGCAACTAATGTAAAAGATATCATTAACTCTTGTAATAACAATAGCTTCCTGTTTCAGCAAGTCTTTAATTTTGCAGAGGAAGCTAAACGCAAAAAGAACCAGAATTATAACTTGCATTCCAGCAGAAGTTTACTTTAACTATACAATGTTTTCAAAAGCTGTGCCAAGTAAATATTTAGTATAATTCCTATACATGTTGTATTTTTTATCAAAGAACAAAAAAACCATTTCTTCTTAGGTACTTAACTCAGAAAAACATAAAACTTCACATATCATACAAATATTTTATAAAGAGTGACCAAGCTTGGGCCTGATTCTGCTTTCAGTGGTGTAAGCAGCCAGACTTCCAAAGCTTTACAGGAATACTTAGTCCTCCATTACAAAAAGTAACTATTTTCTCACTTTGACAACAGTTTTATAGCTTCTATAAAATAAACACAAAACTAAAAACACAACCACTAAATGTAATTTACATGTATGATAGAAATAAAAATCTGAAGAGAAGTCGGGAAAAAACCCTCCATTACCTTTTCTAGCAGTTCTTTCACTACTTCATTTGTCAGTGTTTCATATGTTAAAGAACATTCCTCAATCACCAGCCTGGGGTGCCTTTGTCCTCGGGGTGCTGCATGCTTCTGGCTAGAACACAGAAAGAAAGCAGTCTTTGTCAGGAGTTTGCTGCTAACTTGAGCAAATGCTTACATATAGAGTTCTTTTCTTTTGGAATAGTTATGAATGAAATCCTAACAATGCTTCTTCATACATTTTAGAACTCAGTGGGTTTTCGTGTTTTGTTCTGTTTCTTACACAAACTGGCAGGTACTATGTGTTTCAATGCCAGGGTAAGAATATTAATATTTAACAGGAATTTCATCTGAAGACCATGCAGAGATATTTGGGAAATTGAGCTTTACTGATAAACAGCTCTGCCTTTGTATTAAATAAATGTGAAAGTCCCTGATAATGCAAAATGCACAAGTTTACACCATAAATTTAGTAAGCACAAAGCAGGTTCAGTTTTGTAGAAAACACACTATGAATAGAAATGGTCCTTCTACACTGTTAACATCCTGCTGTTTAGTTTCTGTAACTAAAGCAGAGCTGCAGCTGTTAAATGAAACAGTATAGGCAAATACTAGAAATGCAATGCAAAAATATTTACTGAGGGTTAAATAAGGTTTAAATCTCTCATATTTAAGCTGACAAACTCTTAAAGTTATAGAATTGTACTCATGTTTTATCTAAAACCAGTTTTGTTATTAGTCAGACAATATTTGGTGTATGCCAATAATATAATGGGATTTTGATGCTTCCTTCATAACATAATTTCATTTAGAGAAGAACATCAATGAGACACATTCAAATACCAAGGATTACTTTCCAAACAGTAGCTGGAGAAGGTTTATTTGCCTACAGCAAAACCAGCCTTGGTACATATGGCACCCAGGAAGGAAACTGGAACCTACACCAGTTTCACATGTAGGCTGCAGAATCTCATCCTTCACCCATTTAAGAGCCTAAAGGTTCAAACAACGACTTCCAAAGGATGCCACATCTACAGGGATAAGGCAAATTGTGGGAGCTGCGTGCTGGCAGTGTCAGCTCTTGGAAGCCTCAGCTCCAGGGCAAGCATTCTGCTTTCTTACTCAACATTTTGCCCACATGAACCTTGTTTGCAGATGAATTTATAAAGGTTAAGTTGTACAAGCAGCAAATACTCCGGACAATGCTTGTTTAACCAAAGGGTTTGAGAATTTCTGTCAAATGAATGTTTTATGAAAGCATTACTGGAGTGGCAGCAAGGCAGCTTCCGATTCACACCCTTCCAGTCCTCAAATAAAGGCAAGAACCTTTACGCATCACATAAGGACTCAGGAGAGAAGGGGAAGCATGACAGCTCTTAATAATAAGAAGAAATCCACTTTTCTAGTTATTCAAAATAAGAACAAGAGATTATCTTCTCTGCACTCCAAGGAACTAATGGTAACATTGCTTTGTATGTGTGCTTTAGGATCACATGGTGACTAAAATGCAGTAAAAACAAGACTAATAAACAAGACCATGGATCTGGAACATAAATGAGCTCTTGCCTCTCCCTCAGTGTCAAAAACCAAGCTTTTGTATGACCTCTGATCCAGAATGATGATTTCCTTAAAAAGGAAAAACCCCAAACTATCCCCGACAAATTAAGTTACAAACTATGTAATTTTTTCCCTGGGAAAAAACAAAAGTTTTGAAAACCAAGAAAAAGCAGACATGAGATGGTTTAAAGCAGCTTACTACTCTCCTAGTATTTTGGTTAATTTTTTATTTGCTGCAAGTTCTAAGATAGATGATACTACACTTTGGATTTTTGTTAGGATATTTTACTAAGGCAAAGGAAACGTTAGCTTATCATGTGCTTAGCATTAAATAAAAACATTACTAACTGGCTAATCTGAGATGCTCATTTCAAACTGATAAGCTATGAGTATTGAGCAATCCACTTACAAATGGCTTCAGTAAAGGATCAGTGTATTCAAAGTATTTCACTGTTACCTTAGTTTTAATCGTGAAAGTACCACTCGATACATGTGACTTGCAGCGAAATTCCTCCTCCGTCCAATTGGTAGCATAATGGGATGAACAGCTCCCACAACATAGCCTTTGCTGTAATATTCCTGCACCCGAGATGCTATATCCAGCACAGAACTGATCTTGATAACTTCTGGATTTGAGGAAGCTAAAAAGCATTGAAAGCAGAAGAGAAGCACGTAATACTGCGCACATCCATAAACATTTTGGGTGAGTTCCTCTTATGTAAACCACACAAAACCTATCCCCAAGCATTTATTAAAAAACTACAGTTCTATTTATACAAGAAAAAGCAGATTCACAGATGATTCAACACTATTCAACTACTTCAAGTACCTATTTTCCAACTTAATATGACCTATTTTTAACATACTTGGCAACAGTTTCTGTTTGATCTAGGTCTGCCAAGCTGATTTAAAAGATGTGTTAACGTCTAAACACACAATAGGGCTGAACTTAACAAAACAACTATTTTGTCTAGCCAAAGCCTCAAACATACTGAAGCAGTATCCCTCAGCCCTAATTTTGAGGTAAATCTCCATGCAACAGATTTAAGCCTACAACAGTTGATTTGTTTCCATTAATTTTTTTTTTTCCCTTAGAAGTGATCTGTGGAGTATCAGTTGACATTTTGACAGTCACAGTTCCTTTTTTCAACATATCTAAGTACGTATCATCTAAGTAAGCTTGTGGTGCCACTGATTTCTAAGGAGAGTCTCTCTCAGCACGTGCAGGCATTCTGCATCAACAGGTAGCACCTGGGTAATACATCACTATTAGGGAAAACTACAGAGATAAAGGAAGATTCCACACTGGTAACAGATGATATATTCTGCTACAGTCAGTCTGAGGGGTCAGTAATTCCTGTTCCTCTCAAGTACAGCTGGAACTGCAGATGCTCTCCGAAAGCAGGAAATCAATACTCATACGCAAAAAGCAGCAGAAGAGTAGTTATGCCAGCTCAGATTTGCCAAAGTTTTCATCCTTTGCACTTATGAGCTCTGATAACTAAACAGCCTGGCTGGAAATCTGCTGGTCTATTGGTGACCCCTGTTCCAAGCAGCCTACTTGTCTGGATTCTGATGGGTCCCTCTTTGCAGGACTTTCCATGCATTAAGACCAGTGCTCATCTCCATTAAAGGATGCCTCAATCAAAACTAAGTGACCTCGCAACATTTTTTCCAAGACAGAAACAACTTTAACGTGCTGCCCTGAACATCCCCTTTCAAACCATACAACTGAAAATAATTAAATACACTAATTCTCCTTTGATCCTGTAATTTTAAATACGTATAAAAAAAGAAAAAATGCAATGACATAAATTTCTCAATCACTTTGTTGAGTTAATTTCATGTTTCCACCTTCTCTTGCACTATAGTGCAGGTTGGCAATAGCAAGGAATTTAAGGATGTAAGACACAGCAAGTCATGAAGTTTTTCTATCCCACTGTTCTAAACTATCATAAACCAGAGATACAACTCCTTAGTTTGCTCAAATGTTTTATTCAAATAACCTGAATTAGAACTCTGCTGGTTTATGAATGGTGTGCTCAGTAAAGCTTTTCTATACTGCCTTCCCACTATAAAATGAGGAAATACTGACATACATACACTTATGGAAGGCTTTAAAAAAAGACCACAAACCCCCACAAACTATTAGAAACTGGTATTTTACAACATTGAAAAGCTTTTTAATACCAATTTTTACTAAAGAGACAAAGGAAGGGAGACCTACTTTGCTTGTCACTGTAAGAGCTTTAACAGCTCAGAAAAGCCACAAGAGGAACCAGAGTAATTTATACTGTAGAAAATGCACACTACCAAAAACTATCACCACCATATATATTGATGGTTTATTGCTGATAACCAGCAAATTCAACCTATTAAACTAATCTGTCAGTCATTCTCAGTCATAAGGACAGGGCTATTGCACTTTTTCTTTAAGCAGACAGTATATCACAGCCCCCCCTTTTGTAAACAGATGATATTTTGTGATTAGTAATACCTCCATCCCATGATACCACTCAATGTACATCTGGGAGATACATGTATTGAGAAATAACTGCTTCATAGCCCACAAGCCAAAAAAGTAGGAATGATGCAATATGATCATAATTTCCCTGATCTTACAAATGTTGTAGACCCTTTTTCATAAAAAAAATTCCTTCCTGATGTGTTCTCAACAGGTAGCCAAAATACTGTAGCAGTAACAACTCCAGCTAACTTTCCAGCTGCACAGTAAGCCTCAGCTGCAGGATACTGAAGATGATGACAAAACAGCTATTTCATACATATTCATACTGGCATTCAGAGTGACAAGAACTTGACAGCATGTCATCTTAGCTGGCTCCATCAATAGTTCTTCTTTTCCCTAATAGGAGGGTAGTGGATAAAGCATAGGCATTCTGCTCAGTAGAAATATATAAACTATCCCTACTTTCTGGTTAAACTCACTTCAAAAAATAGCAGCTGTTTTTGTGATTGGGATATGCCTCACGGCTGAGACCTTGGGACTTACAGTCACTGACTGGCATTTAAAATTACACTTCAGCATCCACTGCTCCCTTTTCTTTGTACTATTCCATTCTACCAAAATAGAAGATTGGCCATCATTTTCTTGTTTGGGATTCTCCTGATGGACATCATCCTCCATGGAACTCAAAGCTCCTTTTTACAGTAAGGACGGGAGCATTTTGGGGACCAGGAAGGGAGAAGCCAAGGTTCAGTGCACAGCTAATAACTAGTTAAGAGGCACAGGGACCACAGCCAGCAAATTCAGACTACAGCATGGTTGACCTAATCTGCATCATGGCTTGGGAGTAGATCAGGGACTGCTGAAAGTTTCCCCAGCAGGCTCATTTTGACTTCACATTGCATATATCTGATAAAGCACAGAACAAGGCATATCGAATTGAAATAACACATTTATGCTTGCTATACTTTTATCTTGATGCAGGACATAGTTTACTGTAAGATCTTAAAATTTAAGTGCAGATTTTCTGTTTTACTTGGTGCTAGATCCAGTGGTGAGAAATCACTTGGGCATATAGAAATCTCCTATGTAGGGGAAGACCTGACACTGGAAATAGGCAAAGCAGAATGAGTGCCATAAATATATGACACAACTTGGCAGCAGAGCAGAAACTTTGGTCTGAAGTGATAAAAGGCTCTCACTTAGCTTCATTTAGCCAAAGGATATTCAAATAGCAACAAGTCCATGAGCAAGCTGACTAAAGTAGAAGGAAAAAAGCTCAATATATTCTCCACAGTACTTTAGCCAGTCCCCACATTTCAGAAACAATTAAAATTTAAAAATGTTTCCAAGACAGTATATATACACACACCATGGTTTTCTTCTGTATTCAGCTAAGCTCAAAAGAGAAGAGATTTCAAAGAAAAAGTATTTTAAGGTCCTATACACGCATAGCTAGAACGATTCAAGAGGAAGATACCTGTGTTTACAAAGCCCCTTGCTTCCAGTCAGAAACCTAAAAAAGAGTTAGGCAACTGTCTGAAACTGATCTCAGTTATTTAACATTGATAATTCCACTGAAGCTAAGCAATTCTGATTATCAGACAAAACAGGAGAAAATGAATCTCTACTGCTGTACTGCTAGGTTATTAAAACAGAGATACACCTTTTGTACTTGTTTAATGGGCTTTCACTTAAAATTCACAACCACTTCTACAAGAAATAATTTATACAACACTTCTAGAAAATGTAACTTGAAAACACAGCACAACTATCCAGAACAGAGGCTATTTAAGAACACTAAATGCTCTTCAGTTTAAAAAAAAATTATCCTTTCTAATATCAGTAGATTAGTAAGTAATCCATGTATGCATTAGGCAGCCTAGCTTTATTTCCAACATCTTACCACTACTACTTACTCAACAGTTCTGTTCCTTCAAAAAGCACAAGCCAGTGAGAAACTTTTTGAGTAAATAAACAGAAGACAGTTCCAGTACTATAACCTAGCAGAATGTATCTTCTATCAGTATCTTGCATTTTTAAAATGAAAATACTCCTGTATTTTAAATAAAACTATTACAACAGTTAAAACTAATCAGCAGCCAAGTTTTGTTTATGAAGAAGCTCCTGTAACTGCAGTAAGACCTGCATTTACACTATCTCCCTTTGTCCAACTCTTCTAGTAACAGCATTTACTTCAAATCCTTGTTACCAAGCATTTCCAGTAGATTGGGTTGTTATAAAATGCAAGTTACTATAAAGTGACTGTAAAACTGAGCTGTCTGTTCTCTGAGGGCAGCCATCTGGGCTTGTTTATGTTTTCAACTTTGTGGAACAGGGAGTTGCTCTGTTAGAGATGGGACACCCTCGGGAAGGAAGTATCCCACAGAGCACTGTCTGCCTCTAGCTATGCATACAGATTTTGTTTCATTTCAGTCACAATTTCAAAAGACTATTCAACAACTACAAGTAAAGCATTTGGAAAAAAAAGTAAGACGAAACTCAAACTCTTACAGAAACATTAACCAAGAGACTGCGGTGGGCATAAGAGGGGAAGTTACTCCTGATATACAACTAAGGAACAGACTTACTTCTGCATAAACTAACAAGGACAATGACAGCCTGTTTTCGGAAGTTGAGTGCATTTAAAAAATTGTTATTCAATTAAGGCTCAGGCACAGTGTATTTTCTGAACCGCCACACTGAATTCAGATAACCATTATTCAAAGCGATTACGGATGGCAGTATCTGACTCACAGGAAACTAGGAAAAATCTCTTAAGTTTTTAGCCAGCTTCCTTAACGAGGACAGTTGTATAATTTGGAGGGTTTGGTTGTTAAAAATACTTCAGCAGTTTCCATTGTAATTTTATACAAGTAAGAACCTTCGTCATGATTTGTGTTTCAAAATAAAAGTCTTACGTTTTGGCTAGCTTTGATAAAAGTGCCTAAGATTTACTGTAAGTCAAACAAGACAAAACTAAGTTAAATCCTGTTCCTTCTGATTTCAAAATAGTAAAGATACAGCATTAAAAAAATACCTTCTAAAGTAAAATCCAGCAATACATATTCATAAGCAGAATCCGTCTTTGTTTCAACTTGTGGTCTCTTCAGTGTAGAGAAGATTTTTCCAGGGCTGCTGTCATCTGGGTCTTCCAGCTTTCTCAGTCCGCACCCCATGGCAAGATCTGCAAATGATTAAGTCGCAGGAAAAGGTGGGGGGAGCAGCAAGATCTGTCGCTCTTACTACAGGGAAAAAAAAAAAAAACGGAACCAAATAATTCCCCTTGATTTTGTTTTTCTATTAGCTGTAAATCCAAATAGAGAAAAAGTCCAGTTCCCAGACCAAAGAGCAAAGGTACTTTCCATTCATTTTTAATATAGAAGCAGTAAGCTCGTGACGATTTCAAGCTACAAACTTGGTTAAGAGTAGGCTTGATTTTGCAGCAACATTAGAGCTGCTCCAAACTAGCAGAGATTTTCCATGCCACGTCAATTTACAGCCAGCCCCTATCAGTGCTCTCTTGCAGAGGACACCAATAGTGCTTTGTTTGTCCTTCTAGACTGACCGGGTGAGGGGGGGCGAGGGGGGAAGAAGAACTGAAAAAGAAAGTTAGAGAGAAACTTGTCTGTCACTACTTACCTCCAGAAGTTCCCAACTGCAGTAGAAAGCCAGACAGGAAAAAAGCAAGTTAGTCAGAATGAAAGAATGAGAAAAGAGCCTCAACATGGTTGGAGACGAAAATCACTTCCAGAAAGGAAGTCAGCTTTAAGAGGAAATTGCTTCTGGCATCTCAAAGCGTAGAAAGGCAAATGAAAAGCTGTTTAGTCCTTATTTTAGATTTCAGAGTTGGCTCCTATTTCCTTTCTACAGGGACTTTCTTCTAGAGAAAAAAAACCAAACATGAACACAGTGTATTAGTGTAAAAATATGTAGTAATTTCTTGTCCAGAAAAATCAATAAGAATCTTCATCGTGAAAATTAACTTATGTAACTGGTTTTGCAAAACACCAAAAAAAATTACACTGAAGTATTCCTCATTTCATATAGGAAAGACTTTTTTAACACTATATAGGAATAAAGTTACAAAATTTTGTTTCCTGTTACTCCTGGGTATTGAAGGAAGAGAATCCTTTTCTCCTCTGTTAAACTCACCTTAGTTGGTACAGCCACAGACTTTCAACACTGCTTTCTATGTAAACTTTTCTTTAGATCCTAGAAATGCAGTATAATTCTAAGGGCTCTCATTACTCTTCTATTAACTACTGCAAGTCACTTGTAACTCTATTACACCTGATGCAGACCACAATAATGCATGGGAAAAAAAAAGAATACAGTAAGTTTCTAAGGCCCTGCTACTCCCAGGATGAACTGTTAGAAATTTGCCTTTTTATTTTTAGACTGCATCTAAAGAAATTAAGAGTCATCTAGAGAAAACTGAAGATTCATAGCACCACTGTAGATTATACAAACTGAACATCTAAACTCAGAAGACTTTTCTGCTTTTTTTCATTGAAATATATATACCTTATTAAAAATGCTAATACTTTCTATAAAAAATAGCTCCACATTAGGCATTAACTATTTATGGGTTTCTGTTCTACTGAAAGCAAAGTGATCTAACTTTTTATTTAAGTAACTCACCAGGAATGATAAGTCTAGAGACTACAACCCTTTGAAATACACATTATAGATTGAAGTCACTTAATTCTGGAAAAAAAATTAAGAATCACTTGGTGCAGAGCCTAGAACTGAAGCTGTAATTATTGCAGTCTTTAAAACAAGCCCCCAGGTGCTGAAACAGAAAGGAAATCCTCAAGTGCTGTCTTCTCGATTAAGACTTAGGAAAACACATCAAATATGCAGAATTCTTCATCTTCCTGCATGTTGTCTTACACAGAAATTGCTCCCGAACGCTACTTTTTTTTCAGTAAAGGTTATGCCTGAACTGTTGCCATATCAGCCATACATGTAAACTGTCCACTCAACCTTGAAATCCTACTGCTTCATTCTACACACCCCTTGAGATTCATTGTAACTGCTTGTATGAAGCCACGGCATGACTAAGATAGCTGCAAGTAAAACAGCTTTTTGCAGCACTAGCCCAGTTGCCAGCAGGCTACTTTTTCATTTTTATTTAACTTAAAATAGCTACATTTTCAGTGAGGCCATTTTGAAATCTTCCTGACAAGGCTTACACAATATTTCAACCCTCTCACCAAGACAGGATTTTCCATAGTATAAACAAACTCTTACAACACCACGAAGAATCACAGTTACAGATAAAAGCAATGGTCCATATTTTGTGCAATCCTAGATAAGCATAAGTAGTTATAAGCTTCCAAGTTGGAAGTCAGTCAACAGTTATCGCTGCAGACTTCAGCCACTAAACCGCACCAATGAAACCAAAGGTCCCACAGACCAAAATAAAGAGAATGAAACAAAATCAGCAAGAACGAGCAGCATACCCCACAGGAGTTCAAAACTGCATCAAAACACTTGAACGACTCAGGAGAGACACAGGATCACAAGATTCTTAAGATTCAAGAGCTGCTTAAAGAGCTGCAATTTCCTGTTGCAAAGTGGATACAAACTACAAAACAATCTATTTAAAGTGACCCAAAATGCAAAGGCTCTGGGAACTGGCATCAGAGAGGAGCAAATCCCTACAACTACACTACACTGTGATTCACCAGCACGTTGTATTTACAGCACCCCCACTGAAAGGGCATGGGACTCCTTCACTGAAGCTTGATATAATTTTTAGACTTTACAGAAGGTAAAGACAGTCAGAAAAAGCATCAATGAATCCAAATAAACTTGGCCTCCATGGAAAGCTTTCAGGATCCCCCAACAGTTTTTATTCTGATTAAATGGAAAAATGATACAAGACAGCAAGAGTAGCACATCAATAGGGATGTGTGTGTGTCCCATGCTGGATTGCTGACTGCCTGTGGGCAACACAGGATGAGAAGCAGCAGCAGCAGTTCTGCACAGCAGCTTTGACCAGACTGTGAGACAAACAAGCCTTGCTGTCTACCCACACCTCAGGGTTGTTCCTCCCCTTGCTCATGATCTGCTTTGTTCCCTCTTGTCTGGGGAAGGTTTGAAAACTTTTGCGTGGGAGGCATTTTTGTTTTCCTTGTTACATTACCAGGCTTACCAAACAACAGGACACCATCCCATGCTTGAAACTGCAGTTTGGAAATAGATGTGCCCCTGCTCCTGACTCTGTGCTAAGCTGCAATCAATATGACTGACTGCCAGGGCAGGCTGTGTCTATGGCCTTGGTGCCAAAGAAGTGGTGCTGGCACCCCTTTCTGATGAAATCTCCCTTGCTAGAATCATAAAGACAACACTTCTTAGGGTTTGGAACGTCTGGGACAAACCCATCTGAACAAAAAGCCTATTTACAAGAACACCTTCTCTTCTCCAAAACTCAACGTGACTTGCATAAGCCATTTAATAATGCAGTTTAAACGTTTCCTCCCCAATTACCTTAGGAGATCAAGAATGGGAGATGGTACCTGATCATCTGAGTTTCCTCTTGGCTAAAATCATGAACGGTAAGGAAAATTATAAAAACAACATAGGTACACAAAAGATGTTCCTTGTCTATATAAACGTCTAAACCAAAACTCGAGGAAGACCCTGAATTACTGAATCCACAGTTCAGTCAGCTATACCAGCATCCATACCAAATGTTATTTTAAAGACAACACTGTCTCTTTCTGATTAGGATACTGGCTAGTGAGTTAAAAGCAACAGGAATCATACTGCTTTAATGCTACATTAACTTAAAAAATAATCAAAAGCAGCAGTATTATAATTTTAGATTTCAAAATATAAATCACAGACTTCGTTAAAGAGCTATAAATTTAAGGCATATCACAACCAAGACAAATGACTCCTGATCAATCCCATGAAGTAGAACTGGATGAAGATTCCAAGAGAAGAACATTTCCCATCTTCCAGCCTGTTAGGCCACCATTTGGACAAAACCATTAGTCTGGGCAGCTTGTATCAGTGAATTTATTCCAGGTAAGCCCATCAGTTAAAAATTTTGAGTGAATAACCTTCTCACAGATGTACCACAAGTAAAGATCCATTCCTGTTCTCAAGATTGATGTAGAGAGCAGCAGAAATGCAAATACTTTAAACCTCTACCAATTACCTAAAGCAGCATTATTAAGATTTCACCAGGACCAAAACTGACTCAATGAGAAATAGAAGGGATAACTTCCTCTGACACAGTCGAAATGCAAAATATTTGGACCAAGCATATCTCCTACTTGGGCTGGAATGCTTGCATGCTTATAAAGGATATCTTGAAAAAAAAATTTCAAAACCAGCATTATTATTGGCTATAGATCAGTCATCACTGATACAACGTAAACAGAGGACACAGACATTTATAAGATACAAGGCAGCAAATTACAAACACAAACTGAATTAGTCAGATTTCTTCAGAACCTGAGGGTATTTGAACAACTACAGGACTCAAAAATAACACATTTAAAAACCCCTAAATATTAATAACCTCAAACTGCAACATTTTTGAACTTCAGTTCCTCTTTGAACTTTTTTTAGGCTTACTTCCTCTGCTTTATGACTCGAAGAAAATGTAAAGATTTTGCTTGAGAGAGGATAATGACAGAAAAAGCAAAAAGCTTCCATAAGAAGAACTCTGCAACTCAGTTGTCAAATATTTTTCACACCCCCACTTCCAAGAGCAATTACTTTAACTAGAACACTGACATTTCTTTCTTTTTTCTCTAGAATGACTCGATTTAAAGATACTAACAAAGTAGCTGAGTTCCATTCTGAAGGCTCTGAGGTTTGGAAATTTGCTTTTTTCCTTCAGTCTAATTTTTTTTTTTCCTATGAAGGAAGAGTTTTGTGAATGTGACAGAAAAGCCAGCTTTTCTGCTTAAGTTTTAACTTAAATGTTCTAAAAATAATGAACAGAGATTACAACAATAGCTTGCTTTTGCAGTCATTAAAATATAGTTTAATGATCAATGTTTAATTCCATTTTTTCATGTTTTTCTAAACCCGTATTTAAACTCTAATACTACAAGAAACAAAAGTTACAATCCGAACAGTAAATATAGACCAGTTGGAATTAAACTTGTAGCTACCAACTCAGAACTTTAGTAGAAATCCAAAAACTACAGAAGCTTGTTTATTATTGCTGTACTACAAGCAATTTGAATAGAAAGAGCTTTTAATTTCTAAAATTGTTAACAGTTCTCTAAAATGAGATCTGCAAATTTATTAAACTTTTCTCTGTGTGCATCCACACTGTCTCACTTACCAAGGCAGTAGCAAGTGTATCATCTGTATCTCCAACACAGTATCAAACACTACAGCCATATGTTAGCCACCAACTAAACCCAGAGATTCTAGAACGAAACTGGATGGTCTAGATCGGGATTTTCTGTATAACATCTATATAAGGATTAGTGTGCAGGACTGCACACATGGCACTGTATTCTGGAGCCTTAAAATAAGGATTTAGGCTGAATTTTTTTTATTTCAATAGGAAACTTAGGAAGTTTTATACTGGGTGAACTGAACCTACTGTAGTACTTCAACATTACAAAGGCACAAACCAATTTCACAGAAAAAAAAAGCGCTATTTCGTAGCCATACAACTTTGCACATTTTATAACTATGCTAAACAGAGAAAAACATTTCAAGAGAGCCATGTGTTCTGTTAGTTTCTGCTCAGTTACTACTGGAATGCAGTTTACTCAATGACTTACTAGGTATTCTGGAAAATCAGTTTCAGAGTACAAAGAATAGCCAATTTAAAATGAAAACTGTAAAGTTTTTCAGGGATAATAAATGGACTTCTGATGCATAAGATCTGAAGTAGAAGGAACCAAAAATACTAGTGAACTAGAGAATTCTACTTTATACAAAAAATAGCCAACCAGATATATAAAAATACAGGAGAGACAGAACTTCAGTGACTTTCTACCTGTCCACAAGGTTTTATCCAGTGTTAATCAAATACAGAATGCTAGAACTAACCTTCTGCAATTGAAATGTAACATTAAGCAGACAGCAGTTGCTAGAAATACTGTAACAGCTAGCTCAGTAGAAAACAGAAAATACCAACCAGTTCTCCTTAATTCTAAGGGGTGGAAGCCAGAAAATTAAATTAGTTTGCTAATATGAATATGATAGCCAATGCATAAAGATGATTTGCTGTCAGTTACTGCATGTCCCCAGGGCACAGTCCCTATCAGATACATTCCCTCCTAGCACAAGTGTGAAGCCTTATCAATGGGAAATTATCAATTATCAATGGGAAACTGCAGAGGGCCAAAGACAACGTGACCCTTTCTCCAACCCCCAACATCCTCATCTGAAGATCTGCAGTTAACTAAATTACTTCTGTTTGACAGCATGGGTATCTCCATATTTTGGAGATCTGAACTACAGAATAGTACTGTGCAGTGTAAAGGAACAAGAAATCACGAATGCTAGAACATCAAAATAGCACAACTGTAGGCACTGAGGAAATGTAGTTTTCTCAGCACATATATAACTCAACTACAGGGATTCACAAAGGTAAGCCAGTTACATCTCAACTGTGCCTACAGAGGGATTCAACCCCTGAAAGGTTGGTTCAGTCACTGCTGTCTGATGTCAAGCCATCACTCTTGGCAAGCATCCTGAAGAAAGATGAGCTACAATATAAATGAAAAGGCCTCAGTATTTCAACAGTGACTGCCAGTTCCTGGAGGAAAACCAATATTCAGAGCTACTTGGTTCCTTCTCGGTCTCTCAAATCAAAACAAAGCTTTGTTAAGACCTGAATATACGATCCTAACTAACAGTACCTCCAGCCTGATGTTACACACCCCACAGGGGAACACTGCAGGGATAGTTAAGTGCCTGACACTGAATATCCTTACAAACAACCAAGTTCACATGGAAATAAAAAGAAAGTGAGTGATCTTTGAAGCAAAGGCCATGAGATCAACTCATTATCAACAATCTAACATCTGCACCAACTAAGGGAAAATAAACTACATTTTGTGAGTGTCTGGAATAGAGCCACAATCTGATGACATGTGACTGCACAGTATTTGTACACTTCCAAGCAATTAGTTCAAGAGACTTCCCTCTAAGCACTCTTCTTTTAAGTTAGTACTCACTGTAAAATTTACTTCTTGAATCTCTGAAGCATTATTAAAAACAGGCAAGTCACATCTGGTAAACAAAGTACAGATTCCAAAAATAAGGGCTTGCTACTAAATCTCCAGAATCCTGAGTCAAATGTGTGTTTCCTGACACAAGAAATAAGGCTCTACCAGAACACAATCTTTCTTTGGTACCTCCAGAGACAAAACTTCATTAAAAAATATTTACTACATAAAACTTCTATGGAAATGAATTACGGCTTTGATGAGCCAAGATTTTTGTGATGTATTTGTTTTGATGAGTTCTAAAATACGAAAATTAAACAGAACTGGACAGATGTGTTTAGCGGTACAGACTTGCTAAGAAACATGAGAACCTACAACAGATGAGTACTTCCCCCTTCAAAAACAGGCGGAGCTCTACATGTATCCAAAAAATTGTATACTTCTTTTGATACTCAGTGGTAAAACAATCCATTACAGCTGCTACAGCAATAAATTGTTAAAAAGAGAAAATTAAAATTATATTTGCATGGATTTTTTAACCTAGCAGAAGGTGCAAAGTCACTTGAGGAAACTTGCAACCAAGACCTAGTACATGGCATCTCCTGTCACAACAATTTCAAAACAGCATAAAACCAGAACTGAACTCCAACTCTGTTCCTGGACAACACCATAAAGCACTATCAAACACCAGAATAATCATTAAACAGATTTACATATCATACATGGATTATTTACTGACTACAGTGCCCATCTGGCAAGATCTCTGAATGATTAAAAGGAAAAAAGTACCAACAAAAAAAATCCACACAAAAAGAAAACCCCCAAATTACTACAAAACAGGTAAAACTGAACAGCTCAAGGATATTTTCCGTACATGAAATACAGACTTTGGAGCTACAAAAGCAATAAGCCATACCTTGCACTCCTGTAACTACAAAGGCTGTATTTTCGACCTTTTGGGGAATCTGACTTTTATAATGAATAAAAGGAACCCTAGGAGGTGGGAGGAGAAACAAAAACCAAACAAACAACTAACCCACCACCAACAAAAAAGAAAATTATCTTCCTGAAATTATGGAAAAAATAGTATTTCATCTCAATTTGTGATACTGCCAGGGAGTTCCTTATTTTCATACAGACAACAGAAAATGCCAAAGAAGCAATGAGAAATTTTCAATGGTTTTTCTAATTCAAGTAGTCAATTCTTGCCTTTTTCTACAGCTAAAAACATACTATAAAAACAAATGTACATGCAAGAAAAATATTAGGATGAGAACAAATAATTATTAAACTAGGGGTCAAAATTTTATTTTTAAAAGTTATTACTGCAAACACTAAAATGACACACAAGTAAAACACCTTATAAAAGTAGAGAATACTGACAGCAAAAAAAATTAAGCTAGACAAATTGTTTTGGAATGGAAATGAAATTCACACAGATTTAAATAAGCAGATTTTATCCACAGCACAAAAATGCTGTATGTGGCAAAATGGCTTTGACTTTGTAATGAAAGTGTCTTCAAAGTTTATGTAACCCAGACATTAAAGATGACATTATCCCTTTAGCAGAAGTACGTTGGCTTTCAATCTGGATTAGTAACTGGAATACATACAGTAGGCAGTGTTTCAGAAATCACCCTTTTGTCCCGTAACAGGGTTTCTATTAAGAAAAGAAGTGCAGGGATGAAATTATTATTTCACATGGTTTTACCTGACCAAACGACAAAATTTAATGTTATTACTTGACAAAAGTAGTGGTATTTTAACTGGGGAACCTGCAGGGAAATGTCAGAAGTTAGGAAGAACATATCCTCCCTGTGATAGGTATTTTAGCAAAATACATGGCTAAAAAACCCAGTGTTTTACAGCATCTGTAGAAGGTAGTTTAAAATTTTGTCTTCCATTCTGTAATCTTTTCTAGGATGAAAGCGATGACTTCATGCATACTGAGGTTTCAGACTCACAGACGAATGATGCAGAACATTTCTTCTCACAGAATGCGACCTCAATTCCTAAAGAGAGGGAAAAATGCTGTGTTGTTTCTTCCACTCCAAAGTGTGTCCCATTTCCTGCATTAATAATGGTTCAATGAATAGTTACAGTCCACTTCATTGCATCAGCTGGACAGACTTGTTTCAAAAAGGAAAAACAGATTTTCATTATGCACCTAGGTGAAACCCAGTGGCAGGAAATACCTTCCTTTATTTACAAGCATGGAATCCTAAAATGAGCTCAGAATTCTTTTACTAAAAAAATAACCCACTTTTGTTCATTGATCACACAGTCTTACTAAAGTATGTCAAGTTATTAAAGCAATTGTATTATCTTTATAATTGGATGGGGAAAATATATTTTTACGAAGTGTACAGTGAAAATCTGTGTAACCAATTCTATTTTTTTTTACTTTCATTCTCTCTAATGTAGATCAGAGCAATGCTTTACTGTGGGTACTTATAATAATGTTTATATTAAGTTTTTAGTAGCTAACACATAAGACCTGAGCTAAAGAACTGAAAACTGTTTTATTTGTAAACTGAGAAATAGGCAATGGATTGTTGTTTACATAATTTGTCAGTGGATGCCACTAGCTGCTGACAAAAAGGACGGCAAGATGCAGAAAACACAGTTACCATTTTAGGTACTGGCACAAACAGATTTCAGAATACTTGTACTATTCTGTTTCTTCTTCCAAAGATCAAATTCACTTACAGTCCCCCCATCTCAGCTGCTCTATATCCCAAATGTGCACTGTCCATCTCTTTTACTCTCTACTTAACTATGTCATATGACAGACTCAAACTGTCCCTTTTTTTCTAACCTTATTTCTTCTCCCAGGCCTTTTCAGCATTAACTCCCTTTCTGTTTTGTTAAATTTAACTTTTTACCCTCCTTTCTGGCTCTGACAGTTCCCTAATACAACCAGGTGCAGTTCATACACCTCTATCAGGATATCCAACCCACTATAATCTCAAGATGTCAGTCTCTTTCCATCATCTAACTCTCCATCATGTTGTGCACCACTTTTCAGAACTTCCAAGGTTCCATGCTCTTTAGTTTTCATGCTATCAACTTCACAGGATTTCAACCCCAATGTATTTCTCTTTTTCTTTAGTTTAACTCCTATCAGTATAGGTAGGACACAAACACATTCTCTTGGTCTACCGAGAACATTATGCTCAGTTTTACACTGGTAGGCTTCTAATACTTGTTTAAAAACCACAGCTAGGGATTAATCCTACAGGCACATATGCAGACAACTCATCACACCCTAACATATATCACGGCCCTGCTACAAATCAGGGAGCTGTTTAAAAACTATCAAGTAAGAAATTGACTCTAATTTTAAGATCTGCAAAACATGTATTCTTCCCTAGCTTCATCAAAACCATAATTAATAAAGTGTAAGGAACTAAAAGAGGCAGCACTTTCACAGTAAAAGCATGCTTGAGCAGCTGCCAGAGTACAGCCCTATGAACACAAGCTACTGTAAATTGCACAAAATAGGGAGAAAAAGGGAATAAGTTGTCAACAAGGGAATTGAAACAGTTTACAGGAACAAAAAATCATACATTGGAAGTACTGAAAAATTCCATTCTTGTTGAAGGAAAATGATTCAAACCCATATAAAATTCAGGCAGTTAAACTAAAAACAAAATTATAATGGAGTTTACATATACATTATCATCCTAGGAATGAATGACACTGATTATATAGAGTTTGTTTTATGAAGAGAATTATTAGCAAGTGTCAAACTGCAGGAGGCAGCTAAGTGATGCTGCAGACTGTGCTAGATCTGAGCATGTTTTATTATTCACTAATTCATAAATAGCAAACATTGCAATGAAACAACTGACCCCAAATTCCACAACTGGCAGCTGCTAGCTGTTATGTTGATGATGGATCTCAGCCACACAGGAAGGACTGGACACAAAAAAAAAAAAAAATTAATCAGTATAGATAGACTAGAGTGGCCCAAATGCTTTAATAGTGAATGCTCCATAGGGTCGTCAAGAGAGAACAGAGTTCAGAGAAAGCAAAAGAAAAAAAACCCATCGAACTAAAGTAAGAGCAAACTAACAGAAAAGAAAAGGAGAAGTTTATAAAGAGAACACAGAAGGAAACAATGTGAGAAAAAGCATGCACCACCTGCAGCTTTCCATGTTAATATCAAATGAGCAAGTATGGTTTCAGAGGAGTTTAAAATAGCCATTCTAGAGGCAACAGACCTAGCTACAGCTGGTCACAAGTCTCTTGGCAATCATATAACTAGAAGCTTAGATTCACATTTCTTAGACTAACATATCTTTAAACAAAAAACTTAGCCTCTTTCAATTTCACTTACCTGTACAGAAAACATGCTGTAATATTTTTTCTTGTTTCATATGGAATATCAGACATGCAGTACAAACATAAAATAACAAAACTTTTCCCCAAATGATTACACCAGAACTCTTATGAAAGACACAATTTACTTAAATTTACCTGCATGTGTGTCTACAAACATTTATAAACATACGTATATTTATGTGTATTATACACACAGAACAGAAATCTTCCCTTATTACTTCTAACTGCAGAGAAAAACAGTGTGCTATGTTCAGTGAAATTTACAGAACACTCGCAACCCAAAGGCCATCATGCGCCATTATGATCTGAATGCAAATATCCATGAACTATACCACAAATGACACTTTATTATCTGGTACTGTTGATGCCAGCCAAAAACATTGTCTGACATAGACTATGGGAAAAGCAGTAACTGTGACAGACTAGAACCATGCCTACCCCCCAAAGAGGATACTGCAGCTCAAAAAGGGAGATAAGAAAAAAATAAGATAAAAGCATGAAATAAAAACCCTACCCACCCACTCTGTCCATGTGCCAGAACCTATTACACCTTGCTCACTCTCTGTAGACTGCAACTGTGTGCTCTGCTCCTCAGCCCTCAGGGGTCTCCCTCATACACACACAAAATACACAATATTTACCAGGCCAGTGCCTCAGAACCCGAGATAACCACTTAGCAAACCCAAAACTTAACTCAGATATTTCTCCTGGGCCTGAAGTCAAAGATCACAAATTTCAATCCTCCCTCAAGCTTCCACTGTTACTACAGACCACGTAACTTTTACTACCAGACACTGATTCACATATACCCTCTGGAAGCATCCAAACATTCACCTTGATATTAGATGATATAGGATCTGAAACATCCAGTAGAGATGAGAAATCCTCTCACTTCCTAAAAAAAAAATGTGTGACCTGGCAGCCTTCGAGAATGAATGCTAGCTTTATCCATTTGTATAAACGTGAATATTTGAAGTCACTCCCACATGCTCATCAACAAAACATGCAATTAATTGCCAAAAGAATTAAGCTTAAAGTAAATATATTCAACATTAGCAAACACATGATCACAGGGAGGAGATTAGTAGTTTTGATTCAAACCTGATCTTCAATACCAAATTTGGATCTCAAAATAATTTACAGTTGGAAGTTGGGGAATGTTGTCTTCTAATTTTCATTCCGCACTATTAAAAACTTTGTACTAAAAACCATCATTTTGTTGATGTAACTTAATGGTTACTGTTGGTTCTACTGAGGGTAGAACAGAGAATGATCTGCTGTGAGCTGCATTTGAAAGCTGTAAGAAATCTACAACTGTCAAAAATATCTGGATACTGGCTGTAGCATCCTACTCGCACCGCTTGACTTACAGCTCCCAGGATAAAGCACAGGAACTGCACTGGGAATACACAGTCATTACTTCAGGCACCTGCTTTCTCTTACATGGCCACTACTTGGCAGTTTTCAAGCAGCAGATATATTTGTTGGGGTATTTTAAGAAGACGACAGCCACCAGGCAGTCATCTTCTGCAGCTGGGGAGCAGGTGGTAATACCACAGCCACTTGCTTAACACATAGCAGTGTGCTGACAACATTTGCCTTTTTCAATCATTGATGAGAGCTCAGCCACACTGACAGACACAATACAAACCAATCATATTACCTGGGAAACATATCCAAACTCCAAGAGCGTATGTGAAAAGATAATATGAAAACTTAAAAGGGAGAGTTATACTTTAGAACTACTAATTACTAATAATTGAAGCTAACTAAATAAATAAGACTTAAAACCCAAAGACTATTCAGCATCAAGCTGTAACAAATAAAATTACCAGAATTCAGTAAGCCTTTGGAAGAGTTTAACTATCCGTGAATCTACTCACGACCTGAACAGAGCAGGATTTCAATTCTAAGTAACAAGACTTCTGAGAAAAGAGGAAAGAATGAGCAAGAAATAAAGAGCATTTTATTCCAAGACAACACTTATGTTACAGCCCCCTCTGCTGGAAATATCTAGTACATATTGTTACACAATAGTCCAGAAAAAATGCTAAGAAAAGTAAAATAAATTAAAAATATATGGAAAAGAGAGCTTATAACATGGCCTTTATTCACTCATGTTTAGTCTTCCACTTGCAGCTGAGTAAGCACCTTTCACAGAAGAGTAAGTGCTGTAATATCAAGTATAATTACTGACAACTTCAGATCTCTGTCATCAGGCAAATCAGTTTTGACATTATTTCATGTATGCTGTGAACAGCCTTATTAGTTTAGACAAGAGGACCTTAAACTGGAAACCAAAAAGATCCAACAACTTGCATCAGGTGACATGCAATAATATTCAAATGGCCTTTCTAAATCAGAACTGCAGAGGAAAACACCCAGACGTGACCGACTGGGTCAGTTTTTTGTTCTCTGTGTTTTAAAATCTCAACTCTTCACAACATGAGGTGCTTTTCTAAGGCTGAAGTAATGAATGGGTCTCAATACCCAGAGAAAAAACCAAGGATTTGTAACCATAATTTCAAAGACCTGAAAGAGGTTCACCATTTTCTCTCAAAATGTTTCTTATTTGCAGTTTACTTTGTAGCTCAGTGTTAAAGTAACTAGCCATGTTTTGACTTCTTAGTTTCCCCAAACAGTTCCAAAATAAGTAACATGTTTGTCCCTCTGTAACAAAACTTCAAGTGAAGAAAAACCTCAGTTTCTCCCCAACATTTCCCATTTCCTTATTTATCAATTTATTAATAAAAGACTTTTTCATCCATTCCCCTCTTGTCTTGCTGCTACTGTTTCAAGAAAGAAGACAGCAATACTGCCATGCTTGCTTGAACTATCTTAGTTTGATACTCACAGCTGCAGGCATGGCTATGTGACTCTGGACATAGGGCTGCTGGTGTAGCGTTTGAACTCCATGATCAGAATACAGCTAGTATAAAAAAAATACAAAAAATTAGCACAAAAGTTTGTTTCACAACATTAAGTTTTCAAGCCTTTCATATGAATTTAGAATCCTTAAAACTTCAAATTGTGGGCTATGCTTATCTGAACTATTGACTTTTTAAAAACCACAATTTCAATTTTTAAATCTACGTTTTCCCCACAGACTAGTAAAGTTTAGTAAACTCAGTTTATCTTAATCAATGTCACAAATCACTTTTCTTGACAGAACTAGCAGCTTCTCTACCACAAATCCATTTCACTCAGCTCTAATGGGAACAGCGTTTAAATGTGTAGATTAGCACATTCAAATGCAATTCCCAGCACTGTCAGACTCAAAGTATTTACATACAAGTAAGACAGACTATTCTTGGAATTTTACACCATTCTGCTGAAACTTGACACGCTTCCTTTAAAATGAACAAATTGCCTATCTGTAAACCAAGAGCACATTATATCCAAATATTCCTTAAAAAATTCCATCTATTTTCTTAGTGCTCACAGATTTCATATCTCTGTATAAAGTTTATACCAAAATCATGAAATACTAAAGGTAAAATGGCACTGTTAATAAAAGATTATGATTATAAAATAAATACCAAGATCTATGCACTTTCAAAAAGGAAGAAAAACATCCATAACCCAAGCCTTGTATTATTCAGTATCTTTGTAGGGAAATTAAATTACTTCAGCACATCAGAATTTTCTGCTTGAGATGTCTGAAATACCAGTTTTGGAACTTCTCTTGTAGCAATAAAACACCCATTTACTTTTGGAACAATACTTGATTACTAGTATAAATAATTAGATGTCCTAATTTAACATCTATTTTGGCCTCCCTGTTCATGAGGAATGAATATTTGAGAGGTACCAATTAATACTGAATTGAAAACGTGTGTAGTTCAGTTTTTCTGTAGCCATTTACTGTCATTTTTAATATCCAATTATGAAGAGATTGGTTGAATGATTAAATATTTTTTGTTTACAGTTTTTTGATTCTATATCAGTAACATTTCTAATGCTTAAGAGATTTGTAAAGCACAATAAAGCACTCTTAATTAATTCAGATCATCAGAATATTTAGAAACAAGCTTCTACTTACAGAAGAATTAATTCAGGAAACTATTGTGGTTCAGGGATATTAAACCCAACATTCCAAAGAATGAACTCCCATTTTACTTAAACATTACTTGCAAACAAACTCAATTGCCAAGTCCTTATATTGGGGTCTGTATTACATTTGTGACTCTCTAAAATATCTCAGAATCAAAGCATTCTCCTAAGACAGGAAGAGAAATACTAATTTGAGGACACCTGAAATTATTTAACAGCAGCATTAAGTACTGGAACAGTTGATCTAACTGCTCTAAATAGCCAGCGCTTAAAACAAAAGATTGTATTTTTCACTCGCAAATAAAGTGCTTAAATTTTCAGAACACTTTTTTACATTTTTAAAAATACCTCAGGAACTGCAGCTTCCATTAGGAGAGGTGGAGATATACATCCACCTTCCTGGTTAATTCCTATTGGCTGATAAAAGACTTCAGATGGTTGCAGGTACAGGAGCGGAGGTGAAGAGGTAGGAGACTGAAATAAAACACATTATTCTAATAAATTTTATGATTTAAGCAGGACAAAGAGAAGAGCTTCTTTTACAGTCTTCTTTGCTACATATAAGCAAAAGATAAAGCTTTAAAAGGAAGCGTCAATTTAATCTTTGATGAAGAAACTAAGTGAGAGAGAAGTGGATAGAAAGGTCAGGTAGTAGGAGAAAAAAAGTCCTTTAATTTTATGTAATTTTCAGATTTTATTTACATTTTGGACAGCATTCTGAAATCCTAAAACTTGTAAAATTCACACTTAATCTCAAGATCACAGAAACATACTACAGTTAAAATTTTCCCTTGCAACAATGTTACACCACCAAAACAAGTTTTTTTGCTTTATAATAATTAGAGTATCTCCATAATTCAGCACCCTGATTTCAAAGCAGCAGATTGATCTGTTACAGTGGAACAGACCATAACTGGACAATGCTGGCTGGTACTGAAGTAATGACACTGCATTGTAACAGTTCAAGCTTAAGGGACTTGGTCCTTTCAGGCTCCAACTCTTCAAGTTCTTCAAGTGTCAAGATTTCCATATTAAACTGCTCTTTAACAAAACAGATAAACTCTCCCCTCAAAATAACTAAGTTAACAATTTCAAGTTCTTCCTATTTCAAGGTCTAATTTCACCCTGTGTGTGTGTAAACATGCTTCTGCTAACAATACCCCTATGAAACATCACAATTAATATCAGTTAATTGTTAAGTTAATACCCAGTTCTTTAATCAGGCAAACTTCGACATTTTACCTGCTTCTGAGAATCTCAGGTAATTTGATACAAATATTTTCCTAAATGAAAGGGGAGGGGAAGATGTTTCCTTTACATCAGGTTTATATTTAATGTTTCAACAGATGCTATTTTATGCCTTCTGTTCTAGCAGAAGATGTTGTAAATACATTGCTAAAATACAGCAATTAATACTAATTTCAACCAAGTTGGGAATAGTGGGAAATATCACTCTTAGATAAGCGCACCACAGCCTTAAACTAGGTGAAAAATTATGGCAAAATGCTGCAACTGTGAACTGTATTTACCTGTGGAACAGACCACTGCCACTGACTTGAAAGACACTGTGTTGGTGCCTAAAATTGAACAAGATGATGTTACTAATGTGGTGAAGAACATATGAACACACATAGAATACTATTATTCTCAAATCTGTAATTAATTCTCAACTAAAAAGAGGAAATATAATTTTCATTAAGCCCCAAATTATTCAGAAACATGGTTTTGTCTATTTCCACTCAGCCTCCAACTTGATAATTTCATAAACTTCAAAAACACTTAAGTCAGATTCTCAACAGAGGTGCTCAGAGCACAAGAATTAATGGACCCAAGCTGGAACACAAAAAATGTTGCAGCTTAAAGGAAAAAGTCTTTTACCATGAGAAGGATTAAGTATAGGAAGAGGCTCTCCAGAAACGCTGTGTGGAATCTCCATCATTGGAGCTACTAAAAACCCAACTAGACAAGTACCCAAGAAACCTGATCTAACCAGCCCTACTCTGAGCAGGAGGTTGGCTTAGATGATAAAAGGATGCTACCAAGCCAGGTGTCTTGCAATACAAAATAAAATGTAATCTATTAAACTTCCATGTAGTTACATAAGCAAAATAAACTGTATTCTAGTGGAAAGTCTTCAATGAAGTTAAAATATGTTTCACACTACTATTATGAACAGTCATTCTATTTCCTAAGAATAAACAGACCTGGGACAGTGCTGCAAATAGTACTGCATGGCTGGAGGATTAGTGATGGTCTGAAAATCATTTTCAAACAGATACCTGATAATGGTACGTAGGAGACTGATAAACAGGCGGAGCAACCATCACAGGTGAACTGGAAACAGAGCGAGACTTCAAAAGAAAAGAAGTTACAAATCTTAATGCAGCAATTTCATAAACTGTCACTCCTATTACACACAGCTCTGGAGTATTATAATGCTGAACCACCTCCCCTCCCTTTTGAAAATGATTTACCAAGTTTTAACCCACACTTAAGCTTCCTCAAACCCAGTGTCTCTAAGGGCCTGTGTCAGATCAAACAAAAATCACTGGCATATTCACTTAGACCTTTTCAGAAAGCACTAGGCCATTGCTATCCAGAGATAGTAAAACTTACTCCTGGGGCAAGGCCAGGATTATGAACTATCCTCTTGAACAAGTCACACTAAAGGAAAAGTCCCCCACAGAAGCAAAATAAACTGAAGTGTTATTAAAAAAACCCAACAAAACCAACACAAAATAAACAGTCCAATATAAGGAAGACATTTAAACATCTAGCATGAGGCATAGCTGAAGAAACTGAAAGCAGGAGGGACTTAAAAACACTGCAGTTATCCTGGTCCATAGAAAAGCATAAATACCAAGAAAAATTCCTTACTGGCCATGGCTGCTGAACAGGAGAGACTTCAGATGTATGAAAATAAGCCACTCCATTATGGTAAACATATGGATATCCACTCGAAGTGGTCAAGTACATTGTGCCAGCTTCTGGTGATACAGCAGTAGTTGCATACATTGTACCAGCTTGTGGTGTCACAGCAGAACCTGGAATAAATATTTTAAAACTTGCTTACAAATATCTTTTTTCAGAATTGCCCATCATGAAAAAAAAGAAGATGATTTCTGATCTACAGAGAAGAAAACACTCAAAGGAAAGAACATGGAGCAGTGTGTCTAATGCTATCTCAATTCCCTCTTAAACACAATCATGAAAGCACATGGCCACAGGATGTCTCCAGAGCTAGATGGGAAAGGCTGCAGAAGATGACATCCATACAAATTACTGAACACAACACATAATATGGGGAGACTTCTCTAGTGAGAAAAAAAGTAGGGAAAATTAATTCTGTAACTGAAACTGAAATCACAAAATAGTAACATAGTGATATTATTTATATTGTGTTCTTCATGATTTTTTCTGAACTAAGTAAGTTTTAGTTTTTCATCTTGTCTTGCAAAGGTAAGAGCCACCATGAAATGCCATTTTACGAACAGACAGAACACTACAGAAATGAACAGAATGCTCAGTGGAAGACCAAGAAGGGTCCCACAGGGATTCAAGAACTTTCATTGACAGTAAGAGTTGGACTAATTTCTAGAAAAGCCTTAAGACACCTGGATACAACACAGCTGAAATATTATCCACAGACAGGCTAAGACGTTTGTCAGGATAATATTAAGCACACCTTAGAAACTAAAGGCTATTTTAGCTCCATTAAGCAATCTAGAATAGCACTTACTGGTATCTCAGATGAGGAGATCAACACAATCCCACGGTCAACAATCCTGTCCACTTCACTACCTACCAGTTACATTGCACAAACTTTCTGCCAGTGTTGAATAAGTCACTGGCAAAGAAAAAGGAAATCTTCTTCATCAAACGCAGAAAACTCACTATGATGAAAAAATACATTTTGATGCTGGGGAAAAGCAAACCAAGTGGCCCTCCCAGTATGCTCAAAGCTATTACCACAAATGGCTCTACAATAACAGAAGAGCTAAAAATCTTTTTGCTTCATAGTATTAAAGACAAGCACTATATATGTAGGCTATAAAGGACAGCAGTATATTGTCCGGCTCTTTAATTCTGCTAATTATAATGGAATCACAGCTCTACAGCGATATTGCCAAGTCTCAGTGTTCTGGCTTCATGAACCCAAGATGAGCTGCAGTAGGACAAAGCATCCTGGTGACTGAGATACACTGAGCATGAGAGCAGACATACCGAAACCAGGCCCTAGGACACGTCTGGATGCCAAAATGATCTTGTGTCACAGATGTATCCTAGGCAGGGGAGACAACAGGTAGTTGAACAACTAAAGATCTCAAAACAATGCAGCATCTTTCTTCAGTTGACTCCTCTGTTGCCTCATGTCTCAATTAAAACACAGAGATATGCCCCTTTTCTATCAATATACACATCCATTACAAGAGTCACAGCAAGGAAGCCTCACAAGTCAGGCAACACAACCGAGAAAGTACAACTCAAAGATGGAAAGTAAAACAAAGCTCAGCAAGAAAATAGCACACAATCTCTTGATGATGACTGAGCAAAGATCATACTCAGTAATTTCTAGAGCAGAGAAACTACAGCAGGAGCAAGTATTCCATTTCCCCCAGGGAAATAATGACCCACACACTCGTACAAGGGAAAAGGGCATACTTCGGCACAAAGGGGGAAGGAGGCAAACTTCCTGTCTTCAGCAAGTACGTCTGCACCAACAGCATTAATGTACACATGAACTACTTCTAACAGAGCGTAACAAACTAAAGAAAACTAAAGAAAGCTTCAGAATTAAACCAACATTCTTCTGAATTGTCCTCAGACTGAAGATCAGCAAAAGGATGGGTTTTTGCTAACTCTTCCAAAAGGTACTATAGAACAAATACTGGAGCAAAGTTACAAGGTACATTTCATTGCCTGCTGCACCTAAAAAATAAATCTATTTTACATCTCTGACACATAGCCCTTACTCAGGACAACTCACAGATGTCATCTTAGAAGCTGGTCATTTACAGCCTACATTTTCACTATCCATCCAGTATCTTAGAACAAACAGCTTCAGAAACAGAGTGGTGACTGCAACCACCCATTCCTTATGGCTTCTGCTGAAGAAAGCAAGATGCAACAATCCTGATGGATTTAGGTAACATAAATAAATCGATAAAAACCAATGCAACTAACCAGCACAGCCTGCTTTATCCTGTAGAACCTGTGAGGACACTCTAAATGTTTAGATTTAAAGTTCTGCCAGGCAACATGAATTTCCATTCAGTTTGTTCCTAGATAGCTAACTCTCCCCAATAAAGTAAAAGAAACAACGTATTGAGAGGTGAAAGAAACAAAAGACCACAAATCTACTTATTTCAACATTTCCACTGGCATGCATTCACTTCCACTGCAAACCATTCTGAGCACATGCCACTCACAGCATTAGTGCAGGGCAAGACCAGGTACGTCTTGGTTAAAAACTTACATTCATATTGACAATACACAAATGCAAGTAAAAATACATACGAGCATTAGGACTCCGCACTTGTTTTCTTATTGCTGGGCCAATATTCAATTTCTTATCCTTATAGTTGAGTTTTTTAGCCTAGAATTAAAGAAAGAAGACATTATTTTCTACACAGATCTAGGCATTTGAAAAGTGAAATATCACAAGCAGACAAGGTACTTAGTAGGTTAGATACACTGAGCATGACAGCAGTCATGCTGAAACCAGACCCTAGGACACGTGTCTGGAACCTAGCAAAACTCCACAAGGTCTGTTTTTAATACTAACAGGTATTTAGAAGACTGCAACATAAAAGGAAGTTCTGGAGACACTACTCATAACAGAAGAGTAGGACAAAAAAATAAATCAGTGCATAGGATGATCAGTCTCATACAAAAAAATTTCAAGAGTACAAAACAAAAACCCATTAATTTCATATATAAATGGAAGCCTAGAAACTCAGCTTAAGATGGAGAAAGACCAAGACGCTACATGAGCTTAAGATGAATATGAAATAGTAGAAATATGCAAAGATGAAAAAGATGATAGAATTATAGGACATCTGAATTATAGGACTTACAGTAGGCAAAGTAAGACATCAGTAAGACTTCACATGGAGCAGCCTGTCAGTTACAAAAGGAGCAAAAATACTAAGCCATATTCAAAATGATACTCAGTACCACTGGTGTTTAGTTTACAGAAAAAAGGCAATTTAAAAAAAAGCCAGCTGACTCAGGAAGCTCCTGCCTGTATACATTTTTAGCTCCACTAACTTCAAACAAAGTTTGGAATTTCCAACATTTTTACCAGCCTTGTAATTGTGAGGAGGCAATTTGCATGTCTCAGATGCCATTTTCTCATGTTTTTTCCTTGCGCCTTGGTACCCTCACATGAATGAGTAAATCCTGACTGACAGATGTCTCCCATACATTCCAACCAAAATACAAGAGCACACATTTCACAAAACAAAATGAACTGAAGAGCTAACCAGGTCTCAAGGGAGGCTTACAAGAAGCATCAAGACAGTAACACAGCTGAGAGAAGCAAAAATTACATGACTTGAGCTTCATCACTGAAGACTTCAAGGAACCCTAATTGTTACTAGAAAGAATTAAATCAGATCTGACAAACAAACATGTCAGAATAAAACACAGCAGTTACCTTCCTAATTTCCACACAAAAATCTTGACTGCAGTGGAACGTGAAGGATAAAGTTTTCATAACTCTACATGTACTGTAGACCACATACAGACTAAGAAGATAAAGACCAATGTCAAACTCAAGAACAGTACTATGAACCAAAACTTCCTTAGTTCCAGAATATCTCAGTATAAATCTCATCATAGATCTCTTTAAACCATTTTATCAACTATCAGACCAAACCTATCTTCAAATGCGACCCGGCAAACAGAGGACCAGACTACTCATTCCCAGCATGAAATGAATTATTTCATTTGAGAGACAAACACAATGGGGACCTTCACTTACATCTTGTAAAATCTTCTGTGCCTCTTCTTGGGTTTCAAACGTAACAAAGCCATACCTAAACAAAAATGACAGAAGCTAAGCCTCTAAAGTCTGTATTCACAAACACAGCACATTGTTACTTGATGTACAGTACAAGTGACATTACAAAGTAAACTAATGGGTAAAAAAACAACTGTAGAAGTAAAGATTGAATTAACAACTATATTCTTAGCATCTTCCTTATTACATTCAAGCATGTGGTAATATATCACCATGAATGACCAGCTGTTCTCGTTACTCAGCCTAAGTCTTAAATTCCTTCATTGCTGTTAAACAAGGATTTTGATCAAAACCTTTCACTTCTTGGGGTGACCAAAGATGAGACAACTGGGATTTTTTTTTAAAGCTAATATTATACTGTAATTCATAGTACAGCTCCCACCTACTTCAGCAACAACTGTGAATGCGCCACACTGCCACAAGCACTATCCACTATTTTGAACTGAGTTCTCAGGAAAAGCAGTGATGCAGAGACAGCCATTATCTGTGAATTCTCCTGTAATTCTTACATGATTAGCATTAAAAAGAGTTCTGTGGAGACCAAGGATGAAGCAATTCTCATACTTTGTGACACAGTGCGCCTTTTACCGTAACTCTTCTAACTGCTGCAATAAATCAAACAGGTTTTCCACTCAGAACTCTTGCTTTTCCAAACCCCCTCAATTCATTCCCAGAGTAATCTTGGTGGCGCTGCCAGTGCAAAGGAAGTATCTGAATGCATACAACACATACATAAGAAATCCCAAAAACCCTCCCTCCCCTCTCCACTGCCCCCATTAAATCTGACTTCCTAAATTTCATATATTTTTGAAAACTTGTAACATTTCTGTACACATGATTTGTTAGGGTCATAGCTCATTTCTCAGGGTTAGATTACAGAAGGTATGAGCCTCTGCCACTCCTGCCAGCAGATCAGATTTTGCAATACAAGGTATCATTCTTTGTGAGCATTTGTATGCCAATTTAAATACAGAGGTTCAGTAAATCTGACGAGCTGTACTTTCAAATTTGTGGGCTTTTCTCGTATTGGCTTCTATAAACAAACCTGGAAACATGTCCAAGTTCAAAGAAGACAAAGTATTTTCCTGCTTGGGACCTCACCTACAGAGACTTTTCATTATGTGGACTGTCTGGACAATAAACTAACAGACATAACCACAAACTCCTAAGTTTTTTAAATCACTTGACAAAGAGAAGCAATAAAGCCTGTGCTTGCATTTCAATAGAAATCCTAAGAGCATGGAAAGTAATTATTTTCCAGCATATCTGCTGTGAGACATATGTTGGCGGTCACAAACCTAATTATTATGGGTTATATGGACATACACACCGCAATTCTCCGATACTTCTTGGAATTTAGTAAAAGGGCAAGAGGCTTGGTGACAGATCCGGGACCAAGTCCCTAATGTCATGCAAGTGCACGCTCTATGCTAAGAGCTGCAGCTCAGCATGTAACTTGCTCATATGTGTTAAACTGACAGCATTAAAACTGTCCTTACTGCTCAGGAGAGAACTTCACAGGTGCAAACTCTTGTGCACATTCCTTTTTGCTTCAGCCCTCTCTCCCTCCTTCTCTTGCAGTGCAGTGCACTTCCCTATCTTATTTACATCATCATCCTTTGGGTTACAGCAATAATTTTACTATGCTATCTTAATCTTCCTCCATATTTGCTCTTGGGCATTTCTCCTACTAGTGACTTCCAGTCTCAGTCACCCTTCTATGTAATCATGATTTAGCACCAGATTTGTCCCCTATGCCGCTATTCCAAAAATCTTCACACAAAAAGCTGTTACTGCCATGCACTCCAGCACAATCAGGTATATCTTAGCTCTTCCTCCACTCTAGGCTCCTTCCCATACTGGCTTTCAGTAACAGAAATAAATGCATTTAATAATTAAATAACCTCGCTATGATAATCTACTTAAGTAATAGCCATTAAGAAAACCTGAAAAACTGGAAACTATTGATTTTGTCCTAGTTGCACACAACTTCATCTTATAACAACATGACTAACAGAGTTCTAGTTATGCAAATTGGAGACATTTATACAGAGATATTAAAAGGCAAGAGCAGATTTTTGCATACACAGAATAACTGAAACATCAGTGATAATATACTCTGAGCTATGAAAACCAATCAAATTTACTAGAGCCAGCTTTCTGTTATTTTCAATTTTCACAATACACTTATTCTACTATACCAACCCCTTCGATACTCCAGCTCTGTCATTTATTATCTTCACTTCTGTCACACTGCCATACTGAGCAAAAAACTTCTTCAGGTCATTTTCATTAGTCTAGTACAGTAAATCAAGAGGGAAGAAAAAAAGGAAAAGTTGGTTTGCATAATTTTTCAATTAATTAGTTCAATGTTTACCATAAGACTATTAATGTACATACTTTGGATGAAGTTTGCTACAAACTATTTATAACCCTGCATATGAAGACAGAAGAAAGAGTATGAGCCTCAGGACCCATTTAAGTACTGCATTAATTATTCAGCAATAATTCTAGAAAGCCATTAAAACTTCTCATTAGTAGATTTATGTAACAACTGTTCTTTTACAGTTAAGATCACTGAAGCAGGTGTACTAGAGCTGAATTTTAGTTTCTGTTAATTACATGCTAGAGCAGTTTACGGTATTAATATTCACTGCCATACTTTCAACTGCAACACAGCAGAGTACACAGGTTTTCATAAAAGATACACACAGGCCACAAAAATGAAAAATATCCCCCTAAACCACAGTGATTTAGGGGTTAAATCCATTGAACACACTATGATCCCTCTTTCTGAAGTAGTTTTAACATGAGAGTCTGCAAATATGTACAGGCACACTATAGGAACTCCCCACTGTAAGTAAGAAAATGTTATTTCAGTGGAGAGTGGTCTAAGTCAACTTGGAAGGAATTTCCCCCCTCCAAGTATGCAGGGAATAAGACAGGCTTCTAAAGGCTCAGCTTTGTAAAGGCTCACGTAAGCTAAGTGAACACTCCTCTGCCTTCCATGAATCTTTTTTCACAATGTAAGCATGTATCACATATGGTGCCCTAAACACCACGTTTGAGATCTAAGTTTTGTTCTCCATAGCCCTTAGTTAATGCTACACCTAACACTGGAAGGAGCATGGTTACATGCACACATCATTCATCCATACTTTTCCTTAACTTAAAGTATGCCAAGTACTGTTTTACTTCTAAGTGAATGACTTTGATTGTTTGTATACAATTTAGTGAATCCTCTCTAGCACATCAAAGGCTTATGTGCCTCATCCAAGCCTGAAATGGATCAGTGCTCAAAGTATCATTCAGGGACATGAGGGCTTGCTACACGAGACTATGAATCTGAGAAGACAAAGGTTTATGTGCAGAGCAGTGCATTGATGGGGAATAAGAAGGAAATACTGTTCTAAGACGCATAATGAAATCTGCAAGCATCTACAAACATGGTATTCAGAAACTTATGAGAAACATATTCAGAACTTGCCTTTTCCTGCTTATGATAAGACAAAGGCACTTGTCAGATTCCTTAAGGAAGGTAAAGGCTTAGCATTAGTCCATGTCAACGACATATGGCCTGCACCACTAAAGAAAGAGCTCTTCAGATCAAGATGAAAATGTTCCCAACTGTAACTTCCCTTGCTGAATTGTTTCTCTACATTTGAGAGACCAGGTGTTTCCTCTTACAAACAGGAATCACTGCCATGGTGATAGACAAAATGGCAAAATCATTAAAGAACTTGTTAGAAAGCAAGTAAGTTTTTGTTGATTGTCTCCCTTTTTCACAAAAATAGAGTCAATAGCTTTTGCATTGCTCCAGCTGATATGAATAAGGTCTTTAGTGTAAAAAACCCTAAAAAACAAACAAAAAAACCCCAAAACAAAACCCCAATACCTTTTGCCATGAGATTCCTGATAGAAAGCAATTCAAGACTGACCTATAAATCCTATGAGGATTAGATCAGAATTTTAAGGCTGTATTTGATATAAAGAGTCATACCAAATGGAAGAGCAACTAAAATGGCTATAGAGGTTTCATCCCTTCTACTTCCTCTCCCTTCTGCAAAAAAAAATTCCATCTTCTTTATGATGGAATGCTTAAACACACATGCTTAAACTGCTGTTGAAAATACAATTTCATAATAAAATTTGAAGTATCAGCAACTGAACCAAGTTAAGAGTCCCTTCAAAATGAACAATTAGTATGATAATCAATAAAAATGCTGATGTTAGACAGAAAAGTATTTTAACCTTTGAAACTGCAGTGAAAACAGAACAGAGAGAGGTCTTTTTATAGCTCCAGTAATTTGCTTACTATTGGCGCAAAAAGCTACTGCGCCACGTTAATAAAGTCCAAACGTACTGATGATCTTGTACATTTTAAAATGTGAACACCGCTATTTGAATTATCTCAGCCAAAAAAGCTAGAAGATTCTAGAATTTCTTGCATTTGTTATGCAAAATAGCCTGAGTGAATTGTCAATTCTTGTTCCTCTTCAAACGAGTCAGCACTCAGAAGGTCTCAACCTAGGAGGATTAAGGCAAGGAAGATACTCCTGGTGGGAACAAAGCCGCAGCTAAGCAGACCAAGCATGTTTTGCAAAAGTCAATGGCTTAATTAATTATCTGAAGTGGGAAGAGAGAAAAAACCTTAACCCTAAGCTTGCCACAAACGTTAAAAGCAACTGAACAAGGTAAGAGTGGCTCAACGTTCACTGCTATTTAAAGATTTTAGGGAATACACAAAGGCACAAGCATTCTAAGAATTAAGATCAATACTGCAAATTACCCAGAGAAGATTTCATACTTCTTTTAAAAGAACAAACTCTTGCCTCTAAGAAAACTACTGTGGTGAGGAGTACACACACTATAATTCTTTGAGTGAACCAGAAGTGTTAGAGGAACAAAAGCTACTGACGTTTGCTCCACTGGCCATATGAAACATTGTGACAGTTTATTAAATTACCCTAAGCGGTATACATAAACAAAGCCTTCTACCCACTTTTCTGCCATCAGCTCTGCTGATGACAAAAGCTATCTTCTTTGAAAAAAGAAAACTCTGGAGAAGTGGTGTGTCAAAAGCTTCTTGCTGCAAGGTGTACAAAGTCAACTTTGTAGGACAGTCATGCAAATCAAGGTTTAAAGCTTTATTCTCTTCTCTTGGGTTTGGCTATTGTAGTGAAGAGGACGTGCCAACTAAACAAATACACGTGACTATGTCTCTCATTTTTCCCTATTTTTATACAGTTATAAATTATCATTAAGCAGCAAAAAGAGGGAAAAGTACCTTAAAATCAATTCCTCCAACAAAGACACGATTTGGAGTAACTGTTCCAAACCTTGGAGAACCGATCAGATTATTTAACCTCACCGGTGACACAGTGCTGGGACATGAAGGTAAAGATTCTGTTTGCATCTGATCAGTGCCCTGCCGATTGAAAGAAAACATTTTCAAAATCTTACATGTTATTTGTCAGTAAATGAAACTATTCTCAACAGACAAAACACATGGAATTTTTTGGAAGGCACAGCAGATACTGAACATTAACCATGTATTTTTATTCAGAATGTAGCTCAGTGTTTAAACATAAGCTTAGTCTTAATTCAGTAACTTAGCAAATAAACTATGGTCTGAAGTCCAATGTTATAAACACTCTTCCAAACTGGACACCAATCTTGGTTAAATCTGCACAGCATCCTACTGTATAAAGCTCAGGTTATGAATTCTATTACACAAAATATCTTATACCTACTAGAAGCCCTTATTTTAAACCTATATAGAATGGACATTTTAAACTCAATCTGTGCTCTCACACACATCTACACAACACTGTTATCTGCAACAGCCTCCAGTGCATCTTCTAAGTGCCAAGCACCCAGAATTCCACCACACAAAATTAACAAGCACCATACACCCGATGAGAACAGGTCTTGAAGACTGGTATTTTAATTCAACACTCTCTTGGCCTACAAACACAGCGCACAGCGGTCTGAACAGAAATTCCCTCTACAGAAGAACAAACAGATTGTTCTTGCCCCAGTAAAGGAACATAGTACAGTGAGATCTTCACGGAAACCATTATTTAGTGAAGCCTGCCTGATGTTTTAACTTCCAGCACGCTTACACCAGTGAACCGTAAAGCAATTTTATTGTAAACTCTTTTCAAAACAAATACTGCCTCACAAAGGCAGTAACAGAGAGATATATACCAGCCACATAGTATTGTCACTAACTTCTCCAATAGGATTATTTGATATTTCTTTAGCTACCTAAGAACTACTCTTACTAATTCTAAGTAATGGGTTAATGCTATTATTGTAGATATCTTAAAGACAATAAATCCAGCTTAGTTCACACAATTTTAGTTTTAGAGAAGACACAAGTCCTTAACAAATGTACTAAAACACGCACACTTGGGGCAGAGGAAAACCCAAGATTGTTAACCAGATCTGTTCAAGAGAATCTAGTATGCATCTCTCCTACTGGGAATACTACCCTAGAATACTGACTAACCTGAACAAACCCCACCTCTAGTAGGCAAGGAACAAACAATCACTGCAGTCTCAAAGAGGACTGGTTTTTGCAGCAAACAACTCCCGAGGGACAAAAAGGTTACATTCTCCACCTCTCACACCAAAGACAACACTCTAACTGTACAATCATCTCACAATTATATTCAGCATGAGAACTTCCAGATTCAACTATAACAATCAACAGCTGACACCACAGCCAAAATGTATTCCTCACCTCAAAGAGCGCAAAGTGCATTTTTCCATACACGTTTAAAGAGTTGATATATTAAAAGAAGCCACAAATACAAAAACCCCGATGGAAGAAATGAGGAATTACACGCACCACTTATGAACTCCCACTAGCAAATACAGTAAATCCCAGTGAGTTTTAAGTGCTACATATTAAAATTTGCATTGTGATAACCACCTCTTTATCACCGGTGTGGCAATAAGAAAACAGTATTAAAAAACCCAAATATGTGCCATCAGCACATCACTTGCCTAAATATTTGTTTCTACTGTTTTGTAAACTTCCTTTTTATCACTTTCCCCAAATAATATGGACGTATACATTCACCAGCATTTTTATGGATTACTTAGTGCGTCTGGCGACTGCTCGTTAGCAGAACTGCTATTTTCATACCGAACACACGGTCAGACAACGTAACTCCACGAAGGCCTGGTGATTATCGCACTTAACTCCCTGAACACCTCTATTTTCCACAGTCCGTGTGCTGTAAGGTCCGAGCCAGACCCCGTTGCCCCGGTTCCGTGTCCCGCACACCCGGGGCCGCCAGCGGCTTCCCCACAGCCTGAGGCCGCCACAGACAAAATGGCGGCCCCGCGCGGGCGGGCGCNGCCTGCAACGGGCGGGGCAGGCACAAGCTGGCGGCGGCGCTGAGCGCCGGGCTCAGGGCGACGGGGCGGCCTTTCCTCGCCCCAGCGCTCCGCCGGGTGCCCTTCGCCGACACGCCTCAACCCGCCTTCCCCGGAGAAATCACCCCTTCCACAGAACCCCCTCCCCGAGTACTGTCACGGGATCCCTGCGACGGGGCGGCCGGGGTCGCTTCTGCCCCCACCCCTCCCCGGCGCCTCCCCGCCTCAAGGCCTTGGCGCTGCCGGTCCACCCGCGCCTCCCGGAGCGGGGAGCTCGCGGCCGCTACGGCGCCCGGGGCCCCGGCCGCTTGTGCCGATGCCTCAGCAAGTGTCGGGCNNNNAGCAAGTGTCGGGCGCCCCGGCTGCTCTGCGCTCCCCTCTCCGCGGGTACCGTGGCACCGGCAGCCTCCGCGCAGCCACAGCACCGGGACGGGTGTCCTGGCTCCTCAGGGTAGCAGCTCTGAGTAAGGCGTCGGTACCACCCTTCGGAACCGCGCTTTGAAGCTCTTAGACAGCCCAGGAACCTCCCTCCAACAATTTCCCCATCGCCTGGGGAGGCAGGAGGAAAATCCCAGCTGGGTTTTTATCTTCCCAATTAGGGCGTGAAACAAGGAGGAAAATAGGGGCACACATTTCACCTGGCCTCTGTGGGAGAAATACGTAAATGCCCAGGGAGTCAGTTACCTGAGTCTGGCTTACAAGAGCATACTTGATGGGGGTAAAAACATAGTTTAGACTTTACAGCTGTCAACATGAAGTAAAAGTCCTTATTTCAACTCAAAGGGTCTTCCTAAGGTTCCCAAAAGTCTCGAGTATGCAGGCTGGCTTGAGAACAGCTGTGAGTCTGGGATGTCCTTAGAGATACAATTTGGGGTCTGCTAGAGAGGGCTAGAAAACAACACTCACTTAAATGACCACTTCCCAAAATACTCATCTCAAAATATTCTTTTTTTCCACCCTTACTGAACTGGAGGAGAAGCACCAATAGTCATGCTTGTGTCAAATGTACTTCTGTGGTTATTCACTGAACAGCACTACAACCTGCTCTCCTGTTCCATAATTTCATCCTGTCTGCAAAAGCATTTTGCCCCTAGAATATGTCTGCTATTAAACAGGTCTGGCAAAAAGAGAGATTCAAATGCTAAACTCATAATCAATGCAGGTATGAAGGTACAGCCTGACAAAAATCCTTGATCTGATGACAGCAAGCGCTGGTATGCAGACAAGAGTGTTCTGAGAGAACCATGCCAGTGGGAAAACTGTTTTTCAAAGTGATCAAACATGCACAAGCTAAGTCACTGCAGCTCAAGCCTGAGACTCAATGTCAGGACCACTACTATCATTAGTTACTCTCATGGTTTATGTTTTTTGGGTGCTTTAAAATAAAGACTTCAAGGAAGATTATCTTGACAATATCTACAATATATTTTAGTTGAATTCAAATATTTGTATCTTGCTTAAGTTTGCTTTATGCAAATTATACCCATCCCACCTAAACCTTTGCATCATTTAACTCTCCCTGAGGCATGGCACAGACCTGCAGTCCTTATGGGACCCTACCCTGCTCCTTAATTTTTTGGTGTTGCTTCAATGCTTATTAGCTTCTGCAACATTACTCTCATCACACAGAATAAAAAAACACAACCCTAGAAGAGTTCCTAATAATTCTGTGCCTGTAATATATAATGATAAAATGCTTAACTCTTACTATTGATTTTTTTTTAGCTGAGAAAACTGTATAAAAGTAAAGGCAATTTTAGCAGAGCTGATGGGATTTTTTAGAAGTACCTATTTTGTGAGATTACAGAACTCTGCTGAATTGCATTCATTGACTTTTATGAATATTTATCAGACAGCAACAAAGCTTATCCTGAGAACAGCACTACATTTTAATGATGTGAAAGGCAGAATAGCCCAAGCCTTTCATGTGCTTCCTATCTTGATTTGGAGAACTTAAAGTGAGAACGGCTGAAAGAATAAACAAACATTCAGAGACATGAAAGTGTATTTCACATAGTTTTAATTGTTGTATCTTCTATATAATACCTCCTCCTTTAGTTAAGAAACCTAAATCTGGGACATTTACATTTAAAATGAGACAGTTGTGACAAAAATAGGACTTTTGCAAATAAGGGAGAAAGATTGAGCTATTTTTTATTGTGATGATTTAAAACCTGAAAATTCAACACACCTACAAATGTAACAAGATTACAAGTAGAGCTGGTAAAAAATACTGCCATGCATAGAGGAATTGAATATCACAGCAAAGGCCGCTGGGCTGCCCTGGTACTGTGTGGCTGCTTCATTAAGGGAATTGTATCCTGGCTGAGGGAGCCACTCTCAAAGGAAGTCAGGAGTGCAACTGTTTTTCCTGATTCCATATGTCAGCAATATATCGAGCATGAAATGATCTCCCTTGCTGTTCTCTCCCACAAATTAAAAGGCAGTGCTGGACAGTAAAAAGGCGCTAAAAGACAAGAATCTGACTATGCTGGTTCCTGTAGGCCTTTGCCTTTTGTCCTTTTTTTAGCATCAGATAAAGTCAGAGGTTAAGTGAGGAAAAAATAAACTGAAAAAAAAAGCAAGAGAGAAAAACAGGGAGAAAAAATGACTTGGGAGGAGAAAGGAGGAAAAGAATTCTCCAGGCAGAAAAAGACAAGTATGATTTTATGAGTAATACATGGGCCTTACAGCAGATTGCTATTTCACTGATCCACTGACCTTGAAAAGACATGCTACCTTTTTTGCATCTATTATTTTTATCTGTGGACACCAATGCTAGTTTTCCTAGCAGCATGTTAAGACCCTTTCATGGAAATATATGCATTAATATATCCTTGTCAGAAGGTGTACCTGATGAAAGATTACTTACTTCCTGCTCTAAAGTTCATAAAAATGTCTCTTAGGATGTTACTGAAAGATTGACTTCTCTCTCTGCTTCATACACAACTGTATTAAAAGAAAAAAAAAAAAATCTCTAACTTACAAGGATGTACACAGTGATATCTCTTATGAGCTTGTGAATGGATTCTCTACACCCTGAGCCCAAACTCAAAAACCCAAGAGGTCTTAGGTATTCAAGGACTTGGAGGAGACCTCTCAAGGGAGTTAACAGTGCTTAGAAGCACTGATGGTGGTCACCTAAGGAGTTCCACTGAGTAAAAAAGTTATGGTCAGTGCCATGTGAAAAATACAGAAGGAAGTTCCTAATTTCTGTCAAGTTTTCCATTTATTCAAATGGGCGTATTTCTCTTATATGACATTTCCATATTGCAGACTCTTTTCCCACAACATTCCCCTTCTTGGGTTGGGCACATCTCTCTTCTCCATGAGCTGTGACTTCTCACTCCATCCCAGTTTCCACCATTCTCTCTAACCTTTGTCTCTTCCTCCTGCTTTGTTTCTGGTTGCCCTAACAACACTCTTTCTCATCTCCTCTTGTCTCTGTCCCCTTTATTTAAAAACAATTATTAGATAAATAGGAAAAACAAGAACTCAAGGCATTGATTTTTAAAATGGATTGCTAATCTTTCCCTATTTAACACTGAATTTGAAGAGCTTTTTCTATACTAATGTTTGAGTTAGAATCCAGCTTTAAGATCACTTATCTTACCTGTGTGAGTGATTATGGGATTTTTATGCTTCGTTTCCATTTTATTTTGCTCGACTTGCAATTCACTCTTTTTTTTCCTGCATTTTGTAGAATGTAGTCTCAGAGTATCTGCGAGCTCTGAAATGTTTTTTACCTTTTGCTTTCCATTCAGATCAAGGGGGTTTAAGTGTTTGGACAAATAGGTAATTTAAATTCAATTTGCTTTATTTGTGGTGGCTCATAGGAAATAATCCAGTGTAAGTTTTGGCCCACACTATGGACCTCGGGATTTACAAAACAAGAGACATCATTCTTCCTTAGTTTTTTCCTATCCTCCCCCAAATCACAAACCTTTGAGAAGTGCTGTGTTCAAGTATGGCTCACTGAGGCTCATTGTGTATAATATCTGCTCATAAAACCATTTCTTGGCATTTTTGAACATCAGAATTGCAGAGTATATATGAGAAAATCTCTGCTGCCTTTTGACATCTGCATAGCCTGAGGAGTTCATACACTTGAGTTTCCCAGATCTTGCTACCAAGTCTGACTGTACGTCTAAGATTAGATGAAAAGAGGGTAAATGGTTAGAGGATTCTTCCAAACCACAAAGTAAACAGGCGACTTCTAAGTTTGCCCAACACATTTTATTGTTGATTAGTCTGTAAATCTCTGCATTTGGGAGTAAAACACTCCTGGCCTTGTATTTGCAGAATGCTTCAGTTTTGCTAATCCTGCTGTGAGGTACAGTGGGAGTTAGGATAGGGCATAGATTTTAACTACCAGCTGATTTAACCCCACTCAGAAAAGACACAGATAAAGAGTGGTTAACAATTCTTCTAATTTATGCGTGTTATACTCCCACAGTGGCAAATTTCAGGAAAATAAGCTTACTTGGATTAGTCATTAGGCTTTTTTTTTCCACGTCCTTCCAACCTGACATTAAGGAACATGAGATTTTGCAATAAAAGATTAAATATACTTCATCCCTGATGGAAAATATTTTTAATCTTCTTAAAATCCTGTTCAATTAATACCAGAGGAATTTAAATTATTTTGAGGATTACATTGTGATCATAATTAGATTGCTTTTTTTTCCTTTGTGGTAACTTTTTCTAATGAATTGAGAGGGGCCAATTTTACACACACAAAAAAGAACAAAACGTAAATGTTTTTAGCAGTTTTCAAAATCATGTAACCCTGTGTTTGGAAGTGGTATCAAGGACTAGACCAGCTTGACTATAATTTTAGTTCCAGTTTAAAAAGGACGACTTTACAGAGTATCAGTTCTCTGTTTGCATATACTACCACTTTCAGTCAGTGTAGAAGCTGTCAGAAATATTGCTGGGAAACACTGTCTTGACTTTTTTTCACAGGAAACCAGCTTTCTTTGAAATGAGGCAAATGTGGGTATAGCTCTTTCCACTCCTTCCTTGGGAGGCCAGTCAGGAACAGGCGATCTAAAGACAGCAACCTACTTTTAACACTTACTTGCTTTGGGTGCATCTGGTTTAGAATTTTTATTTGAATCAAGAGGCAGTTTTGAAGCAAATCTCCTGATTATCCTAACTTAGTTACTTGGTTCGCATCGTAGAGTAGTTTCTGAATGCAAACTGACCTCTCAAGTGAAACCATGAGCTATTGTTCTCTTCTCTAATATGCAGCTCTTCTGTCCATGGGACTGAACCTGCACCCCCACCAGAAGTGCCAATGGAATAGATGTCAGGCTCTCAGCACCAACACTCTCCCCATACAGACCCACTCCTATTGGATTATTTGATACGTTCCCTCACATCCTCGTCAGGACCCCTCAGAAAGGATTTAAATGAATTCTTTTCTTCTGGTGGTTCAGCTACTGCATAGCACCTCGATGATCCAGGATGCTCACGACTTTATGTTTATGTCCAAAACTAGTTAAGCAATGCAAAAATCTTTCAGAGAGCTCATGTTAGGAGGAAGGTTGTATGATTAACAGGCAGAAGAATAGCCTAAATTCCATTCTTGGTATACTGACCAGATTTTCTCTGAACTCTTTAACTACGAAGTAGATATGAATATGACTCCTGCTGATGCTGGTAGCAATTTCCTTCTGAGGTGGCAAGATTAGAGACTGTAAGGGTAGCTTTTGAACTAGAATATTACCAGAATATTTTCTATGCTCAGTAAGAAGAATTCCTGGCTAATAGTAGGTATAATTTAAAACTAATGCTGCTTCCCCAGGAGCTGTGCAGTTCATGATAAGCCAAATGATCCCAAAAAATTGCAGGTAAGTGTGTGGGAGCCATGGTGCTATGTACATTTCTAACACTGAATATATCCATTGAGCTAGCAAGGTACACAGTACACTTGAACCTGTTCCTAAGTAATTACCAAAGAATGGAGAAAATGAAATACATTTATTGGATCATGCCCTTCACAGCAGTTAACAAGTTCACATAGCCTGAAAGTTAGCAACAACTACAATTAAATTTCTCTGTATGTGTCACAGCTGAAGAAATACTAAAAGCAATGATCAGAGGAGTTAAAAAGAACTCTGTGAAAGACAGTCATTGGTAAATGTTCTCATTAAGTGGAATTACCACCTACCTTAAACAAGAGTCATTATTATTACCATTAGACTTGAATAAGAATTCACCTTTAAGACTCCTTCAAATCCTCAAGACAATTTCTGTTATAAAGTATACGACATGCCTTCTCTACCCTCCCTAAAAACTAAGCAACTAGCAACTAAACATGGGCAACTTGAGAAAGCTTCACTGGTTGCACAAATGAATAAACTGTTTTACCTAGGTTGTAGCATGACTTCTGGGATTATCTCAGACTGTCCATTAAAAACCTTATTTTCGGTTACTTGTTAAGTTCTCGAACTTCAATCGCTTTGGCCAAAAATCTGAAGATGGGTGTGACTTATGTTGTGAATCTTTATATAAGTGAAATGCGTTCTTGGCAAACATCTACCCTTGAAAACCAGATTAGAAAAAAAATGCTTAGTTATTTACAAAACTAAATCAGCACATGGCGTTTTACCATTCTCCCTTAAAAATATTCTGTTGTCACCTTCTTCTTTATAGCTGGTGCCAAATTTGGTGGAAGAATCACTTCCTTATCAAGATTCTGCTCTTCCCTGTCTACAAAATTTGGTTCAATTGTTGCTACCAGCTATGACTGTTTACAGAATCTATCTCAGGTTTTACCCCCCTATTCATTCCAGGCTTTACCTAAGCTGGGCTCCATTCAGGCTTGGGCCTGTGTCTATACAGTAACAGAGGCTGTGAAATAGGATTAAACATGACCTAATTTGAGGTCCTGATTTTACCCTCTCTCATACTTAACTGGTGTATCTGTTTAGTGAAAACAATACTCCTAAAATAAAGGATTATTCCTCAGAGCTAAGCATTTGCAGCAATCTTCTATAACCACAGCATTTTAATTATTAAAAACACTGGATTTGCCTGAAAGTATCAGCAGATAGTGAAAAGAATTCATCAGTGACTTCCGCTGCAACGAGAACATCATTATGATAGAGGCATATCACAAAAGTCTCTCTTGTCAAGTTAGAGAAGACACAACATTTATACTACCTAGAAAAATACAACGTGTAAGTACAGCGAGGCTTTTTCAAAGACGTAGGAGGCAAGACAAAACAATAATTAATACAAAAAAGCAGGCATTGAATCAATGTGTGTAAATATATTTAAAAAATAAAAATTAAAAACATATGCAGTATGTTTTAAAATCAGTATTTAACTACATTTGCTTTACACTGATTTGAACTTGCATTTTTTTCCCCAGCCTAAAAGCTTAATGATAGTTTTAAAGGCAAAATATGACTTGGGGTTGCTTTGCCAAAATGGGAGTGAAGCTTAGCAACACGTACATATTTGTATAAATAAATTATATCATTCCTTTTTATTGTTTTATAATACCACGTTCATGTGGTAACAGCGCAGACACAATAACCACTAAGACTTTAAAAAATAATTTCTTTAACCATTACCTAGCAAAACATTTTCTCATCAATAGCTTTGCCTAAGTCTCATCAATGCTAAAATTTGTTATGATTTGCTACCGGTGTGAACACATACTTCAAGAAATTAAAACTTTTTCCCTATTGCTTTCCCTGCCTTGCAAATTAGATATTCATCACAAAGGAAAATATGTCAGTTTTCACACTTCATCAGCCCTGTTCAATTGGTGCAGGAGAACCACTTTTGGTTCCCAGCAGAATACTTAATTTTAAGAGCTTCCCAAAATGCAATGTCTAGGTGCAAGTACTGGCTTATGTAAGCTATGCTTCAGCACAGCTCCAAGAAAACTGTATTTTCAGCCGGTTGATGATACAAACTACGCCCACTGAGGAACAATTGTGTGCCTTGAGGATGAAGATGGAGTAAGATGAGTGTAAAAAAACAAATCCACATTAAAATAGATATTGCAGGCACTTGCTGACTTGTGTTCAGACAAACACATAGATGTTTTTAATCTATCTTACCTTTCTTAGTTTGAGTGAACTCCTTGACTGTTCTCGAAAATCTGTTCCTATCTGAAGTAGGTGTAGATAACACAGCAGTGTCTTTGTACAGGGGACTGCATCAGACCTTGAAACTGAACACAGAAACCTGTTACATGCACTTATCACCAACCAATCTTAATTTTTTAAAATTTTGTATGCAAGCACTTTTACTGTAAAGCTTCCTTTTGTCAACTCTCTTTTTTACTAGACATCAAGAAGTACCAAAACCAATTGCTCTTTTCCTTCATAATTCATGTTTCTCCATGAACAGAAGCAGATAGATGCAGATGCCTCAGACGCATCTAGAGATGCACAGTCAGAAAAACAGCCAACCTTTTATCCTCTTCTAGAGAAGAACTTAACTAGACTCTCACTTAGCTGTACCATACATAATTCTAAAACCTCTGCATCTTGTGGACAAACAGATCAGAAATATAATTTGTTCAGCGTTCCTTATAGATTTGATGTTTATGAAACTTAAAATCTTTAGATTCCCTGTAGACCTTTTCCAGCTAAAGACTTCAGGTGTCAAAGGTTGTAATATAAGGTGAGAATTAAAGGGTTTTCCTTAATCAATGACTGCCAACAGGTGCCACATTCACTAGAGAATTACTTTAGAAACCAGAGAGAAATTAATATTCCCACTGAGTCTTACTACCTTTAAAGCGGGTAACTGTAATTTTGAATAGTCTTACACCCCCAGTGCCTACCAGCTTGCCCAGCCCTACCCGTCCTATTTTCCATCGCACTGTATAATCTCTTCCTCACCTCTTTCCTGTGCTTTCACCCTTGCTGCACTCCCCTTCACCCCACCTTTCCTGAGGTCTCCACGTAGGTAATCTCATTATAACTAAATACCCCCAGAAGGATTGCGAGGGACAGCACCACGCTCGCAGGAGCTCTTCCAAAGGCTGCCCACGGCTCCTGCCTTTCCCGGGAGGCTCCTGCTCCCCGCCTCCCGCTGGAGCCGCGCACCGGCACCGAGCGGGGCCGCGGCCGCCAGGGGGCGGTGTNGTTTTTAAGAGGCGGAGTAATCCCAACGTGAGTGTTCGCCGTCTTTTGCGAGCTCTCCCTTGCGCCTTGCACCCACTCTGCTGGCCCGCCGCCAGCAGCCTTAAGGTTCCCCTTACACCCGCAGCCCGCACGACCGGTGCTGGCAGCGTCCCTGTTCCTACCACGGTGCCTCTACTTGAGGGCTAGGCGGGCTGCAGGGTGTTTAACCTCAGCCACCTCTTCCACACGCTGCTTTTACCCTGGCACAGAGGCAGCCCAAACCCGCCTAAAACACGCGCGGGGAAGCGCTCCCGCCGCCGCCCCGGCACACGAGCGCTCTCGACAGGCGGCACGATCCTCCACAGGCCCTCTTCGTCAAGGTCGTGGCGGGGGCGACCAGGTGCTGCAAGCCCTCCTACACCGCCCGGGCTGCCCCCCGCGCACCGCCCGGCAGCCCGTCCAGGAGTCCCGCGGGCACGCCCCTCCGCAAGGCCATTGGCCGCCGCTGCGCCGCCGGGGGGCGGCCGCGGCGCTGATTGGCCGAGAGCGCCGTCCGTCAGCGCCGCCCGTCAACACAAGCCCGGCTCCTGTCACAACAGCGCGGGGCTGTGGCTGCACTTCCTGCGCGCTCCCCGTGTCCCCCGCCTCGCTGCTCCGGCACCGCGGAGTCCCGCGCGGGCACCTTCCGCCCCGGGGGCGGACATGGCTCCTCCGGGGAAAGTTGGCGCTGCCGCCGCCGTGCCGTGAGAGGAGTGCCGCGAGACGCCGTCCGTTCCTCCGTCCGTGTGACTCCCCCGCCCGCTCAGCGCCCCGGAGAAGTTGACACCGCTCGGCGGGGCGATGGCAGAGGCTGCCGGCGGCAGAGAGCAGCCGGCGGCGGGCCGTGCTCCTCCCGACGCCGCTTACCGTGCCGAAGAGGAGCCCGAGCCGGCATCGCTGGACGCTCCGGCGGCAGCCGGGGGCAGGAGGCGTGAGCGCCGCAGCGGCGTTTCGGCCGTGGGTACCGCGGAGCGCTTCCCCGGCGGCAGCCTGGGGCCAGCGGCAGCGCCCGACCCCGACGCCTGCCTGCTGGAGGCGGCCAAGGCCACCCCGCGGAGGAGCAGCATCATCAAGGTAAGGGTGTGCCGCGCCGCCGGGAAGTTTCCGCGGGTCCCGCTGCCGGGTTACCCGGGCTGAAGCCGCCCTCTAGTGCGCCCCTGCCCGCGGGAGGAGCCGGAGTAGGCAGAGGGGCGGTGGGAGCCCTCCGGGGACGGGCTGCCCGCACCCTCCCCGCAGGTGAAGCGGCTGCTCCGCCGCGCAGCGCTGCTGCCCTGCCTGCGGCGGGGAAGGACGGCGGGGCCGCGGCGCCGCCTCCCCGGAGCCCCCGGGGCAAGGTGCGTGCCCGGACCGAGCGGCTCTCCGGGGTCTGGGCTGGGGTGCTGCTCCCGCCGCCGCTGAGAGGGGCCGGGGTCCCCTCCGCGCTCGTGCTTGACCCGCGGGGCAGCTTCCCGCCGAGTTGTAAAGTTTTTGTGTAGTAGCTCGTATCTGTTCTTATTTAATATTTATGAAGCACCTGGAAGGCAGAATAAATAGCTCTTACATTGCTGGCTTTCTTAATTCTTGAGCAGCAAAATATGCAGTGTCACAAATTAACAGAAGGTGTGTTTGGAGACGGACCGTAGTACAGGTTGTTGCGGAGCAGCACCGGGTGTTCAGCATCTTTAATGTGAAATTAACAGGTCGGGCGTGATCTTAAAGCCTCCGCCTTTGTTACAGTCTGGTAAGGAAAATGGCTTTATGATTATGTTAATTATTTTTTTTCCGGTTTAATTTTTTTTAGAATAAACTCTGTGGTTTTGAATTAAATGGCACCTCTTTGCAAGTATGTAGGCTTAATCGCCGGTTTCTGGGGAACCGATGAATGAAATCTCCTGGGCAAACTTAATTTAGCATATGGTCACACGTGATCCTCTTGTAGTGATTTGCACTTGGAAGGCATCGGCAGAAGAGCGGAAAATGAGCCTTCTCATCTGTAAATGTGTGAAGGCACTGGGTAGAGCTCTACCTCAATGCAAGGAGCGCAGGACGCATGCTTAGCTCTTGCAGCTTAGTATGTCTATTCAAAGGAAGAATAGATACGCGAAATACTTGCTTTTTCTATTTTAAAGCTTTAAACGCTCAGAGGAGACCGAAGTGGTTAAATGCAAAAGAGCCTCGAGGGTCCTTTGCAAGTTTCACCTTGGAATATTAACCCATTAAGTCCAGCTAAGCGTTGAAGGGTGGTTTTAGTTTTCTGAAGACATCCACTGAATGCAATGGGAATGATTCCAGTCTGAAGTTGCATAAATGTATAAATGCTCTACTAAATCAGGACCAAAGTTCTGTAACTGTACTGGTATGGAGATGGTATATTCTCTTAGAATTGTGTGAAGATTTCAAAAATTGAAAATACACAGTCTTGGATTTCAGTTAAAAATGTATTATTATTTTTACAGACAACACCAGTTCCGTGTGGTAGATATGTTATAATGTCATAAATGGTGTATAATTGCTAATGACTGAGTAGCATTTTCACTGCAGGTTGATAGCTTGATATTGATAATTTAGCACATCTGATAATGATCAGCATATTAGTGCATAGTAATAATGATCACTCTTCTAACTGGAGGAAGTTTCTTGAGATATATCCTAGGATGGTGTTTTTAGGGAGAAAGACTCCTGACAGAGGTAAGGAAGTATTAATGTTCTTATACAAGGGACTGGTAAGGCTTCATCTGAAATACTGAGTAAACTCAGTTTCCTGTGCTTAGGAATGCTGCATTCAATCTGGAGTAGGTGCATAGACGGATAGCTAGGATGGGCTGATAAGGTCACTGGATTGAATACTGTGTGAGGGGGAAACTGATTTCTTGGACAAAAGTGAAGGATTCCTGTGTGTAGATCCAGTCTGGAAACTAGAAAGTTATTCCAGGCTCTGCAAGGGTTTGGAATGGTCTTATGATAGAAGTGGAATGAAAAATATCATCGTTAATCTTAAATTAAATTGTTAAATAGATGGATTAAATTAGGTAACATGGCTATGTCTGGTAGCAGGTGTCTGAACCTGAGAATTCATAGGCCGTGCATCTCTAAGGCACAGTGTTGGGACCCCATACAGAGCATTGCATTTCTTTTCCCACAAGGTTGTCTCAGTGGTACATAAAAGTGTTTTGAATCACAGTTTTCCTTTGTCATTATATTAGGAAATACTGTTAACTTGGGGTAGGAATTAAATAATTTATTTGTCTGCATTTTCAGGAATTTCTAATGTCCTAGGACACATCTATCAGGTATTAAATGAAAATTTTAGTTGGAATTCAGATAAAACCCCCAACTTACTTTACAGGTTTTCTTTTTTCAGGACTTCAACATGCAGGATTTCTACTCAAGCATTGTATGTTTTACAGGGAAATTAATTTTGTAATGATTTATTATATTTATTTTACTCTAAAAAGTCCATATGTTCATATAAATCTACAGTCAAAATAGTATTCTATTGCTTCCTCTAAGCTGATCTTATCTGCTAAAAAATGTGACTTAAGAAAGCAAAGGGAGTTTCACAGAGTAAGGACAAGCTCTTACTCTGCAGAGGTTGAACAGTCTTGCTCTGTTTTCCCATTTCCCTCCCAACTATTTAAAGGTGTACTTTAAACATGAGTGGTCTTGCTCAATTAAGCAAAAAGTTAAAATTCTGTAGATTTAGATGGTCAAAGTACACTTTTAACAACATTCTTTCCCCAGCTGTCTTTTGGAACTCTGCAAGTCTCAAGGTTAGCACCTGAGAGTTCAGTTCTAGTGGAAGCCAGACTTGCTTACATTGGAGTGGTCTGGCACCCACAGTATAACTGTGAAGTACAAAGGCTGAACAGGGACATGCTTTAAAAACCTTCCCTGTAGCAAATTCCACTTGGCATATATTGCAAGTAAAATATGAGCCCTTCTAAATAATTTTCAGTGCGTTCATGCACTCTATATTTGGCTTCAGAAACAAGAGAACTCATTTATATAAAAAGAACAAAGTGCAGCCAGAATATATTTATTCCCATTTTGCTTTGCTGATGTTCACAGCTTTGTAGACTGAGGTAAATTTAAAATAAGATTCATGCGAAATAGTTGTAGCTGTTCTTGTGCATGAGGTCATTTCTCTAATACATGTTCATTAGGTTTTTTTTTTAGGTTTTGTGTTTTGGTTTGGTTTTTTTTTTTTTTTCCCCTAATGCAAGGAAGAGGTTAATGGTCTTACTACAGAACCGGAACAAGAAAGGAGTTTGCCATGAGGAACCTGAAATCAGCAGACAAGAATGCTTGGAGATAAAACTAGAGAAATGGCAAGAGATCATAGAACTTGACCTGTTTTCTAGGAAGCCTGGAGATGGACTATGCATTGACTAAATTATTTGCCAAGCGTTTCTTTTTTTTTTTTTTTTTTTGCTTGTGAATAATCCAGGGCCAGTTGTTTGTAAATAAAATAATAATTGCAACCACTTTTAGGCTAGGAGAGCAGAAGACGGTGCTTGGAGAACTGGATTTCTTCTTTCTTTACGTGTAACGCTTTGCAAGCCTTCTGTGTGGTTCTAAACAGAGTTGGCTGATATTGTTTTTCTTCTGGCATGTTCCTTCTGATATTGCCATGTATGAGCACTTTAATAAATGGGTAGGAAGGCTGTGTAATTTGTTATGTAATGCTACTGAAATACTTTGTAACTTTCTACCAAAATATTTCTCTGTCAATTCTTATCAGGCTTCTTTCTCTGCTTTGTTTGCATGCAGGACAAACTTTTGGCATCATGTGTTTGTTTCCTTCCCGGATCTTTGTTTTAAGATACTGTAGCAGATAACGCAGCAGACTGTGCCCATGAAATGAACTTGAAGTAGCAGCTGCAGACTCTTTAACTCGAGAGACTTTAACTTCAGTCACAGTAGAGCTATGATACCTTTCACGTTCTTCCAAAGGCTATTTGCCTGATAGATCTCTGCAGAGATTTTTTTTTCCTTTGAAAGCCAGTTGAGTTGTCCTTGCTCATAGTATACTACTAGCTGAAGAACTGCAAGTTTTAGGGTTTGGGTATTGAATTAATCAGTGGAAGTGTATCAAGACAGCCAGCTGTCTTATTTCAAGACTTGTATTTATGCCTGTGACATTTTTAGCTTTAAAAAAACAAACCTGCAATAAAAGCAATGAGGCTTAGTTTCTTTTGATTTGTGTTCTGAAGTGTGGTGACAGAATTTAAGTGTTTTAAATACATGCCACATCTCTCTATGCAATGTAACTATCTAAGACTTTGTTTTCAGAAGACAGAGTTTTTCAGGACTGTAATGATTCTCCAGTAGCTTTTACATAGCTTTTCATTGTGTAAGCTTGCATTTAGGCACTTGCTGCTTAATAATCTGAAACTATCACTATGTAAGATTCATTAAAGCTGATTAACTACTTGATAGTACATTGGTGATTTTATCACAATTGCATTATTTGACATATATGTACCAGATGAAAAAAGGAGAATATTTAAGTAGAGATTGCATTAAATAATGTGATAGAGCCTAAAAAGGTATTTAGAAGGGCAAGGATGACATGACTAACCATGCAAAGACTGCCACAAAATGGGAAATTCACCAGATGGATCTGGAAAAAGGTAACTGGAGGGTGATATTTTTTATTTATGTAAATTCCCAAACATTGTGGGAAACAGGGAGCTGATTTTTGCTCTCTTTCACAGAATGTGAAGTCAGAGAAAAAAAACAGTGATAGTTCTTCAGCAGCAGGTTGAAAATAAATGACAGTGTTTCCTGATGCAGCATGTGGGTAAATCATGTACTTTACAGCGCAAGAAATCTGTGCAGTCAGACATGTAAATGGGTTTGAGCAGGTTTGAAATGACAAATTGATGAAGAGAGCTTCACAATGCACCAAAAGCATCTGGCTTTGAAAGTTCCTTAACTACGAGTGCTTCAACTCTGGGAAGCCACAGCAAAGAATCGACCACTTTGTACTTCCTTGCTTCTTATGTGTCTTCCCAGGCATGTAGCTGGGATATCAGCCTAGGTTGACCTTTATCTAACCCAGTATCTGTTAAAAAAAGCTTAAATGAACTATTAAGAGACCCAGGAAGCTGGTTTCCATTATTGCTAGTGTAAAAATTAATTAGAAATTAAAAGAGTCTGCTTTGTTGATTTAGTTATTTAGAATTCATGTTTGCCAGCTTTACAGAAGAGAAACAGTTTGAAGATATTTTTTGGATTGCTGTGGCATAGCTGTTTATATTTTCATAACGCTGCACCTGTATTCCATACACCACTGTTTTTTCTTAAGCATCTATTCAAGACAGGTTGGACAGAAGAATTACTGGTTGTAGACCTGCTTTTGTCAAATGAGTTCTATCCAGTAGTTAGTGTCAGTGAAGATGGACAGTTTTTCCTTGAACTGTTGCATTTTTCACTGAGATACATTCTCCTAGGAGGCCATAGGCATTTCAGACTGGGGTTTAACCTCCATCTCATTCCTCTTTGTTCTTAAAGCAATGTTGATAGATCCAGTATGGCTGTGCCTAAGTTGTTAACACAGTAGTGAGAAAGATTTAGGTTTTGTGGAATTTTTTGTCAAGCAATCAATAATAAATATCTGTAGCAATGGAAACCACTTTATATGCAGTGATTCAGGTGCAGGATTTGGGCATATGGGTCTTGTGAAGCTGTCCTAAAGGCTCATCTGGCTAAAAGTCTCCTAAAAATTAATGGGTGCCTTTACATGGACTTGTCTAAACTTTACTACTTGAAAAATTTTAAACAAACACAAACAACCTACATCAAGGACAAACTACTTCTGCTGAAGTTTTTTGTGAACTTGTCTGCTACCTACTCTACAGTTAGGAGTCAGTATTTCTTGTTGGTTCCCCTTGGCACGTGATGTAACATGTGACCAGTGATCTCAGTAAACGTGGGTACAGATGGATAAAGCATTGTGTTTGCAGTGTCTTTCCATACCAGTTCATAATAGTCAAGGTGATTTGAGTGTCTTGCACTGAAATTACTGAAAGGTGACCTTTCTGTAAGATAACAGCAAGTCCAGTGGTCTGCAAACACAAGTTCTGGCAGGTCTCTTCGGGAAGTTGTTTGATAGGTTTTCTAGGTAAGAGGTAAGCTGTTAAGGTTGGGAGTAAGAGATGAAGTTGGTGATACTGGTTGATTTGTTTTTAAATTATGTGCATAAAGACTTTGGTGTAGAAGTACATAAATAATGATTAAAAATAATATTTGGATGAAGTAATGTCACTAGTGGACAGAGCAATGGTGGAGGAGGAAAGCTTTCTACTGTTTTCCAAATATGTTAAGCAGCTGTTAATAAAACTGAGTTTTCATATCTGTGTGGAAATGCAAATTCTGTTTCTCATGCTAATATTTTATTCATTTTGTAGCTCCACTGAGATCATCACCATCTGTAACAGAAATGTTTTAATTGAGTTAATGGTATATTTTTTTTCCTGTTCTTCCCTACAGGAGATGTGAAAATGCAGGCAGTTACTGTAGAACCAATAATATATCTGCTGTGGCGAAACATTTAGCTAGTCATTCTTGTAAATGTAACATATTAGATTGGTAGGTGTAATTTCTGGTAATACTGGGTGATTTTTCTAAGAAATGAGGAGGAATGATTAATATTATTTTTCATAACACGTGTTCTAGTTTTGTTTTTTTTAGCTAATGTGACTTGGAGATTTTGACATGCATGACAGTTTAGGGACTACTCAGACTCGATTAAAAAAATAAGTGCTACAAATTACTAAATGCCTTTACTAAATTCTAACAAGTTCTGAAAACTGATAAAGATCTTTGTGTGTATAGGTTTGGAAATGTATTTACAATCAAAGCCTTGTTCTTAAATCTTTCTGTATCATAAATATTTTGGGGTTTGAAGCCTACTTTTGTAGAATCCTGTTTTCTGGAAGAATCTTATGTCAGAAATTTGCAGTTTTAAATGATTATTAATACCCTTCCTGAAATGTGTTTAAATTGCTGAGATTATCGTAATATCTTCATTTAGTCATAGTCCATTGTTTAATGTTTATTTAGTAAGTTGAAAGTCTCTGACCATTCAGACTGTGTACAGGTCCTAACTAAAGTTAGCTGGAATCAAACTGAGGTAAAATATTCCTCCTGTTCCAGAGCCACTTGCATCAACAGAATTAGTCTTGGGATTATTATTTGAGGCAGCATGCATCAGGTAATGTCATTGTGGCATGCCTGTTTAAAGGTGTATCACAGTCTAAAGGGTAACTGACACCAAAGTATTACTACTTTATTACTGTACTGAGGAGATTTAAAAAATATATATTCTAGCTGTAAATGTATACTGTAAAGATTTGGTTCTCCTCCTGAGTTGCCTGCTCAGGGGAGTGCTGACATGCCATGTCTTAGGTAATCCCAGATGTAACAGCTACAGAAAACACTCATTAGAGTCATACTGAATTTTCCCCAAAGGCTCTCCATCCTGCTGGATCCTGGTTGACCTTCAGGTTGACCTGTGTACTCTGCTTTGGTACTTCTTGAAGGAGTAAAAGGAGCATGTGTTTGCTGCCCAGTTCCTTCTTCAGAGGTTTGTTCAAAGTGGAAATGTGTTTGATTACTTCAAAGTTGTCATACATTGATTTGTGTGGGTGTAAATGGCTAGAGAAGAACAGAGCCGTCGGTAATTAGGACTCTAAAATCGTCATTGTTCACCGGATGCTTGTCTTGGTAACTGGGATACAACTTCTGAATGGGAAATAAGAATCTCAGTTTGAAATCTACGCAGTGTGAAGCTGGCTACTCAATTGTGCACCTATCAAACAAGTCTAGAATCAGGTAATGTGCAGTGCTCAGTGTGTATTGTTTTATGGACCCAAAGTCTGTTAAGCTAATGTTGAATGGTGGTACTCCCAGCGTAATTTGGACCTAATTACCTGTATTGTATTATAGGTGGGCACAGCATGTTTTTAATTCATTAGATGGGTTTGATGGATTACTAATTTGTTTTGGTTGTAGTCTATGAAAAATTTTTATGCTATTTCACTCTTTCAGATAGTTTGGAGGGAAAATACAACAAGAAAAGGAGTTCCTTAAGTAAAATGCAGAGTGCACTTGTGGTATGAGATGCCTGCTGCTCATGGAAATGTGTCAGTATCCATCTTGCTTTTGTGTATACTGGTGGACTTTTCTCTGTTTTGTGTTCATGCATCTCCTAGAAAGTGTGTCTGCTTAAAAACCAAACCAGAAGAACAAGCAGCCAGACAAACTTCTGCCGGGAGTATTGATGGAGAAGATTACATGAATTTAAGAAATTCTGATCTATTAGATCCTACTGCAGTCAATGCATTTTGAGGAGTAGGTGTGCTTTGGAGACTGCCTGAGAATGAGAGCTACACCATGCTTGCAAGGAAAAGGCAGGAAGTAAATAGCAATAGGAGGTAAAACTCCTTGATCAGGAATCAGATGTTAGTGCTTGAGTACACCAGGAAAGCCACAGGACAGAGCAGGGTGAGAGCATGTCTAGAAGCTCAAGTGAAATTCAGAAAATTGGATTATATGTAATCAGAGTGCTGCTGAGAGCAGGGGCTGTCACGGGGAGCAGGCAAAGATGAAATAAAACCGGGGATCCTGGCTGGGAGGTTGGGTACTGGAGTCAGGAGTCAGCCAAGAGTGCACAAGCAAGGCAGGGGTGAGGCGAAGGACCAGGACTTGAGGAAGAACTTTGAGCACAGCCATGGGGACCATTTGCAGACCCAGCGCTGAGCTCCCCTGCAGGGAAAGTCACACAGGACAGAAAAATAACAATTTGTTGCCTGAGCTCAATTGCTCTGGTTTTGTGGTCTTTTGGGCATGTACCATGCTTAGAGGTGTGTAGGTGTTTAGGGGGACTGGCAGTTGAATGATGTCAAGTTTGGGGATGGAGTGGGGAACCTGGGAAAGGGCACAAGGTGGCTGCCAGGAGGCCAGAGGGGTTTTTTTGCCACATTTACAGCAGCTCTGGTTGAGAGAACAAGAGGAGGATGATTGAGGGCTGCCTTGGTCCTGCTCTTGTCAGGTTGGTGGTTGAATCTAATTCCTTGGATCCCTCTCTTCTTAAGTGAAGATTGCTGTCTGTCTGGGCATCCTCTATTAAGCTTTTCACATCCCTGTAGCATTTAGGCAAGTTTACCATTGTACGTTAATATTACAGTGATGTTTTAGTTTTGTTTTTGTTGTTGGGATAATTTTCTGGGAAAATAGATGTTCTTGGTGGATTCTGTCAGTTTTAGCCCATTTGTGTAGAAGAATAAAAAACACTCTTAATTAACATTAAGTTTTCTCTTAGGACACAAAATACATTTTGGGCAACACTTATCGTAAATGTAGATGAGTTCTGGGTTCTCGCACTTAATTTTTTTGTAAGCTGTGGTTTTGCTTGGAAGACCCATGTGATTTTTTTTTTGGTTGTTGTTGTTCTTTTAATTTGATGTTATGACAACTTCCATGAATATCTGATTAGAAGTTGCATTTGCTCACCTAGAGGGACTGCTGAGCTCTTTGAGCTAGAGCTATCAGGAGAGAGCAATGTGAATGGATTACTGTAAGATCCTTCCTCTTTTTGCAAATGAAATTATGTAGGAGGTTATTACATTAATTTAGCAAATGTAATAGTTTAATAAATGAACTATATTCCGTTGGAGTGTGACACACCTCCAGGCTACCTCATGTAAATACTGTAATAAAAAATTATCTGAACGCTGGCTAAAAAATAGATGTTGGAATTCATGAAACATAAGAAAAAAAGCTTTCTGCAAAGGTTTTGCGTTCAGTGGTAGGTGGAGCCCAGTCCCCCAGACTGCCTGGAAGCTGCACAGCCTTTATCGGGAATGCTGCTCATGAGCTCTGCTGGAGCAAGCTTTGCTCTGTGGGTGACACCCAGGCCTTGGCACAGGGGTAGAGACAGGTTTGTTCTGGGATGTACACATGGATGTATCCTGAAGGAAGGCTTGTCTTACAGTGTTATGTAAAATCGGTTGCACTTGTGTATGATTTGGAAATGCAAGTCATGGTATTCATGTAGCTTGTGAATTTCTTGCTCAGTGTTATGATTCACAGTGGCAGTTGCTCCCTAAAGCAATGCAGATTTTCAGTATAAACATAGTTTCTGCAGTCTGAAATCAGTGGCAATTTTCCCATTGCCATCAGTGGAGGAGGGATTAGGTTGAACACGAATACCCAATCGCTAAACCGTGTCATTTTACTTAAAAATTTTCCTTTTTAGACTCTTAAAATGTTGTTAATTTTGTTATGCTGATTCTACTTTGAGCTAGGCAAGGTTTTTTTGCCAAAACTGTATGGCTTTAAATATCAGCACTAATACTGCTAAAGAATGAATTTTGGGGAATTGTATCTAGATAAGTTGTTCTTATTAGAAGCTCAAAAAAGACTAAGTTGTTATTAGAACTAAGAAAAAAATTAGACATGACTTAACCCGCAGCAAGTACATTAGTTTATTGTTTGCTTGGCAGTGCTGCTGTGGCATCTGTGTGCTGAATGCAGATTTACAATTCTGTGCATATTCAATACTTTTTTGCTACATCTTTATGGATGAGAGGGAGGTACCCTCATACACAGTAGTGAGATACACTACTCTGATGGACCGGGCTAGTGCTTAGAAGTGAGTAATTTCAATAGACTGATCCAAATCTCAGTTCGATCTTGAGATCAAATTGGAGCCTATTTGTGGACTTCAGAACATTCTCCTGGTACCCTTGCTTGCCACAGAGGAGTATTCCCTGCAGCAGTACCTCCCAACTTGGAAGACTTGGGGCTTTTTTGTTTGTTTGTTTTTTAAATTTTAACCATTATAATAACTTAAATTATTTTACATTCTCATGCTGAGCAAAGGTTACATAGACCAGTCCAAGGACCAGGACCGTGGTATCTTTCTGCAGAAGAAGCTGAGTTGCAGCAGTAGATGGGGAAGGATAAGTAAATTGTTTGGCTTGGGAGAGTGAAATGTGAGTTAAGCATCATGCTTTGCCTAGGCTCAGTAGCTCTGCTGGGAGGGGCATGGGTGTGGGGAACAGGTAAAGCTTAAGTGATAGGAAAAAAGGTTGATTTAATGAGATGAGGTTAATATCCTCATTTGCATTGATCAGCGTAAAGACTGTAACGATGTCCCATGAGCTGTGAAATACTGACATACAAGCGCTTGTGATAAAATCTTGTGACTTTGCCCAAAGAGCTCACCTTTCTCAGGGCTAATGGCCAGCATCATGTTTAGATGTGGGCTGGGGCTGGATGGATGATCCCGTTTACCAAGAAGAGATGAGACTGAAAGGAGCAGGGAGCATGCTGAACGGGGCAATGCAGAGCAGAGAACTGAGGTGTTGGGAAGCTGCACCTTGTGCCTGCTTGTGGCAGTGTCTGTGATATGTGGGGAGGAGAGCAATTTTGTTCCTTCTGAAATTATCAAGACTTAAATACTGACAGATAAAAAGCCCTGGAGCTTAAGAGTACACTCTAGTCCTGTACAGCAGTACCTTGCCTTCCAAGTATGGAGGACCACACATTTTTCTTAGCTTACTTAAGAAAATTGGCGTAAAGCTGGTGCCTGGCTTCCACAGAGCCCTGCTCTGCAAAGAGGAAACTGTATCTTACTTCAGACCAGCTTTTAACTTCTCCAATGATATACAGCTCTCAGCTTGAATAAACAGCTCGCTGTATCCTACTGCAAGTGCATTTGGCATAGTTTTTAGAAATTTGAGAATTTGAAAGGAACAGTGTGGGCACAGTGTTCTGTTCACCAGGAGAAGAAAGATCCGCTTTCTAACCTAAGAAGGTTGCAGCATTTTCTGTCTGCTTTGAACAGTTTTGAGGCAAAAGATACGACCCTGCCGAAATGTACCATTGGTGGGGTATAGTCTAGAAATTTATATTTCATTTGAAATACCATTTAGTTTGTTTACTTATCTGCACACCTACTCAAGGATCGCAGAATGTCTCTAGCTTGTGTTGTGGCATATTGCAGCCAGGAGCACATATTGCACAGTTCTCCAAATACTACCCCAGGAAAACACTGAAGTGTTTGTGTCTGGATATCTGTATGTTCTAAAGAACATAGTTCCTGCTTGCTCAGTTTATCATCTTCCCCTTTATCTATGTATTTAAGTATATCTATATACTTTGCATGATAATAGAAATTTACAGAACGTGTTAAATTGACTTTTTATGCAGTAAATTTTGTATTATTGCATTATTTTAGCAGTGGGAAGTTATAGTGGTGTTTGAATCCGAGAACTGAACGTGGAAGTTACTGGGAGATACTACTTGTTTTCAAAAGGAAGAAAAGGCTGTTTTAATTCAGTATTGCAGCAGAAGTATATGAATAAGAAGGTCAGGTATGGTTTACACTGCTAAATAACTTGCATATATTGGAAATATTTCTTTCCATCTCCTGCTCTTTTTGGTATACTGTAAATGCAAGTCAGAATGGTTTATTTGAAAGGTTTTTAATTAAAAAAACTGTGTATGGACAAGTGTCAGGTTTTGAACTGATGGTTATCAGGACATAGCTAAAACTAAAGCTGGTACTAGAGTGCCTATATAGTGATTTGCATTAGTTCTTAATTAAAACAAGTTTCTGTGTGGACAAAGACCACGGGCCCATTTAATCTGAGATGAAAATAAGAGTGAGACCAACCAGAGAATGCAGAAGAGCAAACATTGCATCCATAGAGTGATGTGTGTGCTGCAAAACTGGTGTGCTTACCTACAGCCTGAACTGGTTTTTTTTTGCAAAAAAGCTGCTGTAGGAGGAAGAGAGGTGATACAGAGCACTCCTCGTGCCAGCAGAATTGCTTGAATGGAGGTGTTGCAGGCCAGAAATTCTGTGTGTTCTTCAGGGTTGTTATGCCAAAGTTGGCTTTGATCTGTATGGTACTTAGGTAAAAAAGACTTATTGGCAGCCTTTGATCAAAAGCTTGGTATCCTAAGTAAATGTCATTTTTATGGATAGTGGGAGTTAGAAACGAATGCCATCTTTCAGGGTAGGACCAATGAATGCCCCCCAGCGGAAAAATATAATTACTTGCAGTTTGGGCAGGGGAAATTGTTCTTTGATCTTCCTGGCTGCGCATGTAAAAGGTCATCTATACTGTTGAATTAATAAAATAGTTTGTGTGGTGGTTTTTTTGTTGTTTGTGTTTGTTTTGGGTTGGGTTTTTTTTTTTGTGGCTGGCTGTTGTGCCTACCTCTATTTTTAGTGGTTGTTCAAAATGCATTTTCTCTCCATGAACTTTGTATGTTTCTAATTAGGGGTTGATATCTGAATCCATGGGGGCCATTTAGGTATAACACTGCATTGTCCCTTTGGGTTTATTATGCTCCAATAAAGTAATTATTGGATGAATGCAAATATGAAATTAAATTATATGAAAGAGTAATGTTGTAGAAAAGATGTAAACATGCTGTGTTTTTGTATAACTTGATATCATCAGCTGCTTCTCAGGTGACTTGGCTACTCATTAATCTCTACACCATATTTTGTTGCGGTACAAAACTTAGATTTCCTCCCTCTTTCAGGTTTCTGAAAATACAATGGGTTTTGTTTGTTTCATTTGGTTTGTTTGTTTGTTTTTTGTTGTTCTTATTGTTGTTTGTTTTTTTGTTTGTTTTGTTTTTGGGTTGTTTGTTTGTTAGTCTTTTTTCATTTAACTTTTATTCTTACTGTTTTACCACTGTGTATATGATTTGTGTTTTGGTTGCTGTAGAAAAGATTTTACTACATCAGGAAGATGTTGGGGGTACCTGTCATGCTTGGCTGTATGGGTAGTGGCAGTTCCATTGTAATTATCATTTTAAATCCTTTTTAAAAAAGGCTGGAGAGGCTAACTTCAGGAGCATTCAAGACATCAGGGAGGTATTTAGCATCCTTCTGGAAAGACCTGAGATGGCTGGGCACATAACAGCTGTTAAATGAGCTTCTAATGGTGTCAGATGAGCCACTAAGAACCAAAGAATGCCAGGCTTCTCTCTTTTCTGTGATGATTTAGTGCTCAATAGCAGTAAAATAATCCAGGCAATTCACCAGGGAGAATTGCTGCTTTTCTCAAGTGGTTCTTTAACTTTTAAGATAAGCTTCATGGTGTTTCCAGTGATAATAATGATTAATGCTTCCTTTGCTGTTGACTGTTCTAGGGTCTGTTTCTGGGTAGTTTATATACTATATGAGAAGTTTACCACTGTCTCTCCCAGCAGGTCACTTCCAGCCATGCCTAACTGCTTAATTAATTGAGTAATTACGGTAATGGATTCGTATTTGGTTTTCCAAATCTGTCTGAGTGCCTTCTTCCCTGAGGACACCACTGTGCTTCGTTCTGAGAGGTGTGAAAAGCAAGAAGAAAAGTGTAACTGCCAAATAACTGCACCTAGGAGCTTTCAGACTTGTAAGAGAACAGCTCAGGAAATAATTCCATGCTTCTGCTCACTTTAAAGTATGTTCTGTGTTGTGAAATGGTTGCCTGTAGGGGAAGGACTGTTTGGCCAAAAGAGAAAGCAGAGCTTGCAGAACGTTAGGGCCAGGACCTTTCCCATGTAATCCTATATAAATAATCTGCTGGAGAAGTTGTTGCTTGTATTAAGTACTGTATGCATGGAGCCAAAACACAGGGATATACAGGATGGTGCTGGAGTATTGATTACTGGCAAAATACAGGGAGATATAGGATAGTATGGAAGTATGTATTCATATAGACAACAAAGGTTGTGATGGACCTACAAAATCTTTCCCTTGGACTTGGGCAGGGAACGGGGGAAAATATCTTGTGAATCCAGTTAAAATTTTTTCATAACATTTCTCCTGTATTTTTTTTTTCTGTAAGCAAGAGTAGTTAGTGTGTGAAGGCTTCATCCTGGCTAGCCATACTCTGTCCATTCTGTGAAGCCAGTGCCTGGTGTTGGAAGTCAGGAACACGGGAGCCTGGCATCTCTGAATATGTCTGGCAGCTTGTGGAGATAGGCTAGATGTGGGGAGCAGGGGACCAGTGCAGAATGCTTGCAGTGGGACTTAATGTGGCCTTGACTTAAGTATTTCTAACCTTTGCCAGAGACTTCTAGCCATTTTTAAATAGCTGCTTTACGGCCAAATACCTTTGCTCTTTCCTGTTTTTTTTTTCCAATCTTATCTTTCCGCTTAAAAATAGAACATTCTATTTTACTGCAAAGCAAATGGTCATCAGTTAATGGTGAAGATCATTAATTATATTGTCAAGTTAAAAACTGTACATCTGCAATATTTTTTCCACATAATCATGGTGTTTGCCCTGTATGTTGGATTTAAATGTATTCTGCTTTGAAACAATTTGGAATGTGATCACCATTTTCCAAACGGCTGGAAAAGCCACAGTGATGGTGCTCAACCTGTGAATATTTGCTCAGATTTTTATTTTTTCCCCCACTCACTCTCCACCATAACCTCGTTACCTGTCAACTCAGAATCTGCCCCATGATCTTGGTCTGTGGCCTTGCCTGTACTGGGAAATCCTTGGGAAACGTAAGATAATTTGACTAAGGATGTAAAAACAACATATAGAATTATCAGAATATATCCAGATTCCAGATCATCAGAAAAAAAAAAAAAAATCAGTCCACTGTCATTGTGATTCCCTGCTAAGTGTAGGTTTGACTCTCAGTGGCATGTTTTGATGTGATGCATTTATCTAGTCAGTCTTGTATCTGTGCTGTCCCTGAGTGGTTCAAACGTAAGTATTGAACCAGTTCTTTCTGTGTGTTTGGGGTTCTGCCCAAGATCGCCTTGCAGCCCCTTTACAGCTGTAGGGTTTGCCACGACTTGCGGGAGTGTTGCACTGTGGTGACCTACTAAGAGTGACAATATCTTGTTGTCAGCCAACTTGTTGAATCCCAGTAGGTTCTGGGTTTTTTTAATCATGCTTTTAAAAAATTTTGTTTTATTTAACAAAAGTGTGGTGCTGTGATTATTGCTCTTTTTGTAGGAGACCCTTCCAGTGTCCCAAGACTTTAGAATATGGAAATAGATAGATAGATAGTTTTTGCTTGAAAACTAACTTTGGATCACATAAGAGTTACTGTATTTATTTCTTTTACCCCCATAGTACTCTTGAAAGCTGTATTTTTGTTGCCATGATAACATAGTGGTGAGTCTTTAGTTGATGTGTGTAACTATAGTTTCAGAGATGAAAACCCCATGCTTCGTGTGTATTTAAGATTGATGGTAAGAGAAAGAAAGGCAGACACTCTCTCAGGACACTACGCAGCGCAATAAAAGATTGTTTGTTTGGTTTTTTAATAAGCTTTTTTCCCAAAAGCAGTATGGCTCCAATGCTGATTAAAAAGAGTATGCTGGAGAGACAAATGAGAAAGCAAAGCAAAGAGATTATGAGGGGAGTCTTTGTGTTTGCTATGTAGGAGGATGAGACTTTTAAAGCACTGTATGAGAACAGAAATTAATTTATTTTCTTCTTCACTGGGTTTTGAGGATGTCAGATATCTGTCTTGTGTTTGCTATCAGTGAGGTTAAAGAGGACACGATATCTCTTGTGCTGGGCTGTTTGGCTGCAGCCCCAGCCTGCACAGCCAGTCTCCCTGCTGAGTACAGCTGTACAGGTGGGGAAATCTCTGTTCCCTTTGGAACAGCTTTTACTGAAGTAGACACCTTTGTCTCAAATATGACAAGTACTGCTTTGTGTGACAAGTTAGGTACTCTTCCTGCAGCAGCTGGCTTTAAATCTTAGTATATTTATGTCATGTTATCTGTCTGCAAGTGATTCTTCCTTTTTGCATAGAGGTGTGGACATTGTGTACATTACTCTCCCAAGCAACATGAAAAGCTGAAGATTGTTGGAGGCTGATCCTAGTTAGTATTCAGCATTCACCTTCTGTTGGTATGAGTCCTGCAGCTATTTAGGCTTATTTTTTCCAGACCGATGGAGTCTCTTTAGCCCCAGAATTTTTCTTTTCAGTGCAATAATGACACTCTCTTGGCTTCATTGTTCTCTACCATTTTTCTGAATTTTTCAATGCTTGAAGCAATTTCACCTTGGTATTTGATGGCTCTCTTGGAGTCTGTGTTCTCACCAGGTTGGATACTTTCCCTTTGGACTTGCTCTCCCCTCCTGGAGCTGCTGTGACAGTGTGGTGTTGTGGTAATTCAGGCAGGTCATAAATAACTCTTGACAGAGGCCTTGCTATAAACTAAATTTCTTGCTTGTTTGGGAATCCTTCAGTCAGAGAACAAATCCTTGATTGCCAGTTCCTGAAATCAAGACCTCCTGCTGCAGTGTAGGGAATCAGAACTGTCTGATATTTCATTCTTTCCTGCTCTGCCTTGTAGAGTTGTCTCAAAGATGAATTCAGGCCTTTGGAATTTGCCAGCACTGTTGAAACTCCATTATTTTGGAAAGAAGCCCCCAAATGGTGTTATATTCTATGGGTCCTATAAATTATAATTTTTTTACTATTAAAAAAAAACCATTGAAAATATTTTCAGAGTGAAATTATCCATACTTAAATGGATGAGGAAAATAACTGAAGGATTCAAGTAGTATTATGCTAATCAGCTTCATAGGAAACAATGGCAAGAGCTGCAGTGATGGAACAGTGCAGTGAGTTACTTTAATCATGTGTTTGAGAAAGGATAAAATAATCTCAACTTGCAGTTTTTAGGAGGGGGAAATAAACTTTCCTAAGATGTTTACTTTGGATACAAACTGAAAGGGATTTCAGGATGATTGCTTCTGTAGCCAAGCAAAACTAGAAGCTACTGTTACCAGAAGTCAGCAGTTATTATTTTACTTAAAATCTGTGTAGTTCTACTTTATTTTTCAAATATATCTTGCTTTATAAGGTTACAACTGTGTGAACAGAAATCTGCTGTCTATGAAATATCTACTTCTGCTGCTTTTGCAAAATACTTTGACATATGTGTTCCTGTAGAAAAGGTGGATTGCTTTCTCAAAACTCTTTAGACTTTCAAGGTGGTGAAACCTCATTCTTCCACAAGAGAGACCACCAGGAGAAATATGCTTGGTGTTAGGCACCAAATAGCTGTTATTCTGGATACTGCACATTATGAATGGGACATAAATATATATATTGCCAGAATATACAGATTGTGAACTGGTAACCTGTTTATTCTTCAAAGATTCTTTTATCTATGAGAGGGTCTGCTCAATGGAAAAACCTTTATTTTAGTGGATTGTCAAATCTAAATAAGGTCTCATTGAAAAATCAGCTCATTAAAACGTGTAATTGCAAAGTATATGAAAAGCACTGGGGAGAGTCTACATTACTGTAGTCATGTGTAGAAGGTATAGTTTAGTGTGGGTATTAGTGAAAATTGAAAATTCTGCAATTGAGTCTGGTTTAATTTTGTCCTGATGCTTGTTCTTTTGAATGTTTTTGCATTTAAAAGTGTGATTTTTTTTTTTTTCAAAAGATGGAGAAATATCAGCTAAAACAACCCCCTCCACAGAAAAGCCCCTCCAAGTCTATTATAGTAATGACATATAACTAGTAAAAATACAAATAGAGTTCTCAGTTCTTTTTCCTTTGAAGAAGCAAATGGTGAAGGTTTGAGCTTTAGCGCATAAAAAAAAAAACCCGTTTTAACTGTTACTTTGATTTGAGTGACAGAAGCATAACTGTGGCACTTCTCATGAAAATGTCTTATTCATAACTGACTTACTATTACTAATTTTTGCTACCAGAACGTTATTTAAGGCCGTGAAATTCTCAGGTCCTATCTGCAATTTCTGGTGACTAACTGATTTTTTTCTTTTTTTTTTTTTTAATGGCCATTACAACTATTCAGGTAATCTATGGGATGTATTTTCTGGAGGAACTGTTTTCTTGTTTCTAATTACCACATTTGGATTGTGTAAGGAAAAGCTCTGCATGATGCATATTGCAAAATATTCTAAGCAGTATTTTCTTGCCAAGGTCCAGTTGCTAATGCTGTTTGTGACCATCCTTTTGAACTTGTTGTCAGTGCTGACAGGGAGGTGGATGCTGTGGAGTTTGTAACTTCTGGCAGAGTCCCTGCAGCTCCCTGTTTGGGTGGGAGACTGTCTAGGGAGCTCTGTTAGTGCTCTCCCTGCTGCAGTGGGATAGTCAGCCCTGCTCAGTCTGAGGGGATGTGGTGGGGAGTTAGGGGTATATGAGGGGCAGCCTCAGGCTCTCACAGGTAGGGAATTGCAGTTGTAAGCAAAGAAAGATGCAGATGCTGAGGATGTTGCTGTGCAGCTGCGGGGTTATGGGACAAGGCATATAGAACATTTTTCTGCCTCTAATTTTCAGAGAATGTTTGTTCAGAAGTGTCATTTCTTATCTTTCTCCTGTTAATTTATTTTGCAGTGGTTTATAATGACCATCCCAACTGCCCTGATTTTCTCCTCACTAGAGTTGCTATGTTTGGCCTTGCCACAGAGTTCATGTACTGAAGTGTCCTTTTGCTCACTGTTCCTCCAGATGCTTTGTTTTATGATAGTTATTTTCTGATGATCCAAGCCTTGTAATAGTTGAATCTGTAAATATTTTTATTTCATCTTTGTTAAGAAACATTACTGCAGAACATGTTATGACAGTCCTTCAATTACAAATAAAGGAAGCTAATGTGCTTTCCTTTTTTCCCTGGGAGCTACGAAATTTTGGATGTCGAATATAGTTCCTACTGTAAAGCAGCATGGTAAACCAATGCACTGACGAACATGACCATTAAATTAACAGAATGTGATGGTTTAGAACAAACACCCTCCCTTGGGTTAGTTTACTGGTAATTTCTTATCTTGTCTTGTAGAAACTATTGAGTCAAAACAGGTCTAGATGCAATTAAAGTTTAGATGTAATATAGCTATTACACAGTTATGATTTGGGCAAGATGCATTTTAGCGTATTATTTCATATTGAGATATTTTAAAGATCCAGTTAACTGAAAACATGAAGAAAGTTTTATTTCTTGGTTTGTCTTATAAATGGAAACTGATTGTTTCTTTTTTTTAGTTCTGTTTTTGGAGAGGTTGATGAGGCCAGTTTTTCTTGTGCTGGGTGGGACCTTCCTCTAAATTCTGTCTTGGTGATTCTTCCAAGGCCTAGACAGGTTTCAAAGCTGATGGATGAATTATTATTTCCTCTTCCTGTCTTCATTTTTTCGATTTTGTTGTGCAAGTAGGAAGCAGAGAACTGCAGGCCTGGTTATAAATCAAATCCTTCAGGCTTCTCATGGATGTTTTTTGTACTATGTTCTTTTGTAGCAAAACCTTGGGGTTTGGCTGTTAATCCAAGGAAGATCTCTAAATTAGGCCTTATTGAGAGTGTTTTTACAAAATGTTTATGTATGTTGATGAAGAAGAATTAGAGATTATGTTTAAAGGATAAGTTTTTCTGGCCTCAGTGAGAGAAAATTGCTGCTGTGCTGAAGCAACCTCAGGAAACCTCGCTGCTTAAACTGCTGCGTGTACTCGTGATATGCTTCTGATTGACTTTGGGTCTCCTCAGCAGCCTCTCGATAATGAGAAAGCTGACAGCTTTACAAATGCGTGAAGCAAAATAGTCTAGGGTAGCAAAGTCCTCATTGCTTTAGTAGATGACCGTAGGACCTACGATAGTAGCAGTGTCTACCCTTGGAAAGAAAACTAAGCTTGAGGTATTAAATTGTGTTGTGCTTACATAAGTTTCTATAAAAGTAAATTTGAAGGATAAATTTGGACTAGACAAGCCTATTTGAGGAGGGAACTATGTTAGAAAAAGGAGATAATACAGTTCTCCTAAATGATACTGCTCTGCTGAAAAATGTTGGTACTACATAGGTTCAGAGTTTGTTACAGCTGTGCATCAGAGGTAGGTGAAGAAGGAAACATGGTCACTGAGATGGAGGTGTTAGTCTAAATACTAAAATAGCTCATAAGTATTTTTATTTGTACCTCAGCAATTCCTGTGATGTAAACAGAAGCTTAGTATGCTCTGCTGCAGAGTGATACAGTATGAGCTAGAGTACTTTGAGAAATGAGAGGCTTATCTCTTGGATTATTCATTTTAATCATGGCAATGGACTTGTAAAGCACCACTTTTATATGCCTGGCTCTGTTCTTTGCCCTATGCATCAACCAGACGACCTCCCACCGAATTTGTGATGTAAATCACTACAAAAGTAGACTAAGCCAGATACTGCCTTTTGTTATCCACTGCACACTTGTGGATGGGACATCATAGATACTAATGGAGGCGTTTTTTAAAATAAGACTGAGACAGGGCATTGAAACAATTTGCTCACGTGGACACTAAATATCACCTTTAGGTTGCTTACATCTCAAGTGTTTTTCGGCAGCTTTACTGAGAATTCTAATGTTGGATTAGAAACATCTGGTAAGCCTGTGGCTCACCAATGATGCCTAATGTTGAAAGAAAAATCTTCTCAGTGTCCTGGTGAATGACTGAAGTAGATACATCTCTGCAGTCTTCACACTCAACATTTGAATACAGATCTCATTCTAGAGTGCTACATCTTCTATTAATGTATGCAAAATTCCTGGTTCAGATATGTCATCTTTGTAAAGTCTTGTGTCAGTTACTATTTCTAGAAGCAAGTAAAATCACCTCTGATGTTTGCCATGAGCAGCCGATAAATCTATGGATTCAGTAAAATCGCTTTACTGCTGATCTATAGGGGTGTTCCCTATGATCTAAAGCCTTTGTATATATAGGCAAGGAGTAAAAGGACCCCCACCTTTGTGTGCAGTTCCCTTCAGAAGCAGGAAGAAAGCAGAGATGGAGTAACGTTTTCTATTTGTCATAGCGGAAATGATAAATTTATAAAACAAGCATAAACATTTATATTATAATGCCAGTGCATTATTACAATTGGACTTCATGATCTTGAAGGTCTTTTCCAACTGAAATGACTCTGGTTCCACTTAGATCTCTCTTTCTGACGTTCATTTTCTAAGTGGCAATTTTCTTAATTGGTGAAAAAAGGCATTGTGTGTGGATGAATATATCCAGAGAATACCATGTAAAGTATAAAAATGTGCACACTTTCTCACCACTTTATAATTTTAGTCTTTCGTTTATTCGGCCTGTTTTTCTAGAGTTAAGAAGTGAATTCCATGCTCTAGTCAAAACTGATTTGAGTGAGTTAATACTGTCAGGATAAAACCCAAAACACTACATGAATTTAGCTACATGTAGCACATACTCAGCAGTAAAGCTGTTCTTATAGATGTGATGATTATTTGAAATGTGCAATAAGTAAAGAAAGAATGTGAGACTGATTTGCCTGACACAGACATTCATTTAAAACTCACTGTATACAGATTTAAAAACAAGCAGTTGCATTTGTTTATCCCTTTTCTGACATCAACATGAACAAGTGATTTAACAGAAACTAGAAATATAAAATGTTGTACGATCTAAAAGTGTCTTTGACATGATGTGGGTCAAGACTTCGCTTGGAACCTGTTCATTGTGAGCCCATGTGTAGCAGATCATCTGCTTATGATTCTTCATGCATTTAAAGTCTGGTGGCTCAGTATGAGACAGAATGAGTGTGAGGAGTACAGACTTCATCAGCAAGGTCAATAAACAGAGTTTACTGGCACTCTGGGTACACACACTGCACAATTACCTTTTGCCCAGCTCCAAGGTGTACTTTGGCTTCTCACTCTTCTGCTGAACAAAAAGACAAGCAAAACGTGTTGAGTGTCACTTGGGGTGGGACTTCTGGAGGTGTGCGTGTCATCCTTAAACTTTTAATGAGGTTTTTCAACAGATAGAAGTAACTTTTTCTGTACAAATAGAAAATAAATGGAGTGGTTGCTTCAGTCTTTGCTGTTTTCATGTGTCCTAAGTGGCCTTAAGTGTCATAGTAGTCTTAAGTGGTTTGGTAAGGAAATTTAGGCTTATGCAAAGTTACTTTGGTCTTTTAAAAAAACCTTTTAAAATTGTTTCACTATGTACTCTGGAGCCTGCAGACAACTGTTAAGCTCACAATTTAGTATTTCATTTGAAAAATTCAGGGTCAGTTGTGGGAAAGGAGTGTAACTTTTGTGGCTCTGTGGGCAGTAGCTTGATTTTGTGGAGAAGTGGCATGGCTTTTAGGTCTAAGCAGCAGGTTAGAATTTGAATTATAGAAAAATCTATTTGAGGACTGAACTATTTGACTTCTCTCTGTACCAACTGCTGTTACATGTCTTTGTCCAACATTTATACAAACAGGATAAAAAGGGTGGAGTAGTGCAAGAGGAGCAGTTTTGCAGCTCCTAAGAAAATGGAATGCTGGGCAGATGGCAATGTTTTCACAAAGTAGAATATTTTTCAGTCTCAAATAAGGGGGTTCATCACATACAGAAGTTGTACCTGGGTTCATGCTTCAGCTGATCCTTGACCTGCAATTTCTGAGGTCACTGACTGGTGTAGATGTGGAAACATGAATGGGAAACCACCATAACAGATTCACTGCTAATAAGGATGTTGCAAATGCTTGGAGAAAATAATTTTAATCAACATAAATTATTAAAGTATAATAACGGGATAATTGTGGACTAGAGTTTAGCAGCAGCTGTCAGCAAACAGGATTTGGAAATCCCTCTCCCTTTGTGAGCATTGGAAAAGTGAACTGATTTATATGTGAGACTTATGGTTCAGTGCTAGCAGGGAAGACCTGCTAAAAACTGCCAGAGTTCGTGGCAAACTCAAGATTTCACATATGTTGCAAGCTAGGGAGGAATGCCCATAAAACTCTTAATTATGGAGGACCCAGTTAATCCTAATAGTTCTGTTCCTCAGGCTGTCCTCCAGCCTTACCAGCAGAGAAGTGAATCATCCTTGTCTCTTGATGAACAGGGAGGAAAACATGCTGTCAGTGAAAAAAAATGTGACTTTTCTTTCTGTTACTCTCTAACTCAGTCAGTAATGCTCTGAAACGAAAGTCAGTGGAGCAGAAGACTCCTCAAAGAGAGCCATGTCTGAAGGTAAGAAAAATCCTAGACTTTTCTCATGCAGTTTTTGTCACCCCCCATTCCTTTTGCTGGACTTTGCAGTTCAGGAGGTGAGCCTGCAGCTCTCCTAATGCAGTACTGCTTCTGCCCCTTTACATACTTGATCTAGAACAAGACCTGAAGGACTGACCGTGGTATTGATAATGAGTAACTTTGTCTGTCTGCTCCATGTACGTTTTCAAATACTCCACTTCTGCAGCAGTATTTGGATAGGCACAAAGAGAGACTGTTTTTAACAACGTAGATACGAGGGGTTTTACAGTTTTTGCAGTTATTGAAGCTTTAAGTCTGCAATCAATTATTTAATATTTTATTTGCCATTTTATCACATTTCCAAAGCAAAGTGACAATTAGATTTAGAGTTTATACAGTATATCCCTCTCTATGACAAGGTTGCAGAATTGCACTTTCTCATTAAGCTAGAGTGAGTGATGGGTTTTGATGGTGTGCAATGTATCATAAGGGATTTTCTCCCCCCTTACTAAATATGTAGGGGTGTGTTCTGAGCTTGGATCAGTAAGTTTTCCCACCTTTCATTAAACGTTGCTTTACTGTTAGTTACAGCCCTAACTTAGGAGAACCTGCTTTTTATGCTCTCCCTCTGGCTCTGTCAGTACAGGTGGTGCACAGATGAGAGCAACCTGCCTACTGCTTCATCCTGGAGTGTTAGGGAACTGTCTTTATCTACCAGTGAGATGAAAGGAGTTCATTGCCATGCCAGCATGAGCCTCCTGAGGTTTGGTTGAAGCAAATGCCTAGCATACTAGATTTTTGCAAGTATTCTGCTGCAGTGGGTGTGCTTCTATTGCTGTAGGCAGATAGTTACAGTTTGCAGCTGTAGGACAAGAGTGCAGCGGACAACCTTGACTACAGTGCTGTCTGGTCTTGAGGGAAGCCTGCTGAGGTGGGCATGAGGCTGTCAGGGGCACAGTTTGGCAAACTTCCTGACTGTGGTCGTTTGCAATGTATCATATGCCATGTTCTGCCCTCCTTTTTCCTTCTGTCCTGCTCACTTGGGTACTGATATTTTCCCACATTTGACCCCTTTCTCTCTGATTAAACTATTTGATGCATATTGCTGCTATAGCCAGGAGTAGGGTGGGTGAGACTCTGCCATGGCAGGGGGCAGAGAGGAGAGGACTTTTACCAATGCTCTCATTCCTCCTGGGGCTGTGGCAAGTGATTTTTCATCTGGCTATTACAACAAGGAGCCCTTCTTTGAGTTCTGCATGTTATAATGAAGCTGTCTTGAGAATAGCATTTTCATTAATTCTGTTACATTTACAGGACATATCAAAGGTTAAATAACTGGGGTGGTGTAATGTGGTTATTCCAACATAGTGCTCTGCTTTAATGAGGAGTCAGGAGGATATTGTTATAATAGAGGCTACAATTGTCATTAAGAGCCTAGAGAAACCTCTTTAATTACACTGTCAGCAGTCTGCTGCTGTTGTTGGATGAATGCTTAGTGCAGACTGCATAGTGAAAGAAAGATGGTAGGGGGTTGCTTCTCATTTATCTTTAGATCCATCCAGCCAAAAAACCTTTTACCATTTTTTAGGTCTGGAAGTAAATGTGGCTGCAACAGATTTCATACAAAGGCATTTGCTGTCATTATGGTTTTGTGCAATATTTCCTTTTACATGTGTATGTACAGACTGTTTCATTGAACAGCACGGTAAGAGTTTGGTAATCAAAATTTATAGTACAAATTAAATACATTTTGGGAAGCTGACACTTAAAATGGAAATAGTGGAGGAAAATGAACATATTGAACCACCCACTTAACTGCTTACTCATTCTGTTTCTTGACACACTCAGCTTCTGCTGGGTTTGCTACAGCACAAAGATGATGAGAGATGATTCTTCATTTCCTTGTCCCTTGCATTGCTGTTTGTGCTTGATGTGAATATTGTTATATGATCTTGATGATCTTGGAAGGCTGCAGGGAAGAGCAGGCATCAGAGATGGACTCTCTGCTTTGTTTCTGGGTCGAGGGTAGGTATCAGCTATGTAACATAAGTAACTAAGAAGTTCTTTAACTCTTTGGCTATATGTGCAATTACTTTTTTTTTAATAGAAACAGATTCTGGAAGGCAAAGACAAATACTCCAGGGCCTGATTCTTACAAGCTTTCTACAAGCTCCATATCTGCCTTCCTGGGAAAACACAACTTTCAACAACATCATCATATGCTTTTCACTACATATGCTTTAAACTACAAGTTGAGGTGAGCTCAACTGGTACATGACTCCCCATCTCACAGTACATGACACACAAAAAGTTCTTTCAGACAGTCTTAGAGTACGGTCGCAGAGTCAGGCATTCAAAGTGTAGGTGCTTGTGTGCAATTATGTCTTTGAAACTTTCTCCTGACCTTTCTCCAGATGTTGGCAAGGCAACTTATTTTTCCTACCTTTCCTGCTGAATTATTTTGGTATTTTAAAATTTTTTTGTTCTTTAAAGGCAGGTACCTGATAGGGAGAATTTCAGCTCAGAGTTGAAAGTTGGCAAACATAAAAGCAAGCTTTTGCTAGTGAGCAAAATTATCAATAGATGGCTTGGCCTTCACTGTGAATGACTTCTGAACATAGAGTTCAAAGAGAGCTAAAAATATTTTCTCAACACTATTTAGTCAGAATTTACCTAACAGAAGTCTAATCTGCTGAAAAAATCTTGATGACAATCACAAGAAGGTCAGCATCAGTTGTGCTTTTTTAGTTTGCTCACAGCCTGTGTAGGTCACACTGATACCCTTGGATTCTCACTTTCACAAGTAATGGGTTTGCATTAACATTATAAAGCTTTTACGGGATGTAAAGAAGGTAAAATAAAAAGCATCTAAGCTCAGTTGCAAAAAGCCCCTCCCATCTTCTCGGCATTAGGAGAGTATTTGTAGCTCCATTTGATCCTATTGTCTCTGGAAAATTCTGTTTTATACCGAAGTTTTCAGGTGGGCAGGACTGTAATTTTGCTTACAAGCACACAAAGCTTTGCTATTTGTTTCCCATTCTCTAGGCAGCAAACTGCGGACAAGTCTCAGTTGTGAAAAATTCGAAGATGGCATACTGCTGCACTGGTAAAGTCATCTTGGTCTTCCAGCCCTTTTCTGGGAACCATGGCTCTGTCACCAATGAACTGTGGTTTACTGGATCAAATGGACGTAGTCCCTCAAAGGTAGCATCGCTGGGCTAGGCTGGCCAGCTCTGGTGGCAGGGTATTGGGAATCAGATGATGTGTAGGCACAGCTCAGTTCTTTGTCCACAGCAGAGAACCTCATGCTGTAAATGTGCCTGTCTTCCCCTTAAGGGGAAACAACTGTAGAGCTGTTACTTTTTAACTGTTTGTGGGGGAAAAAAAAATGGCACATGCAATACCTTGTCATTACCAACTCAGAACACCCCAGGGGTAGCATGTATTGTTGAGGTGAAATAGAGGTATTGTTAATTCTTACAGAGTTTTTTTGTAGTCTGTAGCAAAGATAATTAACAGAGATAATACATCTTCTTAGTGCTGGTGCCTTGTTACAAATATAAGCAACTGGATTAAGAAATGAGGGAGAACGCATTTACTTCTTCCCAAAGCCCTAATGGTTTGGTTAAATCCCGCTGACAACTGGTCAATATTTCTTCACATAGATAGATATACTTAGTTCGTTGCACTTTCATGAAACAATTAACAGCCTCTTCTGGGTGCATTTGTCTCAGCATTTCAGCTGAGAGCAACAGAGAGCGTGCCCTTGAATCAAGCCCCTGATTGTTCTCTGTTACTGAGCCTTGGGTCTTGCTGCAGAGGGGTTTGGGGAAGAGCAGGCCAGCCTCTGTGGAGAACAGGGACATGAGGTTGCTGTGCTTCTTATTGAGTGTCCAGCCTGGGACCAGGTTAGAGCTAGTCCCAACAGAGTCCTTGATGTGTGTATGTGAGGGGAAAATGGGAGAGAGGACAGTGCAAGGCTGCAATGCCAACTGTTTTGTACTTCCAGTTGGGCCATGCTGCTTTGCTGATGGACAGACAGCTTGTGTTTGCATCTTGAAAGGGTTTTAAAGATGGGCAGAACCAAGACATAACATTGTATAGCATAATACATATAGTAAAATCTTCAAATGGTGTTTGTGGTAGGGTTTTGGCCATGTGTGCATGAATAATAGCAAGAAGCTATTTTTATTTTTCAGCATAGATGCTCAGTAAGAATCACCAGCATTTAAAAAATTAAGTCTCACTTTTTGCTCGCCATGAAAATCTGAGGCAATGCTTATGGAGTGCTGCTGGACAGTCTATTTTTCAAACTTAGATATATGAGTGTAATTTCTTCTTCAATTATGTTCAAGTTTTATGAAGTGACCTAATTTATGCAAAGTTCTGTTATAAAATGGTGTTTATTAATAAATTTGCTTGCTCTCTTTGGCTTAATACAAGTAAGTAAACAGTTATTAAGCTGCTAACGTAGAATACAAAACTATCCTGGCGTGCAGTATTGCTTGAGGAGATCTTGGACAAGCCATGTGTATGAAGTTAAGGATACCTTGGGGACTTCAGTGCTTTGTATGTTAGTGTCTTTGTGGCTGTTGTGTGTTAGTGTCTTGAAAAGAAGCAGCACAAAGCCAAAGTACCAGTCAGTAGGGAAAGGATAATCAAATGCTCAACTCTTCTGGTCTGGGTTTTGATCCCTGGGTCCTGGACAGTCACCAAGGTCTGAATTTGAGCAATTGGGTGAGCTGACTTTGCCAACGAGCATTTGCACATCAAAAGTGTGATCTTGTTTACTGTTCTCACTGCTGGGGCTCTGGGGAAGTAGGTGCCACCTCCTCCACTGCTGAGGTGTAATAGGATTTTGCATGGTCAGTTGTGACAATATTGGGCTGTCTTGCTGAAAGTGAGACTGGGCAGCTGGGTACACCAAAACATGCTGAGTCAGCGCTTCAGCTGTTCGTCCTGCTCCTAAGCTGTGCCCTGCCAGGCAGCTGGGAGCACCGAGAGTCTCCCTTTTTGCAGCCTGTAGCTCTGCCTGCCCCAGCCAGCTGTGAAGACAGAAGGGGTAATAGGGTATCCGAGTGTTGTCATGGCTGTGTGTCCCTTCTCCCCTTGCCTTTTTTTTTCATTATGAAAGGGAAAAAACAATTCCACTCTTCTGCTGCTTTTTCTTTTGATGCCTCGTTGTACTCCCACCTCCACTACCCTGCTCTGTGTCTTTGGACTGTTTCTTGTGAAGTGACTAGTTAGTTAACTGATGAGAAGATTCATCTAATGGCTGCAATAACTTATTTTGTGGTGTGTAAAGAATAAAATTTCAATGTTGAGGAACTGTTAACTCCTGCAGGTACCTTGAGTCAATTTGCCAAAGAGAGCAAAGAGATGGATGGTGGAGTGAGCAAAACTATCCCATGTAAATGAAGAGAACTTGATTTTGCTGTGTGTAAGGGGAGAAGATAGCTCACTGCTGTGCTGCAGGTATCAGCTGGTCTATTTCATACATGTATTTGCTCTGTGATGCTTCACAATCACAGCAGAATTTAAATAAAAATTTCTTATAGTGGGTTAAACACTAACGTGGCATAAAGGCTCTTTTTCTCTTGAGTTATTTGTACTGTACACATGGGCAAGGAAGCTATTTAATCAAGTCCTTTCAGAGTATCCTTGATGGAAAAAAACCTTTAAAAGACCTTTGAAATAATACTTTGATTATTCTTGGCCTGTTTTACAACTTTCTTATCCTTTAAAAGTACTGGGATAGAAGCAAATTGGTACATAGCAATGTATTTTCAGGGGTTTCTTGCCTAATACTAGGCAAAAAAACAAAGAGGCAAGACATATAAATCATTCTCTTTGATTTTTGTGGGTTTTCTTGCAATCACTTCATCTCACTTGAAAATATTTTTTCTGCCTGTAAACTGTGTGAAAAATACAAATGCAGCAAAGGAAATCAATTAATGGTCCTCAGGGGAGTAGTTCTGGCTATGAATAAACCATTGTCAAATGTAGAATGTAAATAAACGGAAAATTTAATATTTCCACCTTCCTAATTGTGTTTTGATGGTAACATTGGAAGAAAACCCATATAATAGCAGTGAGAGCTTGCCCCAAAGAAGCAGGAGTTTAAAGCCAATACAGCACTGTCTCCTATCAGTGTTGCACTAGCATCCTGTCTCTTATTTTCTTACTCTTCCAGTCCCCAGCTTAAGGTTGGTAGGAGGCAGCGTGCTCTGGGAGAATTTACTCAGGAAGCGTGCTTTCCCCTCTGGACAGCAGAGTTCAGCTCTTCCTGCCTGACATAGCACTTTCTTTTGTATGAGAAGAGTGTCCCCATGTCTCCATAAGGCTTTGGTTGTGGTTAGTAGGCTGTGCATAGACAGGAGATCCAGAATGTTGTTTAGTCAGACTATAGGGAATTTTTTTCCCTTTTTTTTTCCTTTTGGTGGTTTCCTTTTTCAAGGTAGGAGGAGACCATTCTGCTGAAGGGAGGGGGAGAGATCTTTGCTCCTCACTGCAATGGGGAGTTGTGGCCACCAGAGCACTGGGTAAATGTGTTCCTCTGCCCTCAGTGCTGGCTCTCCTGGCTTTTGGGACCTGGTGACACCCTCCTGTTAAAGCAGCACGTCATGCCGTGTTTTGGTTTTTGGACCCTTCTTGACTGTGGAGGACTGAAGTTATTAGTATTTTGTTTGTTTGTAGTCTGGCAGAGGGAGCTTGCATATCAAAGAATAGTGGCTTAGGACTGCCTCCAAACCCGAGTGCAATAACTATCCTAAATATTTATTGTGGCTCTGCTCAGGATAATCTGAGGTAAGACCATGTTTAAACCCAGTTGAAGATCATAGAAAGCATTTCCAGCTTTATGTTTATTAAATCAATTCTGTTCCTTTACAATTCTAGTGGTTTTGTTTCACTTCCTTGAGGGCAGCAAATATAGCAAAGATTCACTGACCAAATGATTGATATTCGTGGATGTGGCTTGGAGCCACTGAGGCTTGGGAAGCTTAGGAAGCTGTGAGATCATGGCTTCTTCTGTACTTCTGCCTACCTGACTGGGTACCCAGGCTGCACATTAGTGTTAGCACAAAGATTCACCTTGGAGCGGATATTGTCTGTCTGGGCTGTTGGTGGAAGCACCACAGCATTTGCAGGTGCCAGATGAAGACCTGAACATGCTTCTGGGTGCCCACTATGTGAACCTGTATGGTCATAGTCAAGCTGTTTACTAAAAACAGCTCTTAATGTAACTCTTAAGATCAAGTCTCATCTAAAGAAGCATCCTCTGCAGCTATCACATATTGATATTCCTAAGGAACAAAGCAATCACTGGATTGCCTATCAGCTTATTAGCTGCTGTTTGTTTCGCCAATTTAACTCAATTTAACTTGAGTCGTGATGGACAGAAAAAGCTTTTTGGGTTTTCTTTTGTACTTTTTTCTTTTTTTTCTTTTCATCTTGAGTAAAGAAAACAGCATTTGTAAACACTTCCTCTTTATCTGTGCCTTTTAGTGAAACAAATTGCATGGTACTGTCACCTCCGCAGTCCCTGCAGTCCTTCATCCTGAGCGTACAAAGGAAATATTGAAACCTGTACTGTGCTGTAAATTGCTGCAGAGGCAGTCAGCAGGCGCTGACCAAGACGGTTCCTGGTGGTGAGGGAGATGAATGGAAAACTGAGAATCCTTTTGTGGTTGTGTTGTTTGCTTCTTGAAATAGGAGGGACTGTTTGAATACTGCATGCTTCCTGCTTTCTACCCTCCCTCCCCTCCCCCCAGGATTTAAAATATTTAACTTGCTAAAAGACTTTGGTTTGAAATCCCCTAAGTGGGAAAGTACTGATTGTTGGCAAGTTCAAGTGTAAAATTGGTTGTAAGTACTCGTGGGGGAACAGTGCAATGGAGCCGAACAGTACACTGAAAATGAGAGTACTCTAAATCAAAACACGTTTGTTAATTAATGTTCACTGCTGGTTTCTGAGAGCGCAGCTAGTAAACATGCAATCCAAAGTCCATTTAAGTCAATCAGCAAAATCTTACTGGAATTAGTTCGGGCTGGATTTTTAATTAATTCTTTCTTCCAAGATACTTTACCCTAAATTTCTGTTATAAGGCGTGGTTCTCTTTTCCTTGGATGTTTCATGGACATAATTATATAGTGGTTTTATATGACTGAGGTGAATCAAGTAAGTATCTTAGCCATTAATTAATATGGAAAACTATAATTGAACAGTTTTGATTCTCAGGAACGAAGGTGGGTTCTTTTCTTTGCATTTATATGTATTTAAAATAACTGAAGCATTAAAGAAGAGGAATTAAAAGCAGTATTTAGGGAAAGCCTAAAGTAAGTTAATATTGCTGCTTAAGGCTTGCTTTTGTATTGTCAGAATTGCTAGATTCTCAGATTAATTTCATTTATTGTCTAAGCTTATTCTGACCCCTCTGTAGAGATAAGGGTTAATCCACTGAAAAATTGCTCTGTTCTGCATTGTATGCTGTTAAATCTTGCCGAACGGGTTTGGTTGTTGATTATATTCCATCATTCTTGTCACACTAATTTGAGAAAAGCAGTATTTGGAGTATATAGTGGTCTGTAGGTCTGATGCTGTGCCCCAACATCAGACCATATAGTATCGAGGCCTTTTTCTGTTTACCCAGAGCTATGCTGGTACTGCTGTTTTGCAGTACTGGAAGCTTGTGCCAGAGCTGTTTGGCATCTTTCTTTCCAGCTCTCGGCACAGTGCACTCTCTCTGGCTCTTCTCCCACTTGTTTTGGACGAACATGCTGGCTATTTCTCCCCTCACTATTTCCATGTAATTTCTGTTTGCTCTGTGAGGGCCAGGAAAGAAGTGCTGTTTCTTCATCCAGCCTGTGAGCAGGCTACTCCTTGGCCTCTGGAGTCTTCCAGGGCTACTCTGTGTCTGGAGCCAGCAGGGTCGTAGCTCCTGTTTGCTCGGGGAGGCAGTTCTCAGCCTCGTGAGGGCTTGGACATGGGGCATTTTGCCATGCGTGGTGTTTTTCCTTAAAACTCACCTAAATAATTGACCAGCAATTCCTTTATCTCCCATAAACAAACAGCTTTTCCTACATTAAAAGATCATCAGTGTGGTGGTCAAGTCAGCTCTTGGAAGGGAGAATATAGCAGATTATTGCCTGGGTGGTCATGCCATGGCTTACCATGTGTAAACGTTTTAATGCTCTCTCCTTTGTGGTTACACTGGCCACACAGAATGTTTTCTCTGAGACTCCTACTTAACCAGCACACAGGAGTGGCTCTTTACCTAATGATCATCTCTTACTTGTTTTTGTCATTGTTGTGTGTGTACCCCAGGCTGTATTTCCTATGTGCTGTTGAAGCGATGCTTTCAGGATAGGATTATTAACTAACTCATGAGCTTTCCCTTGGTTCTCATTAGTATAATAGCTTAGCGTTGCTCAGGCAATAATTACTTGTGCCTGCAAACTGAAGGCATATCTTTAATTTTATAGGCATAGTAACTAAGACACGGAGAAAAGAGCGTTGCTTAGAACCTGATTTAAAAGGCTTTTGTTTTGAAGAGTCCTTAGTATTATATATCTGCAAGAATGGATCAAAGAGGGGGTCATCATGTTTTTCTGACTCATGAAGATAAGGGAGAAGGCCTGGTCTTTTTCCTCCTCTAATGTCATTCTTGTAAATTGCAGATGTGTCAGATTTGAAATTCAGCTGGTGAAAGACAACACTTAATTTGCACAAGGTGGAGAGTGTTAAGTAACCTTAGGAGTAATCAGGCCCATCAACAATTAAGTCTCTGTTTTATCAGAAAGATGCCTGCTCTTTCCCTGCTGTTTGTCTGCTCCGAGCTAGTGTTCTCCACGCTCACTTGTGGCAGTGGCAGATGGTTGCTACCTCCTCCATACCAGCTACAATCCTTGCAGCACTGGAGTCTAACAGGTGGCATCAGGATGCTGCCCTCTTTTCCTCCTCTGAACGTTGTTTGCTGGAGCTGCTGGGGCTTTTTGGATGCATTGCACCAAGCAAGGCTGGCTAACCCATGCTGTGGGAGTGGCTGCCCAGGGCAGCTCTTGGGCAGCCTTGGGAGTCCCTGCACGTGATGCAGGATGGCACCATGGCCTGGTGTTCCTGTGAACTGTGTTGCAGGAGAAATCCAATTACTGTCTTATTCCGTGGGATCTGGTACCAATGTTTCAGTTCAGTCAACCACTCAGCATTTTTGCATCGTTTTCCTGGAACCCAAAGTAAAATGGTAATAATTACATTCAGCTGTGGGCTTTTTCCTTATGAAGTTATTTGTTTTGCTATTTATTTTAAAAGAGCATAGGGACTCAGTGGAGGGTTGTGTCTCAGTCCAGCTTTGTGTCTGTGACAGTGTGAAAATGGATGTTTGCATATTAATATAAAGCAGTTAAATGGGGACCAGTTAGATTTACAGTTGCATTAATATTTTTATTTTTTGATGCTAGAAGAATGTAAAGGGCCTTTAGTGTAAGGGGAGTGATGGCCAGAGTGATCTAGCTCATCTGGTTGTGGATGCTTTCTGACTACAATACAATATGCATCCAGTGCAGAAACATAAATCACAATTCACAGTGAATCATGTTGTGAAGGCCAGTGGAAATTGTATGGCTGTATTAGCATGTGTCCTTGGGAGTAAACTGAGATGTGCATTGCAGTAATACAAAGAATGTGGGGTTTTGGGGGGTTTTCGTATGTATGTGTTAATTTTTCATGTAGACTGGGCAGGTAAGGAAGACTGTTTACAGAGCAAAAGGAATTAGGCATGTGTGTTTTGTTTCATCAGTTTCCTTGCTTTATATTCTTCAGTGTCAAGATTTCACAAAATTACACCCATGCGTGTGTAACAGTGTTGGATATGTACTTAGCATGTATTTATTCAGGACCAGTTTTTGTAACTCATTGCCATTTATTCTTTCTACTCCTTGTTAAGCTCTCTGTTGGTTGCAGCATGGTGTAACTTCTCTTAGCAGGCAGGACTGAAACCCTTCTGAGTCAAATCACTCACTTGCATGAACACATCTCTTGCTGATGGCAAGACACATAAATATGGAACAAAATGAACCAAAACACATAAATAGACTCCTGCAGCTACTGATGTTAATAGTAATTTACAATTGTTTTTATTCTAACTCCCCATTCCACCTGCCCAATTATCAGGGTTACGGTTCCCTCATGGCCCCAGTTCAGGAAAGCACTTTAATATTATTCTTAAGGATATTGTTATTCAAGACAAGCCTTTTAATATTTTCCTGGTGTTAAACCCTGTAAGAGCTTGATTTAATCCCCTGTTTGAATTTCAGCATGTCCTTTTCTATTCTGAATATGGATGCTTTTTAAATCGAAGCCTGATGGGTAACTGTGTAGGGAAAGAATACTTCTTTAGACCTCATTTGATATTTTGTTACATAAAGAGGGAAAAAATAACCCTTACCAAGGAGGCTATTTTACCCATTTCCCAGTTTTACTTTTTATTACTTATCGTGTTGTTGGTAAGGATACCCAGATATCTCTGCAGTGCTGGTGGTCGTTATTGTGCTAAAACAAAGCACACACAGGTGAACGCTTTTGTCCTTCACCCAGGTAATCCCTTGTGAAATGCCGCAGCCTGGCAAGGGCAGGGAGGCAGCAGGGCTGGCTGGGTGGGCACGCAGGGAGCCGGGCACCACGAGCTGCTGCCCTGTGCCCACCATGCACCCCAGCCAGTCCTTCCTTCCTCCTGCCAGGCTCCTCAGGGCTGCTGTCCCTTCAGGGGGAAGGCTGCCGTAGGCCAAAATTACCTTGTTTCCCGCTGCCTTTGCATCTACTCTGCCCTGCTGGTGTTCAAGACACTAGATGTTCTGACTGTTTTTCTGATTTAAATCAAAACCCTCTGTGAATTGAGTGGAGACCCTTGGTTTCCAGCGTGGCTTGAGTTTTTAAAATGTCTTCTACTTGTATATGAGAAGGATGTTCAGTTGTACCAACTGGTTCTTAAATAACTCTGTGTCAGTTAGGTGGGTCAACAGTTTGTCCTGTTGCTGGCTGTTCTGGTGTTGTTTTTGAAATAAAGATAGAAGCATTTGCAGTATTTTTTCTCCTCTGAAGTTACTTTTTATGCAGTAGAGATGCAGACTGTTCTGCTTTTTTTTTTAATAAGAAATAATATACCTCAGAAGTTTCTAGTGTGTTTTGTACTCAATCAAGTGAACCAGAAAGCATGTAGCTATGCCATTTATTACCCTCACTCATTGCTCTATTACCCTTGTTCATTGCGGTTAGGGTTTGTAGATGTTGCATGCAGGTAAGTGATTGCTGTGCAGTTACATTTTGATTAATGTGCTTATCTGGCTGGAGTGATTTTGCTTCCTTGTTTTTGCACTGCTTCCCTTTTATTTTAGACTCAAATACCAAACACCCAAAGCACGAAAGATACACACTATGGTGCAGAAGCCTGAAATTCCTGAGACTGCTGTGCCATATGTTGTCTTTTCAGTGTGGGAAAGCAATGAGGATGGGCCGTGTGTTTTGCTCTACTGCTGTCACCCACCCAGGTGTGCTGTGTGGGCACAAGGAAACTGTCTTCACAAATTTTAGGGCACCCTTATGTTTAATTTTGATTTTTTTTTTCCTCAGAAGAAGGGGCAAAAAAAGAAAGGAAAGGAAGGGGGTGAGAGGGTGTTGGAAGAGCAGAGGAGTGGAGGCAAACTGACCAAGGGTTTGTTTCATTAATCTACTGAGAAGCTTGACTAGAGTGGCACATAGAAGTTTTGGAGAACTCAATATCTTATGGTAGACATTTGTCTTCTGAAATAAGGAGGTGCTCAGCTGGAAGGGAAAATCTACTTGCATTATGGAGTCAGTGTGACAGAGGAGATTCGGAGAGACATCTGAGTACTAGGGTAAAAAGGCAAAATCCTGGAAAACAGGTGCTGCTGCCCAAAGGAAAGAAGAGACCCTAGCTAGGAAGGGGAATGCAGGAAAATACATAGCATGAAGGACAGTCTGGAGAGATGGAGCTAACAGGAGAAAGCTACAGGAGTGATGGCTCTTGGTGGTTTGGAATATAGGAGAAGGAAGGTACTACAAAATTAGGAAGCTTGATTCACGAATTTTTGCCTCATGTCCCTTTAAGTTCTACAAGCCTTGCAAAATGGAAATCCAGAGGCAAATTGACTCGTAAGGAATAGCATGAATGAATGCACATCACATTCTCTGAACAATTTTCTCTTCAGAGGGAGAAATGCAAGATGCATTTGGTTTATAATCTTCAGAGAAGACAGTTGTCAGTGAAGACCTTAATAATGCCCCAGTAGTGTAATAGGAAAAATATATATTCATCACCTAGGGAATCAGCCTCTAATGATTAATAGAAACATCGATGTTTATATATATAAAAAAGAAGTTTATTGCTGTATTAGAGTTTACTAGCTGAGGAGAAAATCGGTTGCTTCCTGTTAAATATCAAGTTATTGCTACTTTAGTCAGTGTTGTGTTTGTAAGTAGGCAGCACTGTTTACTTGTAAAATCAACATGACTTTAATTTAGTGAAATGCATTTATGGCAGTTTCTCAAAGCTAGATAAATAGCGCTGAAAGAAAACCTGGAATTTTTCTATTGTCTCCTTCAATTATCTGTAAGCGAATTCAGTTTTTACTAATGTTTTTCTTAGCCTTATCATGGTTTGATGAAAATGAGCATGCAGAAAGTTCAGGAAGAGGGAAAACTGCTTTTAAGTCACATTCCTAAGTGTTTTGCTGATCTGTAGCGTAGAAAGACAAACACTCTGATCTGTGTTTTGTTGGCCCCTTCTATTGCACGTTAGTTTCTTTCATGTGACTTGAACTCTGGATTTGCTACTCCTTTATTTTATTTGAATGTGCAATGTGTTGAGCTGATGTTCTGAAGCTGTCATTTCAATAATCAAAATTAGGTTGCTGTCCAAGGGGCTCTGAGTTTTTATTTACATGAAATTACCTAAGCAGCACAATTCTATGCAAGAGAAGGAGGTGCCTTGATGAATACAATACGACGTTTGGATGTTTGTTAGCTTCTCAAAACACACTCTCATTCCCAAAGAAGTGTCTCCAGGCATGTCTGCCTGGCTTAGCTTGGAAAGGCAGGATTTATATTACAGGCACTCTGAAAACTAGACAGACAAGTCACCTTTTTTGTTATTTAGGTTTAAGAGTTTGGGTGAGATTTAACCATCTAGGACTTGAGTGTTACGATGTGTTTGAGACTGCAGAGGAAGCTGCTGTAGGGACAGAGACCGTTCTTGGTTGTAGTTACGCTTCTGAGCTGTGTAAGGCATCCTGGCACTTCCTGGCTTTGCTCCCCTTTGCTGGAAGCTGGAAGTCCCATGATAGCAGTGCTGGTGGAGGGGGACTGTTGACTTACTTTTCTCTAAATTTCTTGTATGTAGTTTTTGTGTCTGGCATGTTTCTTTAGGAACAGCTTCCTAGAGAAGGCTTTTAGGTGCAGGATGAGCTAGTGCATGGGAAGCACAACACACAGGCTTTATCATGGGCTCTTCTCTTTCCAAGTTCAGGTGACCTTGGGTGAGTTATTTAATATCTTCATGCTTTATTTCCTCTTCTTCTCTTTGCCCTTGTCTTTTGTTAGTTGGGATGGTATCTTTTACTGAGCACAATGGAAAGTTTGTCTTAGATGGGTCATCCAAGTATTATTGTGATCCAAATGAAAAAGAGGATTTTTTGTTTTCCTCTTTTGTTGAAGAACTTTGACCATGAAAAGCATTAACATTTTGTTTCTGCTGTTACTTTACTATGTTATTCTTCTTGTTGGGCTTTTCTCTTTATTTTGGATCAGAAAAACATCTACTTTATGCAAATGCCTGATGCTTCTAGTTGTTGGTCAAACTGCAAGGATGGAGGAAAAAAAAGTGGTTCAAAGGTTATTTTTACTGAAATAAAGGGAAACTGAATTTTTAATTTTGGGTCAAATGCAGTGTTTTTGATGTATCAGAATAATTGATTCTGATATATGTGAAGCTAATTGTGTTGACATTTTGGAAAGTGCATTGGTTTCCCCTTGCAAGGCAGAGTGAAGTTCTCAAATCAGCGCCAGAAGTTACATTCCTCCCTTCTGTGAGGTTGAACTAAGGGCAGTATGCAGGGTTTTCATTCCTGTTGGAGGGGCTGTGGAACCAATTCCCAGCACTCCAATGGCAGACCATGAGCAGCCACCATCCTTTAGCAGGTTCAGAGTGGGAATGGAAACTGGATTTCCACGACTTCTCATCTAGGACAAGAATAGTGCAAAGAGGATCATGTAGATCCTCCACAGCTGGGGAGGGACCAGGGTTGAAGGGTAAAAGGAAACAGTGGTTTGCAAATCTAACATTAATTTGTTAGAGGGCAGGTGTTTAATACAAGAGCTTGAAAATTTAATGTTGTGGAAATGTTTATTCTGGAGCTGCTGGAATAAACTGTTAAAAGGTTTTTTTTTTTTGGTGTCCTGTTTTGCTGAATCTGAACCAAATAAGCCCTACAGTTCCAAAACAGTTTTTCTTTTGTTGTGGTTAAGCTTTTGGGAAAACTCACCCTGTTACTTCAGTTACTCTGAAGTACAGGTTTTGACAAAATGAACTGTCTAAAACAAAAGCTGAAAAATATTAAGTCTGGTTCTCATTTTATAGAGAAATGCTTTTCTACTGGCTATGCTATTTTATAAATTAATTCAGTGGTTACATGAATTAAAAATAAGACTGACTGTTAGCACAAAACTTTGTGATAATGTAAAAAAACCTTTTCATTTCCTTTTTTGTTGTACATGCAGTACAATAGTCATAGAACAGTAACAGGAGTGGACTGATTATCATTCAAAAAGTAGCTGAGCCTGAGGAGTTAGAAATATGGACTGGAATGACATTTATAGTGTTGGTTGTGAAATACTCATGGAAATCCGCTTCTTCCGTAAATATTAATTTGACATTGGTTTAGGATTTAATAAGTGGAATGACTCAAGATGATAAAGATGCTTTATTACATCTAGATGGCCTTAGGAAATATTTGTCTGCCATTAAAAAAAAGGTATGAAACAGATATGAAAAGGTTTTAAGTTATGAAAAGTAAAAGAGGGTTGAACGTAAAGTTAACTGGTATTTAGAGCATTTAAAGTAGGGTCACATTTTTCTTTTTCATTTAGATAAATGGAGTCAAAGCCTATTCTGAATGACAAGGAATACATCTTGATTTCTTTCCACATTTGTCACATGTTTGCAAGGCACCTGTGCTCTGAGTTTAAAAATGCCCATGTGCAACGTAAAGCCTTTGTTCCACTGTAGCACACGCAAAAATGCTTTAACTGAGGAACCAAAATAACTCGGAGGTGACTTTTTTCTTCAAGACCTGATTGCTTTAAACGCAAGTTAGGAAATCATAGAATCCTTTAGGTTGGAAAAGACCTTTAAGATCATTGAGATCAGCCATTAATCCAACCCTGCCGAGTCCACCATTAAACCATGTCCCTGAGTGCCACATCTGTACATTTTAAATACCTCCAGGAATGGCAACTCCACCACTTCCTTGGGTAGCCTGTTTCAGTGCTTGACAATCCTTTTGGTGAAGATGTTTCCTAATATCCAATCTAAAGCTCCTGTGACACAACTTGGCCTATCACTTGTTACTTGGGAGAAGAGAACGCTTCTTGTTAAGTGGACCTGCAGATTTCTTGAAGTGAGTTTGTTGCAAGAGGAATGTTTCCAGAGAGAGGAATGCTTCCAAAACCGTTCTTCATTCCTTGTTTCCTTTTGTTGATTTTTCTTGCCACATTATTTCATGGCACCCTCAAGGTCATAGGTTTGTTGTCATAGTGATGATACTCCTCTTTGTAAAATAATAAAATTTAATTTTTTGACAGCAGGAAGAGAAAGTAGATCAAGTTGTTGATAAGCAGTATCATAATCATTCTTGGCAGGAAACTTGTACACATAAGTCTTCTAACAAAAAACCAGACTTTTATCTTCTTAGGGAGATTTTAATTGAGTTTTTGATTAAAAAAAGGTTAAGACTGTTTCAAGCTGTTGTTTACTTTTCTGTTCTACAGCTATGGCTACTTTTTTTTAAGGCACATGGTACTACATGTCCTTTAAAAAGAAAAGAAGCAAAAAAACCCCCAAAAAACCAAAAACCCAAGCCAGCCCAAACCCCTAAAAATACTAAGTTAAAATGTTCCTGCAGTGTTCCTTGGTAGCTATTTTGGTTTGACATTTTAATTATAGTCCAAAGGCCTCAACATCCCTTTAAACCTGATATTTATATAAAGCAGAGAATTGTCTTTATTCTCAAGAGCTTGTAGTCCAAGAGAACAGAAAAAGCAGATGTTTGAAGCGAGCATGGGGGCTGGGGTCACTTCAGCTGAGCTTGCACACTCAGTGCTGCCAGTACTGGCTTTGTACCATAACCTCCTACTAGTGCAAGGTGCAGTTGACCTTGTTGTAGATAAATGGTTTGAACTTGTTTTCATATGAGAAGTTTGCTCACTGTAAGGGCAGGCAATGCTGGCTTCACCAGGATGTCAGTCTGTCCGAAAATTCACTGCTTACTTATTGTGCTTTAGTTGTGTAGATTTTATTTTTTATTTCTGGACTTCAGTCCCTGGGGTTCAATTTCTTCTTGCTGGGCCAAAGACATTTAAGAAAATATTTTATTGCAAGTCCCAACTAAAATAGCTCAACCTTGTGAGAATGTGCAAGCGAGGTAACAGCTGCAAGATCGCTCCATGAGAAAGATCCTTCCAGCTATCCAAGGACAATTCTAGTACAATGGGAATGCCTGGAGGGGTATTCTACAAAGACAGTCATTTTTAGCTTGTGAATTTATAATAATTTTTGACACCTGATATATAACAGTTGGGAAAAGTTGATTTTCTTCAAAACCCTGGAGGAGGTTCTTCTAAAAAGGTAAGAAATGCAATGATAGGGACTTCACTCTGAAACTGCAGCTAAAGGCAAACCATTTATATACTGTTGAAGGCAGCCAATGAGCCAGTTCTGAACACTCTCCTTATTTAGTTGACTTTGAAATAAAACTAATGTGACTCATCTACACAAACATCACCTTCCCGGGAAACATACCTTTGTTGTCAATGAAGAGCAGTGGCCAGATCCTCTGCTGCAGAGCCCAGGGAATGATGTACTGCAACACCCAGGTCATTGCAGTTCCAGGTGCTGTTGCCCCTTCGCTCCTGAGAGTGATATTTTTCGTTACCAGTGTGGGAGAAGGGCTTAGATGGTTTCCATTTTATTATGTAATTTAATGGTGTTTTCATTTAGGGGAGGGAAAAAAAAAGTTTTAGAATTAGCTTAGTTGTGTTTTGAGGAAGAAAATGAGCCTGACACAGGCTCCTCTCAGCTGTGAAATGTAGTTGGCTGGTTCCCTCTGCATATCCTGGCACGGAGACTAATGATCTCTGAAAACACTAAGGAGCAACAGTTACTGCAGGATTAGAAATCCCGGCAATGCCTACTTTGGTCCTTTACTGGTTGTTACAAAAAGCATCTTTGTAGAAACGTGAAAGGCTCTGCTCCAGCAAACCATTTGTCGCATTTCTTTATCACATGCTTTGAATGAATGCTGAACTTGATATGTATTTGTTTAGCATATTGAGGGTTTTTTCAGTTTTTTTGCTTCCCCTTATACCTCCACTGAAATCTGGATGCAGATATATTTGAATATAGCTGTTTAGATAACTTACTTCTCTCAGAACACCATCTTAGCATGAAAATGGAAGCTATGCAGAGGTAAATGTGAATTAACCAAAGTGCAACAGGTGGGTAACTCCTAGATTGGGTAAGGTATAAAAATAGCCATAACTGCTTGTTCTTTTGGTTTAATACCGTGTTAAATGATTTCATGATCCACTTATGATATGCATGACTGAATTTTATTTAGAAGAGGAAAACCCTAGGGACAGTGTAGCTCAGAAGTGAGCCTTTTATCTTCAGGTTGAAAGTTCAAGCAGTTTGTAAGGCTGTTTTAGCATTTGGTGAACTGGATAGTCAGTGCTGTCATTGGGCTAAAGCTTAGACTTACACCAGGGTTCCCAGGAAGCCAGGAGAGAGCTGAGGATGGCTGGGGCACTGAACACTTTGCTCCTCTTTCTGTTTAGGGTATATTGCCTTGGAAATGGGACAGGGGCAGGATTTGGAACAATTCCTCCTGCTGTAGCAGTGTGACTTGGCTGTCAGTTCAGTCAGAGCACAGCAGCTGGAGGAGAAAGACTCTGTCATCACATACACCAATCCTTGTTTTGATAAAGTAGGAAAATGCTATTTTAAATATACCTGAAGGTAGCTTTTATCTTCCCACTTATACTGCTCTACTCTTCAGACTGCAGATTAATTTTAGGTTTTTGAAAGTATTTGTCAAGTGAAGTCTGAATGTGAAATCTTTTAAGTGCCTCCATCTTCAAGTAAATTGGCTGAGCATGATGTTCATACGTGATGCTTTTAGTTTTTCCCCAGATAAAGGTTTTTTTTGTCTGTGTGTGTGGTAGTCACACTCATACTTGGTTTTTTTGGTACCAATTTTATATTCATCTTTGTGAAAGCAAAGAATATATTTGGAGGTGGCAGAAAATAACTGTTAGTATTAATCTTCTGGTTAATAGTTAAAACAATAGGGAGAGCCAGTTGAAATAAATACTTGTTTTTCTTCCAATTATGACAAGATAAAACTTTGAGCAGTATCAAGCCATGGAGAAGACTACAGTATTCAGACGTTAAACAGTGGTCAAGAAAAGGCTTCGTTATTCCTCAGAATGATTTGCCATCTGGTAGATTTTAATCTAGGTCTCTCATGTATGAGAGCCATCAAAAATTTAGCGATACGCTTGTGATTGCAGGGTTCAGTATCTTTTTTTCCCCCTTGCAAATGATCTCCTTAAAAATAAAACCTAATTAAAGTAATGCTGGCATACCAGTCCAATAATGCCCTGTGCCACTTCACTACCAGTTTGACATGCAGTAATGAATTAATTAAATTATTCAGATTTTGTAGCTAATATAGCACATACTGGTTTCCATTCATGCATGCTTTATGCATGTGGTGCTATGGGTGTTAATGAGTTCATCCTATTGCATATCTTGTTGAAATCAGGCATGCTAGGATTTACTATGTTAGAGAACTGCTTTAAAAGTAAGACCCCAAAATCAATAATTTTGTTAAACAAACCCCAAACAACTCATTATACTTGTATTTATATTAAACTTTAAAAATGTGACGTGCCAGATTGATAGAAAATGTTCATTCTTCATGTTCTGCTTTTATAGAAAATAGGCAAGACAGTGGACTAAAACATTCATTCAACTCTTAAAACCCAACTAAACACCTCAAAATGAACAAAAACCCCAACAAGTTTCTTCAGACTACAGCTGTTAGTGGGTGGAGACCAGAGAAAAGGAAAGCAGTTGGTAACACCTCTAAGAGGACCCATATCTTGAACATGAAGTGAAAGTGTTAGCCTTATATCTTATGCTTTTTTTTAAACCAGATTAGTGGAAAGAAGATGTGGCTTGAGCCATGCACACAGTTTGTAGGCTTGGATGCTTTAGAATTGCATGTAGCTATTAAAATAAGTGAGAATGAAGAAGGCAGGGATTTACAGATCAAGAGGCCTGCTAAGTAGAAAAGCTCTATGGCTTTCTGGATTGTAGAGAAGAAAAATGGTAGTGTTGAGATAAAAGGAGTTTGCCTACTGCTGGTTTTGCAATGAAAAGTTTATTGACTTTTCACAGACATCAAATAAGTGTTCACTTGCTTTTTAATTTATTGCCATGCTGATGAGCTTCTGAAGGGGCCTCTGTCTCATTGCAGAGCCCAGGCAATCTGTCCAAGTGCTAGTCTCAGTCAGCAGCCCCCCACAGCCTGGCTCAGAGCCTGATTATTCAAAGTACAGCAATGGGCCTGGGCCATCAGCATTCCTTGGATAAGTCTGTTTTAGCAAAAAGTCATATTAGGAAAGTATTGTTTCTGACAATTCCTTTGCCCATTTGAAAGGAAGCAAGTGGAGGCAAAGGCAGTCAAGCCTACTTTGCAGGATGACAGCCTTGCTTTTGTAGCTACAGCTCTCTGGCCCCATGAGCTGCCTCTTCTGGAGAAGGCGCATGCTCTGCTGATGCTGCCCCCCCCGCCCTCTGAAACTACCATAAACCATGTCGAAGAGAGGGCCTTAGACAGAAGTGTTGCAAGGAATCCTATTGTTGCACTTTATCTGCAAACTTGTCGTGTGTGAGACTGGCCCTGCTGGTTCTGGGAGAAGATAAAACTGAGACATTTCTCAGAAATGTGTGTGCACTCACTTTGTATATACAGAGACCTGCATCAAATGGTTTTTCCATGTTTGGTCATGGAGTTTCTGCCAGACCATTTGGCATGCATTTAATCAGGGATTAAAAGAGAAAGGAAATGTCCTTGTAAAAACTTTAGCAGTTAGGAAACACTTTGAAGTTCCATTGCTGTTGCTTTCTTCTTTGATCTCCAGATGTACCAGTCATTTTTATTCCCATGCATGTGCTTATTAATTGCCTTTATATTTAATGTTTTAAGGGGGAACACTCTTTTACCTTTAATCAGCAGTGATGGTGCTGTGATCTCATCGGTTCACTCCAGAGCAATAGAACTAACTCAGGCAATATGATAGCAAGCTTTTCGTTTCTTTCTAGAGAATACTGGCACTGTAGCTGCCCCTTGTAATAGTGAATCCACAGCTTACATCCAGTTCTTTCTCCAAGGTTTTAACCTTGAGATTGTTCATTACAGTACCTCATTGTAAAGTATTACCATTTGTATTTCTTTTGTCAATGACAGGGACTTCCCCACAGTGAGAGGACTATGGAAATATCCAAATTTCTCATGTTTGGTTAAAAAGAAGTGGGGGAGGAAGAGGTTACTAATGCCCCTTAAAGAAATACAAATACACAATGCCCTTCACTATTTGGATCAACTTCAGAGAGACTGTGGACTTGGGCAAATAATTATGTAGAGATTTCGCATAGTTCACACTTTCAGATCTCCCAGTTTGAGGCCTACAACCTTACTTTTCTAACTAAACCCTGAGATTATAAGGGTGGTAAAGTACTGAAACAAGTTGCCCAGAGAAGTTGTGGATGCCCCATCCCTGGAAGTTTTCAAGGCCAGGTTGGATGGGGCCTTAAGCAACCTGATCTAGTGGGAGGTGTCCCTGTCTGTGGCAGGGAGGTTGGGATTAGATGATCTGAAAAAATCTTTCAGACCAAACCATTCTGTGAATCTATGATTAGTTGTTTTAGATCATCACATCACTTAATGAGCTGTGCTTAGATCTGGTCTTCCTACTCTGAATTTATAGTTCTTTGAGGTGATTTCTTTCCTATTTGGAATAAAAGGGAAATAGTTTAAGAATATTTCGGTAACATTTTTCATGCAAGCAATGCAGTTCACTTTGTGGTGCTTGAAAGCCAATAAATAGTCCTGGCTTTTCTTTGCAACAACAGCATGCAGCAGTTGGAGCTGTTTGCCCTGAATTATAACACAGACTGTGAGACTTGATAAGAAGACACTGTGTGGGAGCAAGATAAAATTATAATCTTGGGATTAGACTAAAAATACATTTGTGAAAACGGTGTTTTTATGGCACAGTTTGATTTAACCTGTCCTTGAAGATACCACACCTCTTTTTGCCCGGTACTGTTTTATCTTGCTTCACAGATGACATATGGGGAAAATAAAGTGCAGTGATAATGGCCAGTGTCCTGTGTATCTGAAGCTTTGTGGGCAGCAGTTGCACACTGTGTTTATAACCTCAGGCACTGCATGATTTTTGTACTTATCCCTGCTTGTCAGACCACGATTCCCACTGGGCCTAAGAGCTTGTTCGACCTCCTCTCTTAGGAGCAATAGAGGAAATGTCTGTTTTTCAAAGCACATTGCTGGAACATTGCCTCTGTACCTGTGCTCTGCAAACTGTGCTCAGTTGGCTCGAAGTTAAGATAATGTTATGCAAACAAATAGGCACAGGAACACTCCAAAATAAACATAGCTTTTCTTTTGCACTAAAAAAAAAAAAAATCAATTAGAATATTTGCTGCTTGGAGCCTGATGTATAAAAATCAGTATGAAGTTAGAAAGGTTTGACTCCTCATCATAAATCAACATGTACAGATTGTTTACTCTCTTGTAATCACCATTATAGTCAGGCTGTAGAGTCCTATGTATCTTAAGTCTTTCCTAGAGTCTTGGGGTATGTGTGAGTTTCCTTATAAAGATTGAGCCATCACCTAGGATCCATTTAGTCTGGAAGAGGGAGGAGAAATCTGCACGTCTCGGTCTGGCTTTACATCTCTGGAACATCTCATATATCCACATTACACTGGGTTTTTTGGTTAAAAGTGAATAGTCTCACTTTTTAGGGAAAGCACTACTTAAGTCAGCTCATAGAATCATAGAATATGCTGAGTAGGAAGGGACCCATTCTTACAGGATTTTTTAACAATCTTACTACATTCTTTCACTTTATTTCTTGTTTGTCCTTTTTGTAAGTGAAGCTCTGTTTCTGTTTAAATACCGCTAATAGGAAAGGGTAGGATTTGCTGTTGTATCTCTTTTCCAGTTTGATTTTGAGTTACTCCCTATTCCTGTTCATCCTCCTTCCTTCTCTGCCATAAGCACAAAACAGTCAGTCTGCTATGAAACAAAAATTAAAGATTAGAAAGATTAGAAGGCAGCAATTATTCAAAGCCCTTCTCTGAGAGCTATAATAAAAATTGAAATCCTTTATGTAATGTGCTGTACCCATGAACTTACTCCTTTAAATAAGGAAACAGGCTTTTACTGTAAGCCTTTGTTGTGCATGGTGAGATGCTATGAATTTGGACGAGTCCAAAGGTCTGTCCAAGAGTCAGGTCTGTGATGCAGCACTCCCAGGGCTGTAAAACTCATGAGAACTATATAGAACAGGTTTGTAAATGTTGTCCCAGAGTGAGTAGAGCACATATTCGTTAAGTGGAGAGGAGTCAGGCCTTTCAAATTTCTCATTTCATCACTGAGCTGCATTATTTTATATTGTCCTAGGCAGTGGTTTTCTTGCCTCCTGTGGGCAAGAAGTGCTGGAGCAGGGTCTGGTGGAAATCAGGAGTGAACAGCCTGAAATTACGGTGGGGAGCAAGTGCTTGTTGGTTTGACTGTTTAAAAAAATATTGTAAATGTATTTCAGGAGAGAAACAGTCAAACACTATCTGTTTAGGATAAGGCAAGTCTTCCTGGCTTCACCACCTCCAGAGCAGCCTGGGCTGCAAGTTGTGTGCTGGCAGGAGCCCCATGGGGCAGAAAGGGAACTGAGGAGTTGGCAGTGATCGGAGCTGAGTAGGGCAGGGAGTTGGAGAGAGTGAAGACCTGATTTCAGCCAGGGCAGCATGTGGATCGCAGATACCCAGTTCATGGACTTTTAAGGGATTTGTTGAAAAGAGAAGCAAGTTTCTTTGTTAGACTTACACTTCAGACTGCCACTAGAAAAAATACAGGAGCGTAATTGTTAAGAGAAGTTTGAAAACCATTATTTATACGCAGCTGTTTCACTGTCACCATCCAAACATCATCCTTTTCTGCTTCCAGGAGACGTTCATCTGTGGGAGAGTGGATATGCCATTTCTGCTGCTCTCTCCTACTTGTCATCTGAATAAATCTCTTCTGAGGGTTGAGTGGGGCAAAGGCCAAGATGCGATCAGGTTTTGCTTCACATGAATAAGAGATCAGTCTGACTCAGGATTTTTGTTTCTAATGATATGGTTGCTTTCTCCATCCTCTTCAGGCACCTGGTTTATGCTCTAAGCAATGTGATAGCTTGTATTTAGACTTAATTTCTGTGCTACTTAATTTAGCATTCAGGATGTTTTTGAAGACCTATGTCAAACATTAACTTGTTCCACAGGCTACGAATGACTGGATTGTGGATGTGGTTGTAGCTGCTGGTACTGTCTTTGCTTCCCTGCAGGACAGGAGAGGTCATTCAAATGCTGCAATAAATGTTGAAACGCCTGAAGCTTAATTCCTGCTAGATTTCCCTCTCCCACATTCCGTGCCTTTTGAGATTCCAGACTTGCTGGGAGTCATAATTATTTGCCAACTACCTTCAGAGCTTTCTTTCGATCCTTGTGACACAGATTCTGGCACAGCTTGTCACGTTGGAGGTAGTGCCTGGCTTCTCATGCTGGCAGGTGGAAATTATCCAGTAGCTCTTAAATGTGCAGTGTTCCTGAGAAACAGCTTGTTTGTCTGGGATCCTACTTCAAGCTTTTGAAATACCCTCTTACCCTCCTAAATAACATTATTGAATCCCAAGGTGAAGTTGAATTTTCTTCAGTACCGTCTCTGCATAGTAACAGAGGAGTTGAAGGCATCTATAGCTGACCAGTGGTTTTGTCTTTTGATTTTGGAGTGCTTTTTTTCAGGGATGGGGAGGTGAGAAGCAGAACCTTTTCAGAGAAGGATCAAAATTAAATTAATTGAGATGGTTAGTTTATAGTACAGCTTGCTGCTTTTACTTTCTATTTATTTGTCTGACCTCCTCATCGTCTTGCCAGTTTGGTTGTCTGGATTTTGTAGTTTCAAAATACAGTGGAATGTATTGTGTTATCCCATGCAATGTTTACTTGGTTATAACAACAGTTTGTTTTTGATTCCAAAATCCCCATTGTACCATAAAATGCAATAATGTCTGCAGAAGAATTAGTCATGAGAAAAAGGAGGCAAAACCAAAAACTCTGGAGGACACAAAAGGCCAAATCAATTAATGGTGTATGTTTTATTTTCTAATTTTTTCTGCATTTATTTCCTCTTTTCTTTATTTTCTCCTTGTGGTTTGATAGAAGATGCTAGGATGGGAAGGATCCAATTTTGACAGAGATCTATCAGCCTCCTCTAAATTGTTGCAAGGCACGTGTAAATGTAGTGTGGCCAGCACTTGTGGTATATTTTATACAAACTGAGTACCCACCATCACCTTGTTAGTTTTAATGTCTTTTGAAAGTTTGCCTCATTTCCTGGCACTGCTGATTTAATTTCACAGGCTGTATTAAATCCCTTTTCTGTTTAAAAATATCTTAAGGGGTTAAAATATTAATGTATTACAATTCTGTTATACGTCTTCTGAATAATGCATCTCTGACACAGGTTTGTCCAGGTTTCCCTACAGAAGCAATCAAAAAACCACATTTCTTCCTAAGGGCTGTTGTAGTCTAGTTCAAACACAGTATGTAGCAATTTGGCATTTTGCTGAATTATATGCAATCATGTAGGCGAAGCTGCATCTCTTGCGTGTATTTTCTGCAGCCCTCTGGATTTCTTTTGCTTAGAAAATCTGCCTTATTGTTCATTTGCAATTGCAAATAGCTCCATGGCAATAGCACCCAGAGGTGCTTCAATAAAGCAAATACAACTTATTAAAAGACGACCATAAATCAGTAGGTCTCCAGATAGTGGTTTGGCTATATTCCAGCTGAAATTAAAACCATAGAATTGCCATTAAGTTTATTAAAAAAATATATTGTGGCGATGAGAAGCAAAAAAAAAAAAAATACATCAAATGTAGCCAAGATATGAGAAACTGCTATTATTAAAATATAAATGTTTTACATCCGACATTGGGAAGTAATTTTTGCCAAAAACAGAAGTGCCAGAGGCTTCCACCAATGCATTAGGGACTTCTCTAGCATTGATTTTTACAGGAAGATACTCAGCTACTGCAGTAAGGAGTGACAGTAGAAAAGAGGGAGAAAAAGTAATGCAGGTTATATTGTGTGACACATGGATTGCTAATTATTTAGAGTGTGGTTGGGATTTCTGGCCATGCTGGAAGAAGTGAGGAAGAATGATGGTGACAGACACAAGATTAGTGTTCAGCAAGAGATGCTGAACACAGGTTGTGGAGATTTCTGTGGCCTGTGCCTTTGCAGGGAGTAGATGTGGGCTCTCTCCTTGAAGGTCTGAGCAAACACAGCTGTGTGCTGAGCAGCAGAGAATCCCAGGTGTCAAATCTTCTTCCCTGGTGCTCACTTGCACTGGCAGAGCTACAGAGTGATGGGTGCTGCTAGTGTGGGCTGAGATTCTCAACACTGGTAAATGAGGAAGTCTGGAAAAGCACAGCAAAATGACTGTGGGGGACTTAATGATTTCTGGGTAATGGTGTTGTGAAGAATTCATCTGCTTGCAGTTGCGCAGAGCTCTCTGTAGTAATACAAGAGCCTCACGGTAACAGCAGAGGAATCCCAATTGTTGGAATACTGCTGTTCCTTGGTAAATCATACAGATGTCATTAAGGAGGTGTTACTATTGTACAGGACTTGTGCAAAAGTCAGTCAGTCTGGACTGGGGGTGACCTGCTAGCGGGGATAAGAAGAGAAATGTTTTGAGTGGAGAATGGCTGTCGGCCTTCAAATGTGATGGCTGGTCTGTGTTGGAAGGAAATACAGATGTCTGGAATGGGAGGGAGCTGTTGTGTACTTTGTCCAGGTCCTCAATCTGGCCGAGGTTTCCACAATCCCAGGCAAGCATGGAGATCTGGCTTCCAGGCTGGTACACCAGAAACAAGGCAACTTGCAGATCATGGCATACTGACAGGAATTGCAAGTGGATTTAAAGATGGGGAAAATAGCAAAATATGACAGCTCGAGACATTAGGAATGTGAATAAGAGACAATGAATTTCAGCCTTATGGGTAATCGAGTGTATTGTGTGGTTCTCTGTAGAAGAAAGCCGAAGCAGACATTTCAATAGGGTAAGACATTTGACAAGCAATGGTGGTGGAGGAGATTTTGGTCAAAGTTAAATGAGAGACTGCTTGTAATTTACAGACCTGGTTTATAAAGCTGTGGTATCTGCATTTAAAATGCTGTTTTATTTCTGTGCTTTTTCAGTGTCAGAATGACACAGACTAACTGGAAGGAGTTTAGATAAGAAAGCAATAAATAATTAAAATGTTGTAGGAGAGTCTGAAGAATGAAGCAAGCACCGATTAAGTTTGGCAGAGTGTAGACTGTGGAAAGCCATAAATCTACATCCCTTTGAGTGTAATAGCAAGGAAGAGAGTGCATTGCTGCTGGGTAAGTGTGAGCAGATTGTTCTGACCACTGGTTGTGACAGAGCTCTGTAGGCCTGGCTCTGCAGGGCTCTGCCTGAAGAAGTCTGACTGCAGGAGCAGGGCCTGCATGAAGCCACAGTGCAAACAGTTATGAAGGCAACAGACAAGAAGCAAAGCTTGGGGAATACCAGCTGCTAGAGAGTGAAATGAGAGTAATTCTTCTGTTTAAAATGGTTCAGCTTTAGAATTAGGCTAGGGAAGCATGATAAAATACCAAATATAGAAAGGAATCGCATGGAGAAGATGAGGATTAAAAACCTCCCAAAAGCAGAAACCGGGAAATGCAGGAGATTAGACTTTAGCCTTTCTTTTTATTCTTTTGCATGAAGACATTTGCAGGTATGGCACATAGTACTATAGAAAATATTACCTGGTGTTGTTTTAATTTTTTGAAAATTTGTCTTTTTTGTGTTTTTTTTCTTTTTTTTTGTTGCTTCTTTACAAGCTGGAAAATGGACAGGGTTAGATTGAGCGTACAGAGCTGCAATTTCATTACTGAACAGAGCTGTGCTCTCAGATTGAATGGGCTTTTCCTTAGGAAAGTAATTAAAGAACGAAACAGACTTGATAAAATAGCACAGTGATTTAAATCTCTATTTTTTTTTTAAAGCTTTATGTTGCAGTGTATCTTGATTTAAATTAGCAATGTAAGTAATCTTGATGTTAAAACTCCTTCTGCTGTGGAGACTGTGAGTCTTGAGGCAGTCCAAGAGGTTTTCTCTGTTTTGCATAATTTGCCACTGGTAAGGTTTTATTTGTTTCCTAACAAAACAAAGAAATTAAGAAATCCAACTCCAGAGCAAACAAGTTTTTCTGCTGGCTCCAAAGACTGTGTTGGCTGCACTGATGTTTATCTAGGATACAGCCAAGGGATCCTGGTGCCATACCTGGGGAATCCTGCAGGGCTCTGCCTGCACCCACCCAGTCGGCAGCCAGTGGTCTCCCGAGACTTGCCTGCCTTTCATCGAGCTGGGTTACAGCCGCATCGTGCCTCCTTCCTCAGGGTACAGGGCTGCCAGAGCCCCTAACACTGTACCCACATGGCAAAGGCACCTGCAGCTTCAGGAGGAGGAAGAGGAAGCAGGATCTCCACGATCCTCATGTAACCTGTGGTTTATGGTACACAAGGCTCTTACTGATTATCTGATTGTACAGAGAAACTAAACCAGTGCAGTAATCTTTATTCAGTAACGCTGTACAGGGCTTGAGTAATGCTGCCTCCCCTGGAGACTCCTGTATCCCCATCCCTGCTCTGCTCCCCAGAAGGATATTTGAAGCTCTGAGAAGTCATCTCTTGCCTGCAGTTGAGGTCAAGACAGTGAGCTGCTTGGTTGATTGAAAAAGTCTTTTAGGACAGCTGGAATGGAGCTGATGAAAGCAGAGCCTGAAGTGTGTTTTCCTACCAAAAGCAGTGACTCTTGGCTAAGCTACTCTACAAGATAAGACTGAATCAAAGCCGTTCCATATTTGGAGTGAACTGCAGCACCTGTCTGTCTGTCTGCCACAGCCCCTGCACTGTTGTCATCTATAAAGAATAAAGGGAAACAGGAAAAAAGGCATTTTGGGAAAGCAGAGAGAAGCACTGTATGAATCTAAACACCCATACTTGCTATTCAGCTGCACAGCCTGAGATTCTGTATGCACCTGCTGTCAGATTGATGTAGAAATGAGACCTTATACAGTATATTTACCAGTTCAACTACATGTAACGCAATCTACCGCTGCCTGGACTTCCCTGGATATTGGGCTGGGAGAAGAAGGGGCCAGAGTTACTGATTTTGTTCAGTCATCTGTTCCACCGCTGTGGTTGTGAAGGAGATGCTGATTCTAGTCTTGTGGGAAACTTGACCTATACAAACTAAGTAGTGTTACCACTGAAAATAGGTGTTAGGGTAACAGCAGTTTTGGGATCAATCTGGGGACAGTGCAAATGGGATCTTCCAAAGTTATGGTGCCTCAAGACCCACCCTCTTTGAAAGGCTTCCCACTGATTGTCATGACCTAAAGTGCCCCATCCTCAGGTTATGAAAGTAGGGCTGCCCCGAGAACTCTGCATTGTTTTAAATGCCATTAGCTACTGAGGGCAGCTGACTGTGGTTTGGATCTGGAGGATGTTTGGTGGGGAGCCACCTGTAGGTAACCTGTGAATGTGTTCTGTGTCCGTGATGGGAAAGGCAGTTTGAGGATTTTGGGATGGAGTTGCTGTCAGTCTCATGTGTCTCTAGTCTACTTGTGGAAACACTGGCAAAATTTTAAGAATGTGGCATTTGCCGCCAGCATCTGGTGATTCACGAGAGAGCAAACACTTGTGAGTTAGGCTGGATTAGGTCCTTATAAACCAACAGAACTCCTGGAGGTAGCATGAGATGTAGATCCAATAGTCCATAAAGTTTGCTAGGGTATTACCTGTCCTTTATGCATACAGGAGAGCTCAGTTGGCCTTTTTTGCAAGTTGCTTGTTTTTCTGACCTCCAGATCTAACACTACGTTGGGTTCTTTATTTTGAAGTAACAGTTGCAGTAATGGTTATGTACACAGAGATTCAACAACTAGGAGCTTGCAGAACTGCCTCTCATTTATGCTGATAAAAGATGAATCATTAATGGCTCAGTTAAAGGAGTTTATATTGTAGTTACCATTGGTTTGAGTTGGGTTCCCTCCTCCTCCTGCTTCTTTAAGACAAGTAGTATATGTGTGCTATACAAGAGGTATGCCTGTTGTTTGTTCATACATTTTCCTCACATTCCTCAAAAATGGAGCAGTTAGATGACCTCAGGATGTTGTTTCACCCTGAAAGACTCTGTTGAGACTTCCAGTGTATGTTGCTACTTGGCAATCTCTAACTTGTTTAGTGGGTGTAAAAAGTTCATACTGATGAAACTGCCAAGAATAAACTCAAGAACCTGAATGTTTTTGTTTGCTGCGGCTTCTCATGTTAGGATCAGCTTTGTTCGATTTAGTTTGGTGCATATTGCCAACGGGAAATCTAGGGATGTTGGAGTGTGTGGAGTGTGTGTTTTGAGGGATCTGGAAAGGTTAGGTATTTATGACAGATGTGTGTATTTTAGAACATGAAAAAATTAGTGTGCTTTTCATTTAAATGCTTTGTTTAGTGGAACCAAAATAGAAAAGGAAGATAATGTTGGCAGAGACCAGAAGTAAACAGGATTGTATCACATCAAAATTATACCAAATCGGGATAGGCTGCCGAAACAAATATTTATAATGGAAAAAACCCAAACTTGTGCCTGTTGGAACAGACTGTGTTCAGGCCTCTTTTGGACTTGCAAGGTGATTGAAGGGGAGGAGGAAGAAATGGTTTATGTACTCTATTTCACAGTTGCTTTTACTGTTTTTGGACAGCGCAGGAAAAAAAACCCTTCAGTGCAAAAGCTTAGAAATTTTGCCCAAAGCAAGTCCCACAGAAAATATTTCATCTGTGTAGAGGCACAGGCATAGATACTCATGCCTTGATCCAATAAACTAAGCATGCCCATAGTTTAAATGTTGTTGGAGTGTGTTTTAAAATTAATGCATATACTGATGGAATCTGCTGGGCTGGGGATTGCTGCCAACCCAGGAGATTTGAATGTGGCCACATGGAGCGTAGCCTACCCACCACTCTGCATTTGTATAGGAGGAACCATGGTCCAGATATTTGCATCTGAGGGTACAGACCTCCCAAACTGTGAACAAGTTTGCCATGGCATTTGCAGGATCCAAGTACATTGCACTCTGTCAGGGCTTTCACTGTGGCTAAATGCCACTGAATGCTCTGGAGCTCTTGGAAGCAGCCAAGACAACTCCAACATTTGCTTAAGGATTAGCCCTTCCCATCCTTCAGCTAAGGCATTAAAAATCACAAGAAATCTCTTGCTTGCAGTGCCAGATTAGAAAGGATAATTTATTAGTGCTTTTTCTTTAAAAAAGAGAATTTGTTAGTTCACATTTTGGATTGGAATAATTCAAACTATGCTTGTTGCTGAGATGTTTCTTACGATGTAGGTTTTCTTTAGTTAGTGGTATCAACTCAGTGCTCAGTGGCCTGAAGGCATGAGCAGTTACCTCATATATTTATTGTTTTGAAAATGCCAAGCAGAAATGATAGCTGTTTAACTTCATGAGTGATTTTTTGTTTTCTTCTTTCTGAAGCAATAAAATAGTTGTTGTAGGAATTTGCAGGGATACATATGATTTCCTGTGAGTCCCATTAGAAGAGAGAGGTTACCAGGTATCTTTCTTTTATACAGGCAGGTTGTCTATTATGATGGGAAGAATTTTTCCTGACTATAATAGTCATGGTGTTATTAGGCTACTGGTAAATGAATAGTGATGCATTATTAAAAGAAACTCAAGTGTTATTTTCTCGGTGCGCATACAATTAGTTAACTGTGAGCCAATGCTTGAGTTACTTACTGCTGAAAATGTAATAAAGATGCTCATTACCACTGATGAGCCTTTAAAAAGATTTGAGTGACTAAAATTAATGCCTCTGGGATGGTTTACAGAGGTTCTTATCTGTGGTTGAGCCTTGAGAAAAGCTGTGTAGGGGATCGTAAAGCTGTTCCAAGCATCAGAGCTTTCAGTGAGGTGGCTCCATCAGAGCTTTCAGGTGGCTCCTTCCACAAGATGGATATGAAATACAAAGTTATTATTCAAAAGGAAATGTGTGTGACTTCAGTCACATAAAGGATTGGTGCTAAATAAATAGTTACTATGGCTGAAAACTCACTCAGCTGACAGGGAGTAAACTCAGCAAACAAGTGTCCCTTTTCATCCAAGGCATTGCTATGGGTAGATGCTACTTTGTTAATATCATTAAAATTAATCCCTGTCTTGGAGAAATCACTTGTACAATCTTCTATTGTAAGAAGAGGCTTAATATTTTTAGCCTGCTTGCAACTCCAAGCAAGCCAAGCAAGCTATGGCATGGTGATGGAATAGCTGCTTTGGAGTGGGAACAGGTGCAGCTGAGCCCATTTGAGAGCTGCAGTTGTGCTGTTCAGGTTGTGCAGGGGAGCTGCAGAGCTGCACCCCAGGAGCGCTGGGCCCCTGACGCTGCTGCTTGGCCTCCTGCCCTCTGCTCCCTTAGTAGAGAAAATCCAGTTGGGCTGCTTTCAGCATAGAAGGTGATGTGTTAACCAGTTTTTCACCCACAAAATTAGTGAAAGAGAGGTAATGCATGGCAATGGAACTATTTCTTCTTAGCTGCATGGGTTTGAGAGAGCATTTGACAGTTTCTACTGCAATTTGCTCTGGCACGTTTTCAAATGTTAGGGTATGCCAATAGAAAAAAATTAACAGCGCTGAGGCTTTAAATCAGGTTGCAACTTCCATGTTTAAATAAGTCACTCAAATTGTGTTTGCTTTTATGTGTGGAAAGGAAACCCCCTTGCACCTTCCTGTTTAATACTGCTCTTGACTATAGTAGGAAATCCTAGACACAGACACAGCACATTTGTCCCATAGCTTACAAATGGTGGTAGAACATGTCTGTTTTGCCGATGGCACAATTCTCTCATGTGGCAACTTAACCAGTGTGGAAGAAAAACCATGCACTCACTACCCAGAAGATTGTGGGAATGGGGAAGAGCAACAGCTTTACAGGTTAAAATGTGTAAGATGGGAACAAGTCTTCTAGCGGCATTGTGATTCTCTAAGCTAAACACAGCCTTTCCCATCGTGTTTAATATCTTTTGGTAGATACCTCTTCCATAAACTTGTCTGATGACTTTTGAACCCTTTTACACTCAGGGATCTATATCCAGGCAGTATTAACAGAAAAGCCATTAGAGGGAACAGCTCACTCTCTTCCTTTCCAAATGACTCGTGACCAACAGGAGGAATTCACAAGAAATAACGCCACTGACTGGCAACAACCACTCTGGGATGGAGTTAATTCTAAGACAGGAATGGGTGAAAAATGCAAGCCTACAAAAAGGAAGGAGGTAATGCTTAGATCCATCAGAGATGAGACCTTGGAGATACAGGATAATAGATGACTTGGCTTAGGTTTTTCCTTTGGAAAGGAGAATTTTTCTAGGCTGCTTGGATAAAAGGTGGAATATTACCTTACTCATATTTCCAAGGGTATGTCTACTCTTAAAAATAGAGGATAGTGGACCAGAAAAGGAAAAATTTTTTTTTCCTTGCCCTACGAGGGCAACCCAAAAGTGGTGGGCGAGTTTCTGCTAGAAAGTGACAGTGCTTAAGTTTAGCTTTTTTGAACTTTTTCTAAGAAGACTTAAGTTATAAACCTGGTTTTCAGAAACTTAAAAGAATATTTAAAACCAATGTATACTGAATGAACTTCATGCTGAAGTGCAGAGCTACTGTGGTGCTGCCTAATAAGCAAAGAGCTCATTATATTTTGAGAAGCTTTATGTATGTTCACAACTGTCTTGTTCATAGAATATTCCCCATAAACTCCCAGCTATGCACACCTGATTGTTAAGAAGTCTTTTTTTGCACGTTTTCAGATAATTTTAAACAGCTAAGTAACTCCATCCAGGTAATTATATTAGTTGAAGTTTATGCAAGCTATGCTGTTGATAGATGGTGAACCCCGTACAGGGCTTAAAGTACCAATGGGTTCAAGTCCTTCTGTGGCTGCTGTCCCCACAGCCCCCGGCATTGCCTCGCAGTGCCTGCAGAGGAGTTGCAGAGTGTTGAGTGGAGGGAGGTGTCTCCTCCTCTCTGCCAGGCAAAGATGTATCTGTGCACCAGAACCCCCAGCACGCTGCTACCCTGGCCCAGAGATCAAGCCCTGATGGCTGGGCTGCATTCCCTGGATTTGGTAGGGTTAGCAAAGCCTTCCTCTCTCTAATGCCCCATTCTTTTTAGTGGGCCCTCTGGGGGATGAAGAGTAAAAAGAACAACCAGACGTCATGAATGACTAAGAGATGTGCTGCCAGTGCTATTGCTTGCTGGATTTAAAAGCAAATTAATAAATACAATAGCAAGGCTGATATGATCACCAAATGTTTTCTACCCAGTTTATCTGACAAATGCATTTTGAAGTGTTTGTCTGGTTATTCTTTCTAAGCAGTTATTTATGGTGTACCACGTAGTGCCATAATAAAGGCAAACTCACTCTTTGTTTCTGCTTTATTGAAGCTACCAGACTGTGAGAGCTTATCAAAGCTGTGGGTGCAGAGAAGTGTCTGCTGACTCCATTTAGATGAATCCTAGAGCAGAAAGCTCTGAGGAGCAAGGCCCCTGAGAAGTATTTTGGGGTCTTCTCCTTCCCTTATTTCTGCTTTATCCCAGATCATCCCTTTGCTTCCTTTTCTGACTGTTGCCTCCTCTTCTTGCATTGCAGCTGGCTGTGACCTTTGTAGGAGGCCCATCACAGAGACCTGCGTACCGTGATAAAGCAAACACAATCCCATAGTTCAGAATGGAGCTATGAATTTAGCACTGCACCATGTGGACTATCTGACTTGAGTCTCTCTTAGTTTGGGCATCCCCTGTAGATTTACTCAGTGAGAGCCTCTAAACTAGCAAAGCACAAGTTAATGCAACAGCAATCCCTGAAATTCCCCTACAAGCACCAAATCATGGCTCTTGCTGAGGTTCTCCAAGCATGTACAAGTACTTGGCTGTTCTTGCTCAGGACCTTATTTTGCTCTCCTTTGGGTGTGTATTACATAAAACACAGGCAAAGCTGCTTACCTGAGTAGTGGCTTTCTGAACTGTGTTTAAATTGAAATGCCCTGAAGGCAAAATGATAAAGTTTGAAGAAAAAAGTCCGGGTCAGCATATGTGTGCTGAATGTGTTGCTATAGCAGATTTGGCAGGGACTTGTATGGCACATTAGACGCTGTAAGCACAGACTATTCAGCCAGTGCTGTTTCTGTATTTAAAATAAGAAAAAAAAGAATACTGTCGTAGTACCATAAATAACTTCTACATCTTCTCTTGGCTTTTCACACAGTTAGCCTTTTATTTAAATTCTGTATTCATGTTGACAGTATTTAAAGGTGCATTTGAAATGGAGTCTAACTACTTACATTTTTGTTACTTTGACCTTTGTGGTCCTTGCAGATACTTGTTGATTTCTTCTGTGTTCCCAGTGATTTTGATTAATGCGTGAGACTGCAATTAAATACTTACACGAGTACTTGGCAGAGGAGAGCTTGGCTTAGAGGAAAAGTACAAATATTAGCTCAGTTTTATTTTTAAAGGCTTTCAGGATCATTTCATCTTCAGGTCTCACACGTGTTAAGAATGGAATGTATTCACTGAAAAAAGAACAATAGTTTTTTCTAGCTACAAAAATGAGGCATGGAGTTTGGTTGCTCTGCCTTTACCCCGTAGATTTTACTAGTAGACTCTTATTTATCCACTTGATGTTTATGGTAGTTCATTTCAGGGATATTGTTTAAAAATGTGAATTCTTGTTTATGGCATTTTTCATTCTGACAGGAGTTTACAGAGCCTTCTGTAGATATTGGTTAGAAAATATTGACATGTATAGGTGAAATAGCTTTTGTCAGCAGTTCTTTGCTCCACTGGGTGTTATGCATTGCTCTAATTGTTCCTTATAAAATTGCATGCTCTGCTGTATGAGAAAGCACAGTGCATTTCTGGGGGCTGTCAGTTTGTGGCAATAGGATTTTTTCTCATCTTCTTTTTGACGCATTATGTCAGGCTGTGTTGAGAGGACTGAATTGGGGATGTGAGGCTCTCCCCCACCCATGTGGCCCTTTCTTTTTTCCTTACCTCCTGTGAAGATTACCCTGTCCCCTCTGGTGCGCTAACAGCTAATGACAAGCCCTGATGCTGGCAGAAGCAACGTGATCCCCAGACTGCAGTGCCAGCTGCTTTGGAGTTGGGAAAAGATCCAAATGCTCAGAGCAGCCTGTTTTGCAACAACAGCAGTAGTGTTGGATTGTTTTGGGGTCTGTGTGTGAGAGAGGCTCTACTGTGTTACTTGTTTAAATGTAGATGTCTAGAGATAAGAGGCAAAACACGTCCATTCCCATGTCTTGTGTTTGCCAGCGGTTGCTTGAATGTGGCAGGTGGTCTTCAGATGACTGCACTTGGATAAAATCAAGTTTTTCACATTCTAGTTTTTAATTCCCCACCCCCTGAAGAGAGGATTCCACTTGGCATACAGTGTCATGGGAGATGGGGGGAAGGAGATTCCCTGCTCAAGAAACAACTTTTTTCTGTCAGCACCATTTCCATGCTAATTTTTGTTTGCTCTGGAGACATTCGGCTTGCCAGAAGCCACTGACTGACTTTTGAAGCAAGAACATGCTGTGTATCTTCTGTGAAAGACTACCTGTATTCAGGCATCTGGAAGGTCTAGTTACATCTTTATTTCTGGAGTAAGAACCACTCAGTCGGGTTGTCAGGTGGCAAGGTGGTGACAAATTATGCTTTGTTACCTTGTGCTGACTCATGTCATGTGTATCATACCAAACTGCAATAGTGAAGAGTGTGGAGAAGGAGGCTATACATGATTGCTTTGTCTTGTGTGCTGAACTGGATGTGAGTTCATCTTTCGTCATCCAAAAGGTTCTCTAAAAATGGGACCAAATGTGCCCTTTTTTTTGGGGAGTGAGGGGGATAATGGAGTGGTGATGGGAGCAGCTGTGTAGCTCCATATGTGTTTGATAACTGTGACATGGTGATGTGGTTATTTAGTGCAAAACACAGATCACAGATACACAAGTGGAGATTTCTGATTTCCAAGTGGATGTGATTTTAGGGTTTGTGTACCCCTGAAACTGTCCTCTGGCTTTCCTATTCTTCCAAGAGTTGACATAATTTTATAACTCATCTTACTGCCAAGTGAAACAGTGGAGACTAACAAAATGATTGCATAATGCTGTTGAGAATGTGCTGAAAAATACTCAGAAGATGTCGCCGGTATGGACATGGCCCGGGGAGGAAGGAGAGAACCGAACTCAGGAGTGACTAGATAGAAATGCCCCCTCTTTATTTACATGCAGTAAGGTTTTATACTCAGAATTACAGGAAAGCCATTGGATCTTAGCTAACCACCCACCAGGGCTATTGGCTAGATCCTGAAAACCCACATTTGCTAAACAGACCTTGGTCCTGCAATAACAGTGTCCAAAAACATCTCACAGGTGCATGATAGGCAAGTTATTTACAAAAGCCGACTAGCTGTTTTGCAGCTAGTTCCGTGAGAAAGTAGGAACACTCACGGACACAGGCAGATACAGAGAAATCTCTCTGCCACCAAGCTTTCAGCATCCACAAGAAGACATGCCAAAAAATGAGCAGTCCATTGTGACTAACTCTTGGAGCAAGAGCATTGGTTATTTAAAAAAACCAATAAAACAAAACAAAAACCAACCCCCCAGAACTTTCCTTTGAATTATTAAAAAATAAACACACAAGAATATGGAAACTAAACAAATAAAAGATTAGGGGGGTTTTTGATAGCTATACAACTCAGGCAGCCTGCAGGAGTATGGAGTAGTTGGAAAAGTGATGGTTGTAGCTCTGCTGAGAAGAATCTATACAACATTAGACTTAAATCTATTTAGAAGCAAACACGATAGCCATGGGATTTGGTTTTGAGGTGGAGAAGAGGTCGTGTCTTGCTCATATTCAACTTGCTGAACTGCAAACAACACCCTTAACTTGTTCTAGAGCTTCTGTTTGCTACCAGAACCTGCATGCTCCTGTGGAGATGAATTTAGATTGTGTGTGTCAGCATGTGTTTGGAAGGGCAGCTGGCAGCACTGAACGCTTCTGGAGCGAGTCAGAAGGGCAGAACCTGGAAGCAGCCGGTTAGTGAAGAATGGGGTTTGCTCTGCCACCTTGCAGTGCTTTGAGAACAGACAGAAATAATGCCTCAGGCTTGCATTTGTCCAAGTGGGTTTTATCCTCTAGCAGAGCTGTGGGAAAGTTTGAAGGAGATCGCAAAGTGTTTAAATGGATCAGGAAAGAGCAGATCGTTGTTAACTGCTTCATCTGCTTCATCCACTCCATCTGGCAGAAGCTGGGGAGTAGCTGCTCTTGCAGCTCGTAATTGCAGGTGACTTCTGGTTCCCTGCTCTGGAGCAACCGAGCTGCTGCCAGCTCTGCTGAGCCACGGAAAAGGAAAAAGAAGTTGCAGAGGGCAAGGAGTGGCTCAGAGGCAGAAAAGTGGGAAAAGAGTTAAGTGTGCAAAACAAAACCAAAAAAAACCAAAAAACCCCACTAACTTAAGCTGCTGTGCATGTGGTCATTGCATGTGGCCGCACGCTTATTTGGAGTGATGTTTGATGTTGGGACAGGCATTTACGGCAGCAGATTAAAAGATTTTTTTGGGTTTGCCTCAGTAGTTGCACTTATCCCTCAGGGCAAAGGCGTATGTGTTTGGTTTGGTTCCTTCCTTTTAAAAGCTGTTCTTGCTCCCTTGTCAGTAAGCTTGCCTGACAAGTTAAACAGATAGTAGGTGGAATGAATTTACGGATGGTTTACTGAGCATCTAAAAAGAGTAACTAGTCATGAGATCATTAGTAATTATACTGGCTTTGCTGAAATAATTCCTTTCCAAGTAACTCTACCAGCAGGCATAAATTGTTAGATGGAATCTTGTGATTCATGTAAGTGTGTATTAGAAAAAGTTAATATTCTAGGGAAAAGATGGGAACAGCTGTATTTATATGGAAGTTGCAACATTTCACGTGATCCCTACTTCCCACTGTAAGCATAAGCCAAGTATCAGCTTCACTGTATAGAATAAGCCAAGAAATGTCATTTTCACACATTTTTAGAAGAAAATTACCCTCACAGATGCTGTACATTAGCTCAGAGAAAGCAACATGGTCAATAGGGCTATGGGAGAGGATTGAGGAGATGTTTAGGGCATGTGATTCTTTTTAACAGTGGTAATGCATTTGTTCATCCTATTCTGGTATGATTAATCCAGAGCAATACACTATGACAAATGAAACATACAGCACAGCTAACGTGGTAATTTTAGTTGGAGTAAAGCTGTATAGCTCCATTGGCTTTACTGGGAAGATGCCAACTTTCTGCACTTGAGTATGTGGCCAATAATTTCAGAAAAAAAGTAGAGCTCCTTAATGACGACTATTTTGTGAAGAAAATACATATTCTGTACTAATTTTGGTCTTGAAAGCTGCTACAAGATAGCCATGGAAAGCAGTCCAGCTATTTGTTGAAATATTCCAGCTACTAGTTCAAATAACTTTTGTTTGAAATTACATTATAGTTTACTTAAACTGAGAAATGAGTCTTGGCAAGAGGAGGCATTCAGGGCTGAGCTCAGACACATGCAAATGGTTCTTGTTCTCAACAGAGCTACAAGTGACAAGGAAAGAATGGAATGGTGCTTCCTGTGGTTAACACAAAAGTATTACTGACATTGAACAGTTTCTCTCAACCTTGTTAGTCAGGAAAAATAAAAATGTGACATAAATGTCATACTAACCTGACACTCAGAATGAAACACAATTAGTACTAAAGTTGTCTATTTTGTGACGTTACTCCAGGAATTGTCCTTAGTAGTGTTCCTAATTTCTCTATTGGCTTAGTGTCCTTTTTTTAAAGAGCACTTTTAACCCTCTAAACAAGGCCACTTTTCCTTTAAATATGTGAAAAAATAACACTCATTGTCATCAGAAGGATTTATGTGCACAGGGAGAACAGAGTTTGTGGAGTGTAAAAATTTACATTTTAGTGCCTTAAAAAAAAAAAAAGAAAAATCCCCAATGCAGTGGAAAGTAGTAAAAGTTATCACTGTTTCTAAATACAGCTACACTGTGAACTGATCTCAGAAAAACTCTAGGAACACCCTGTACCCGAAAACCCCTTTTTGCCAACAGTGTGTGAGCCCATTTTTAAAGGATGCCCACTATTGGGAAGAAGGCTCTGGGCCATTTCACTGGTGGTTCTACAGAAATTTAGGCTAGCTGTGGAAAAATACCTACAAAAACCATTAGCTGCTGCAGGAGCCGGCAGCAGCTCACAGTGGTGCCCTGCCTGGAGGGATAGGGATGTGGTGGGGGAGGCAACTCTGGGGTCATTGCTTGCTTCTGGGGGGTCTGGTGGAGATACCCCCCATCCTTCACCCTGCAGGCACCTTTTAGGGGCCCCCACTGGGGTTGAAAGGCAGTCCTGGAAGTGGGACGTGGCCTGGCAATGGCTTAGCATGGGTAGCTCAAATGAGCTGTGTTTATAATAACCTGTAATTCCTCACTTCTTCACACAGGCCAAGGTCAGTTTTGTCCCTTAGATGCAGGAGCCTCAAAGCAGCTGTTAATAGGCCCTTGAATGATCTACAATTCAATAACGCTAACAGACTAAGGAACACCTCCTTTCAGAAATCTGGAAAAAAAATGCCTTATGCAGCCACAATACAAAAATAAGTATAAACCATGCTTAATATATACACAGCCAGATGAGCTGTGTAAACCCACAGCCTTCTTTTCTGGGTAAAAAGAAGGAAGCGGTGCCCCAGAAAGGACGATCTGGGGGTGAAAAATTAAATCAACAGGCCTCAGAGTCACAAAGTTATGTGTAGCTCTGTAGCAAGTGAGACAGTTTCTTGGCTCTGATCTAGGAAGGGAAGTCTGGAGTAGATCAAGGAGCAATAAACAACATCAGGTTATATAGGACAAATTCTGCCAGGCAGATTTGATCAAAACTTTAGATCAAATTACACAAGTAGGTGATGAAGTGCTTGCTCTATCTAGGAAAGGATGAAACTGCTTTGTAACGAAGGGTTTAGTCTTGCAGAAGCTTCTTGCTGAGCTGTGGGATGAACAGGGCAGCTCGGGGAAGGAGTGGGGAACAGCAATATGCAGTACTGGGAGGAGTATCCAGGGATCAGCTTTTGCAATAAGGGCTCAGCTGAGGAGAATAAAAGCAGATTTTTTCACTGAGGCTGTCTCATATGTATGTAGACTTGGGTCTTCCTTCCCAGACTGACTAGCTGGTGTTGTGTGCAGAGTCCTGACACGGACTGAGGGTGGTTTCATAAAATGGCATGTGCTGTTTAACACTGTTTCTCTCTAAAGGCAGGAGTGAGCTGCAGAGGTGGTTGAACTCGACTGGAATTTATTTGCTCATGCCGCTTGGCAAGTGAGAGAAATAATGTAAATAGGAGAAAGTTTCTGGAAGCTTAAAAACATACTCAAGAAATAAAATGAGGTTTAAAGTGGAAAAATTCAAGTTGGCACATTTTTGGGGAAATAATTAAAAATGCAAATACTCCATGAAAGAAGACCCTTGGAAAACAGTAGCGCCGGAAAGGACCTGGGGTTGATCATGGGAAGGGAGAGCAGCAGGAGCTTGGTGTGCAGCAGAAAAAACATGCCAGCATCTCTCTCACATTGCTTACAGGACTCTGGGTGACCCTGCTGTGAGCCAGACACTTTTTTCTAAAATTAGCAAGGAGGTATGATTTTAAAATAAGGATTTTGTGTATTTCAAAGTGTATTTTTTAAAGGAGTGAGCTGTTGGTAGAAAAATGTCAACTGGCTCTGTTGAAAACACTTTTAAAAATGAAAGATTTTGTTTTGGTTTTCTAAGTGATAGCGTCTAGGTTGCAGAATCAAAACATCAGGAATGGAAGAGCCAGCTTATGTCTTAAAACTAGGCTGACTCAGGCAACTGGAAATGTAGATATCTTAGGGGAACTCTCTTTGGTACTGTAGTTGGTGCATGCCGGTCAAACTTCAGCACGCTTAAGTAAGTAGGTTTGAGGAGCTGTGCGGTTAAGGTCTTTAAGGTTCAGACACTGATCCATTAGCAAGCTGAGCACAGAACACTTTCTAAATTATTGTTTTTGTAGTAGATGTTATTTCTTTTGCAGAGATATACGGTTTACAGTGTTCAAACGTCTTAGGAGAAAATTATCTCAGCTAGGTTAAAAGGTAGATTCTTGTGGTTTTGCGCCCAAATTGCATTCTATATGATTAGCGTGAAACTGGCATTAAAATAAAAGCATGAAGAAGTTAAAAACATCAGAAGCTTCTGCTTGAAAGACATTTGTTACTTTAGAGCTGTAGCAAAAGACTAAGTAGCAGTTGCCCTTCACAGAGAAGAATATGTCCAAAGGGCATGGCTGCAATCCAGCTGTAATTGTCAATGTTTCTTATATCCAGCAATCACAACTGTTGCCATCGGGAAGCAATGAATGTATTCACTGTTCAGGGAAGGATTATTTTTGTGAACCCAGTGCTTTAACGAGCACCTCACTATGCAAGTAACTTTACTACCCAGTGTTAAGCAGCATGCATTTCCAAGGATCAGGTGCTTAGCAGCAGGAGGCAGGGGTGGTGCTGATCTCCCAGCATCTCTGTGCAGAAAACAGTGCTCTGCCTCAGTAGTCTCCTAAACTGTCATTTAGCTTATGAAGCAGGTTCTGTCACTGGAGAATGGCTAATACCTGTACTTCATTCATATTTTGATAGTGTCTGGGGAGACTTCCTTGTCAACATGCTTGTGTGATTGGTTTAAGTTTGAAGTTGGTACTGATGAGGGCTTCTGTTCAGCAGCCTGAAGTCAAATATTTGCACCAGTGCTCTGCTGAGAGAGTGTGGGGGGGTCCTTCCTCACAGAGGCAGCTCTTGCTAAGCACCCTCATTTGGGAATAGAGAGGAACAGGTAATCTTCCCCCCACGTTGCTTTCTCACAGGAAAAAATCTGTCTCCTCCCCATGATCTGTTTTTGGAAAAAAAAAAATGGTTCAGCCCAAGCATGATAATATCTCTGCATTTTCTTGAATTGTCACTTAGAACAGTTTCATCATGTTCTGACAGCTTTTATGAGTGAGCGTGCAGTCTGAGAGCATTTTTAGGGAAAAGTTATGCAAATATTCAAGGTATAAAACATCTTCAGGCTAGGTTTTTAGGCACAGCAATAAAAAAAGGTCTGTCTTCTTTTTTTGGGGAGTAAAACAGACTTGAGAAAACAGAATAGGAAAGTCTGTTACCAGTATGAGCAGTCATCTAAGTTTAAAAAACCAAACTGACAGCTCTGCAGTACAGCAGGGTGGGGGTTATTAACGTTCTGAGGGAGACATTTTGACTACTTTTCCTTTGGACTTGTTGCTGCAAAGAAGGAAGGTGCCCTAAACTATTGATGAAGGACAGTTTTGCCAACCAGTGTGCTGATGCTGGAAATGCATTGCAATTTTACTCCTGGTAGCAAAGTCATGGACACTCAACTGGACCTACTACTGGAAGTAGTACCTGAAGTGCAGGTACTACTTCAGCATGTTATTATCTTGGAGAAAAGGATTAATGAAAATCCAGCTACGGGGCATCCAGAGGTCTCCTCTGATACTTTTATATTTGGCATGAGCAGGTGTTGTAGTGACACTTCTTTTGCTAGAGCCCTGCAGTTCCTGCAGTTTCATATCTCCAGAGTTTAGATTCCTTGTGTCTGCCAAGGGCTCTGCCTTGACATAGCTGGTGGACCCTTGTGTGCCCCTAGGTTATATGATTAAAAGGGGATAAACACAGACAAAGCATTTCAGATTGGTGCTTGTGCTCAAACTTAGTTTTGTGTGGCTCTTAATGATTAATTAATGATAATTTATTATAATGGTAATTTTAATGATAAATTAATGATGATGAACTTAGTAAGTACTACATAGAAAACATTTATTATATCGAGAAGGAGATTGACAATTCCCATAAGCATGCGAATAATCTTACCCAAGGTAACTGAATGACTCAAACTCCTGCTAAGTCAAGGCCTGTAGGAGCTTCTCAAAACATGGAGGAAACACGTCAGGTTGTAATAATGAAATAAAAGAGAAAATCCCCATGCTTCTCTCTTATTCTAAAATCTCAGTCTGTGTATTGTAGGAAAACATGTTTTACAAGTGATTCTTTTGAGATAAACATTTTACGTCTGTTGTCTAGGGCTGACGGTCTAAATGACGTGAAAGGGAGAAAGAGTAATTCCATCTATTGACTGCAGCATTTTATCAGACTCACTGGAACTAAATTCACCATCTGTGCCATTTTGTCAGAGTCGGTAACAGTTTTGCCTAAGCATTTTTTTTTGAGAGGACTTGGTTTTTCCAGCAATTTAAGTAACCTTGTGCCAATGTCCATTTTGAAAAAAATAATGGGGTAGCTACTACATTTTTTAAAAGGCATGTTTGTAAGAAGTTAAAAACCTGTTTTTTTCAATGAGCAAATCTAACCATCTTTTCTTTGCTTCTGTGCTGAGAGATTATTCCCAGAGCACCTTGTGCATTGTGAGGCTTTTTAAAATAGACTTTGTTAAAGCTGGTAAACTAGAAATGTCACTTAAGAGTCGTATTATGAGATAGAGACACCTCTAATTGGAGCACTATGTCCCATGTTTACGTTGGAAATAGGATACAGCTCCCTTGTGGAGTAGTAGAAAAAACAACCTCAGATTGTATTGTGCATTAATTTCCCCCAGCTTGAATTTGTCAGCCTTAAGAAAACACAGCAATTGGTTTTGATCCCTTCCAAAATATCTCCCTGTGGTTTGAGCAGTGGGGGTTAGCATTTAGCCCTGGGTGTACCTGTCAGTGTTGCGCTCACTGCCTCATTTTAATGAAAATAATGAATGAAAATAACTCTTCTTATTTTAATCTCTTTGGTGCACTTTCTTCATGCTCCTTTTCCAAGTTTTGAGAAGGTTCTGGATCTCCTTGAGGAGCAGGTACTTCTGATGAACTTCGGGAAAAAGGAGTCTCTGCAGTCACAATACTGCTCCCCAGCTCCAGCCAGATCTGGCTGCTGCGTTTGCTCATTAGAGCGAGGATGCAAGCAGCAGCAGATGCCTGTTGGTGGTAATTAGATAAAAGAGTACTGCAAATGCTGCACTGAGAGGGGAGGTGCTTCCCAGACAGGTTGGAGAGGGATCATTCCTATTTTGAAGGGCTGCTATTAGACTTCCCATAGCCCACCTTTTCTGACTGTTTTGCTAATTAAGCAAGTGCACCTTCTTTCCTGTGTCCTAGTTTCTTTCTCTTTCTGACTTTTACATGTCCCTCATTTTCCTATTTGCATTGCACATGACTCTCTTAGTTGTTAGTTGGTTATGGTTAATCTGCACCCCTGTGTAGGGACAGTCGTTTGGAAACACTGGTTTCTTTCTGCCTTGCATTTTGCAGAGTGTGGCCCCACCCAGCTGCCTGGGGGCACAGAGCAGAAAGTGCCCTTTATTGCAGCTTGGGCTCTGGTTGCTGTGTTTCAGGGCAGTTCAGTGCTGAGCTTGTGGGCTGGCTCTGGCTTTTGAGACAGGTCATCTTCTGCTGTGCTTGAAAGAGGTGGAAGACTGCTGCACAGAGCAGTGAGAGGCAGAGGGACAGGGAGGAAAAGTCCTTGGTTAAGAAGGATGAGCTGCCTTATGATAGCTGCTGTGTTGAGCTCGGTACCTCTTTACATATTCAGCCAAATAAGTCATTCTTGCCTGCGGAGGGGCTGTGGACAAATGAACTGGGAAAGAGGAAGGACATGGTGACATCTTGCTTTTTTAGGCCAGTGCTTTGACTGACCTGGTAGCCTTAAAATAGGTAGTTATAAGTGGCAGGAAGACTGTTAGAGCAGGACTGCAGGGAAGGGATGCCACAGACACTGGAGAGCATCAAAAGCATTCCCTTGTGCTTTATCCAAATTGACACTTAGTCTTTTGGCAGGTTTAAAGCCTGCTGCATTCCTATCTCAGGATGAGATAGGAATAGTTTGCATCTAAGATGCAGTGGTTTTTTAACATAAGCTACAAGTAAGTGCTCTGTTGTGTATTAATAGTCACAGTTCTTTGAAAACTGTGGATATGTTGCAAACTCCTCTTACATTTAGTGGCAGTATACAAAGCTCGCTCCAGCCTGCTGGCTTTGTGTTTTCTTATGTCTTTGTTAGGTCCTTAGCTGTGGACTTTATCAGCAGCTATGTGTGATTGCAGGTGTGGCAAGCTCTCCTAAAATGCATTTTTGTGTGGTGTTCCATCTATGCTTTACCTCTTGTGGTCCTGCTGTGCAGATTGGCAATTCCTCATCTACATGACCAGTCTCCTGTTTCAGTTTGCCCGTTCGAAGCGCCTGGCTGCTCAGGGTGCAAGCACTCCCCTTCCCTCTGTGCTGTCCCAGAGGTGTGCCCACCAACACAGCTCACCTGAGACCATACCAGTAAAGGCCAGGAGCCAGTGTCACCCATGCTGGCAAGTGCGGCTTAGTTGACGGTGTGAGCAGCACTTCAGAGAAGAACATGTGAACTCTGGGCACTGAGAGGATACTTCAGCCCCGGTTTTAACTTTTACAAAGGCAGGGATAAACAGAAATGAAAAATTCTGCACAAACATCCTGTTATCTACCTTTCTGTCTATTTGGGTTATCTTCATGGCTTCCTCATCTCACAGCATGGGCCGGGCTTCCTGGTGGAGTTTTTTGTTATTTATTTTATGTTCTTTATTTTCATTCAGGTATTGTGCTTGCAGGAGGTGATCTGGATCTGGGAGGCTGTGGCTCTCCTCTAGGCATCCAACCCAGCTGTGGGTTTTTCAGATCCAAAACCTCTCTTTGGGAATTTCTTAATCCTTACTTTGATGGAGGAGATATTTCAGTTAATTGGCAGGGTTTTTTTGCTTTGGAGAATTATGAAGTCCCTTGGATGTGGCTGGATGAGATAAGACACTTCCTAGGCAGTTCAGTGGAGTCCGTTCAGAGTTTAGCCAAGCAGGAGAGCCCTCCTTAGCAAATGCAGCAGAATAACAATAACTCTTTCTTTCCAGGCTAAATGGTGAACCACTCTCAGGGCATATAGTTTTTGTGTTATGAATCCTATGGCCCCTATAAACACTTAAGTTGCTAACGTTTTAGGCAGTTATGTAACTGAGCTATATGAAGGCAGCTTGCTTTGGGCTCTTACCCGAGGGAAAGAAGTACAAATCATTATGTTGTGAGCCAGAGCTCTCAGAAAATCAGTTACATCTTTCTAGGAGAGACTAATTTAGAAATACTGTTAGGTAATTGATTGTTCTGATGTATTTGACCTAAAGTTAAGTAAATAAAGATGCTAAGTAGGATGGTGTATCATTTTACAGTGATGGTAATAAACCAGTCCTGGGGATTCTTTCTGTGTCTAATGCCATACTTAGTTTGCAATACCCTCACATTAGATTCTTGCTTTTCACAATAAGCCATAAGTGCTAGTTATCAGAGAAGAGTTAGATCTTCCCACAGATTGGCTTAAGGGAATGTTTTAATGCATCTGTGCCTGTATCCTTGACTGTCTCTCCTGATCCTATAATTCAAAAGCAAATGACAACTGCAGATAAAATGTATGACACAGTTCATGATTCGCATAGGAATTGAAGAGGAACCTCTGAGAAATGTGCTCCCTTTGCAGAGAGAAACATCAGCATGTACAGTTGACTATGGCACTTAACGAGCTTCCTTAGTCTGCAGGTCAGACCTGACATTAACCAAAGTGACTTGGAATAATTTTGATCAGATGGCTTAAAAGGTCATACGTAAATTGAGTTTTGAGGTTGCAGATGATTTTCTAATGGATTACAAGCTTTTATCATGAAAGCATCAGGTACAATCGGTTTATACTTATGAGGGGCTCTGACTAAGACTGATTAGGTGAAATTAAAAAAAAATTGAAAGCCATGTTGAATTTCTCTTAGGGCTCATCGGGCTTAATTTCTTCTTAGACACTGAAACCCCCTCAGTTTGGGGATTATCTCCCAAGTAAAATAATCACATTCCATTTAGGGGTATCTGAAACTAAACTGGATGAAGTACTGGAAAAAACTCTGTCAAGAGCAATCCAGCACTAGTAGTAAAATGGACTGAATAACCTCAGACTGTTTGAAAAGGCCATGCTTACCATGTCAGCAGAGAGCACACTGCAAAGTCTGGCATATTGTAATTACTTTGCTCCTAGTGTACAAAAATACTGCAATGCCTCAGATATGCCCTGATGAAAGCTGCTATGACTGTGCTGTATTTTGTCTCTTGTACCTCATACTAAAATACAGGGAGACTACTTTCACCCTGCATTTTTACCTTCTGGCTACCTCAAGACCGAGCTACTCTGTCCAGCTCTACAGCTGATGAGGATATGGGGGCTTGTTTTCTTGCCTCAGAAAGCAAGACTCCCTTTTGCACATTTGATACCCATCTTATGAGGATATGCATTAACCTTTTTCTTTCTTGCCCGTAAAAAAATTAAGCAAAAAGAAGTGTTGAAACAGATTAATGCAGTATCAACGTAGTAAAGGACATGAAATGAAATGCTCTGGAAGGTTTGCAAAGTCTGGTTAATGGTCATAAATATTTTACACAGTGTTAATCCCGCAAATGCTGATGGCTGGTTAGCCGCCCACATCTTTGAAACTGGGTGTTTGGAAGGACTTGCTGTGATGTATTTGCAGGCAGTTGTTTTACAGGAGTTCATTCATGGGAATGTGGCTGCTCTTGAGGATCCAGTCTGTGTATTCTCCCCGACCAGGGAATGAAAGTAGCATCAACTGGGGTGAAAAACTGTGTTCTTGAAACTCAAACCTAAGTCTGGTTTCCTCTGAAGCTGTTTTAAATTTCGATTTTCAGATTCCGAGGTTGACAGTCCTTGTTCAGTACCATTATTGGGCCTGTAGGTCCTTCAGGGTTGGCAGGCTATATAAAACTACAGATGTTCTTTCAGTGTTTAGTCTGCAATTACTGAAATAATTGCACGATCTACGTACTTCATATAATTATTCAAATTTTTTTTATTTACTATTTACTGTTCCTGACCCCTTTAGATCTCAATTAAAATGATTTTGTAATTAGTTTGCACTACTAAGTAATGATGAGAAGTGGGGATAGCAGTATTTCAATCTAGAGGATATTTGGGTAATGTTAGTTTAAGAGCAAACAATTTTTTTGTCTCTCACTTTTTGGAACGAACCAGCTAATTCATGTTCAATTGACATCAATTTTCATTTATAATGGTAGGTCATGCTGAAGAGTATGTAGCAGTGTGACTCAAATTTTTTAAAACGACATCCATATGGTTGGCTTGTTTTGAAAAGCAGTTTGAAAAATAATACAGGCCAAAACATAAGTCTCTGCTGTTCCTTTTCCCAACAGCACTTGTTGTTGGAATGCCTTAAGTTAATTGTTGTCTGAAATCAAAAGTGCAAAAGGTTGCATGTTGTTTAGATGTTGCAGTTTTAGGGGTTTTTTGTTTATTTCTTATGAGTGGTACTGAGAAGTGTGAACCAAACATAGAAAGCAGGCTGTTTCTGTAGAGGCTGAAAATGGCTATTGAGCCATTCAACTAGAGATTAATTATGGTGTAGTCAGCAAATGTTCTAGGGAGAGCTGTCCGTGAGGGGTACTTGTAGGTCTGGCTGGTGGATACTTACTGAAAGAAAGACTTAAGGATGATTAAACATAGTTAATGAGATTATTAATTAGGCAGAGGATACAATGAAACCGTAAAAAAAAAATGATGAAAAAAGCAAACATCTTTCTACGAAGTTGTTCAAACTCAATAGATATCTGGTTTTGACTCAGTAAACCACTGCTATCACTGAACTGAGGATCTGCAAAGCTGTCTGGGGCACAGACTGAGAAAGATGGTTTGCAGTCTTTGGGTGAACATCTTTAGAAGACAAATAACCTTTTGTTTGAGTAGATGTTCATGGGAGAAAATTTCCATCTTTAACAAAGTATGGGGAATGTTTGGTGTTCCCCAGCTTCCCTGTGGTTTATTTAAAAAAAGATGAAAACTTGAACTGTTTATATTCTTTTATATTTTCTGGCAGCCTCCCAGGCCTTGGGAGTGCCAGCCCTACCTTCCCAGGGCAGAGTGAAGGTCTGGACCCTTGGCATGCTGCAATATAAAGTATGGGTCTTATCAAACTAACTGCTTTGGGCTTTAATTTAGAGTTGAAATGTGAGACTGTCTAGGACATTTCTGTTGCATGTAGCTCTCAAAAGCAGGTTTTAAAATTAGTTTTCAATTTTGTTTTAAAAGTAGAGGAGGTTGTAACAGATATAAAGAATACTTTGGTGCCAGATGCTAGAACCTTGCTATAGGCAAAAATGTTTGCTGCTCTGACATTCATGTGCAGGATTCATTTATCACATCAGTGGAAAGGCTGGAGTCAGGTCATCTTGTGGGATCCTTCAGACATTCATCTTACTGTAGGATATGCAAGTCATATCAAATGCTTCTGGATTGCAGGTCTCATAATAATGGGTCATAACCTGCATTTGGTGTCAAACTCCAGATATCTTTTTGAGCTGACAAGCAGGGAGGGAGGAAATGGAGCAGAGTGGCAAACAAAGGTTGAATAGAGTCAGTGAGCACAACCTGCGGGTCTGTGCAGGTGACTCCCCTGTTGGGCTCCATGCCCATTTGATGGCTTTTAGGGATGGATCGCAACAGAGCAAATGGAGAACTGGTGGGCTGCCTTAGGCTGCAGTGCTGCCCATCTGCTACTGTAGGAATGTCCTATGGGAAAGAGACAATACAGAAACAGCAGTGATCTAATGGAATGGTTATTAAGATTGATAAGCAGACTTCCTGTCACCTTAGAGTCCCCTCTCTTACACACTTCATTTTGTACATCCATTGCGCTATGTTAGTTGGGCCAGGTGCATGGTCTGTTAGACTGGACTCTGTGGAAATTGAAATCTGTGTTTATTACACCCAGAACAGCTGAAACAGACTGATAAGGTACAAGCTAACTCCAATAAAACCTGCAGCTTAATTTGATGACAGTAAGCAGTGAAAAACAATTTCACTTTAATTACAAACTAAAGAAACATATGTATTTCTAGTTTTTGAATAATGTAAAAGTTTCCAGATTTTCTGTGGCTTTAAATACTGAAATGAAGATGTGTTCAGTGGAAGCTTTCACAAATGTGACACAATGTGGAAACTTGGAATCTTTTATGTGTATAACAAGGCTGTTTTGTTTTATATGGAAAAAATACTGCTTCTGCAGTGGCAGTTTATATTCCTGCAAGACTGCTGTCTGGATGAAGAGTCACAGTTTTGCTTGCAAGTGGAAGCAGGAGCTTAAACGGCTGGACCATCTTATTTGTATTCCTCTTACATTTAATTTATTTGTAATACCACATGTAGTGATTTAGGCACAGTGTAGATCTATCAAGGACTTAATTAAGAATGTGGAGTCTAATCTACTAAGAGTTGCAGTGAAGCATCCTCAACATTTATGGTACATCCATATGTAATGAGCAGAGCGGGATGAGCAAGTCCTGGTCTGGTCACTTGGCAGTTCAGCTGTTTTCCTCCCGCAGTGGGGCTCCACATCTTCAGGGTGTGTTTGTCAGCCAAGCCTGGAGGTGTCAGGGAGCATGGGTCTTGTTCTGGAAAACAGGCACTGCTCAGGCTCCTGTTATGCCTCTGCCTCTCTCACAGCTGGGCTGGGGAGCTGAAGCGAATGGTTGCTTCAGGGCTGGCTGACTTCTCTACCGGGAAGGGTGAGGGACAGGTTGATGCCAATGTTACTCCTTAAAAGGAGGGATGTGCTTCTACAATCAAAGTCTGCCTTGTGCTGTCCTGAGGTAGTGCAACCAGGCTGTCTCCTGTAGTGCATTTGCTAAGATTTTAAAGGATGCTATTTCCCTTCCAAAATACAATTATCCAAAAAAACTGATATGAGGAAGAGGGACCCAAACTGCCTTTGAAGGAATGACTCACTGACCCTTATAAAGCTTAATGTTCTGTGCTGTCTCTCAACAACTGGATTTAGTATTAACTGAGAAGGAAGATGGTCTCCAATTTACTGTGTTTCACCAATACTGAGGAGTAATGTGGAGCTGATTTACAGTGGTGAGCTGTGTAGAGAAATCTTGTGCTCTGTGGAAAACAATGCTCTGTGTGCAGAGAAGGTGCAAGGCCATGGTCTAACACATCTAAACATCTTTTAGTGTGGTCAAGAGCCAAAGGTGATGGAAACATTTTGGAGCTGGAAGTTGTGTGCTGGAGGTTTCCATCAGGATATAGATAAAGACAAACCTCCCTTGAAACAAGTGTTACTTTCTCCTTCAATTCCGAAGTACTGTCTGCCAAAGTCACTGCCACCAGCAAAAATGCTCTTCTCTCAAATAACTGTTTCCCTTTAATGTCGGAGCATCTCCTTTCTGTTTGGTTTTTCTTTTTTTTTCCCTCTAGCTGTGCAGTGGATTGCACAGATGGCCTAGCATAAGGAAGAAGGAAAATAAGGATGATGCTTTTTGATGGATTTATTTGTATACAAGTCCCAGTGGACCTAAGTACTAAATAGCTTCCGTTTTTTAAAGTTGGCATGACTGTACAGAAGACTGGGCACACGTCACTAAAGCTGGATTATTTTTTTTTAGTAGATAAAGTGGATTTTAGTCTTAGGGTGGATTTTTAGTAGAAGCTTGTAAATGACTGAACTTGAGTTTCTGAAAAGTATAACATAGTGGGGGAGAAACACAAATGGTGATTGAAAGAAATAATATTTTAGAAGAAACCTTGAAGCTGTTGTTGGGACTAGCAGATACAAATTGGCTCTACCTAATAGTTTTTACATGCAGAAATGTTTAAACAGATGATATGAAGTATCATTGGGTATAAAACCTGCTTGTCTGTCTTGTGAGACAGTGATGAAAGTTGATGTGCCAGAACCCTGTTGGTCAATACCTGCTGAAAAGCTGTTTTCCAGTAATCATCCATTAAAAGCTTTGGCTGCCTACTAAATGTCAGAAGGATGGGACTGGTCAGAAAGAGGTTAAAGAGCTCACCTCTGTAATAACATATGTTATTGCGCTTTGATTTTTCATTTCTTTTTTCTTTCCATTGGTGGTAACTGCTCAGTTACCTCAGGGAGAGGGGGAGGTATCTCCAATGCAATCACTGTTTATATGCGTTGTAATGCAAAGGAGTCTTGACTGAAAACTCAGCTGAAAGCAGGATGTTTGCATGCAAAGCATTGAAAATTAACTCTGAACCTTTAAATATAAAGGGCTAGTCAATATTTTTGGCATAGTTAGGGTTGATGAATAACCCCTGTTCACAAGTGGCAGTGCTTAGGATACTGAGGAGTTACAGCCATAGGGAGAAATGGCATGTGTTAGCCAAGTGTGGACACTCTGGGATTGCACTTCAGGCATTTCAACTTCCTCCTTCAGCTACTGGAGAGGAGGAGGAAATGATCCCTCTTTCCTCTGCTCTTACTCATCGACCTTGGAGAGTCCATCCAGAGTTAGTTATTGTGTATTTGAGTTATTTCTGGCTCATTGTACAGTTACATAAATGCTTGTGCTGGAAGAGTGCAGTGGGTGGGAATATTCTGCTAGAGAGCTGGAGGCAAAGCAGAGATGCTTTTCTTCTTCCCCTCCTGACAGCAGTGCCGGTTTCAGTGGGAGTGGGTTTGGGAGAACTAGTCAGAAAGAGTCAGTTAGAGTCCTAGGGTTTGGGAGAACATGCTGCTCTTCCTACTTTTTAGTTTGCAGTGTTTTGTGTGTCTGCCTTCAACTGCTGTTCTGTGTTCTCACAAGTTGATATGGTTCTTGTTTATTTCTGTGTGTCTTGTCCCCCTACAGTGTTGCTGGATCCTGCTGGATTGAATTATAGACGTTCCAATTTTACTCTAATGACAAGGTGATAGTAGTGCTTGGAGGTACCAGGGATACCAGCAGTTTCTGGAAGAATCTACACATTTAATATCATTTGAAAACTGCCTGTCTTTTACCCACCCAAGATTATTAACTCATGTTTTGCAGGCAGAGCTTAAATTCTGCAGGAATAAAAAAAAAGTGGGCATGCCAAAGGAAACTTCTCAGGCATAGGTAATTGAGAAAGTGGGTTTTGTTTGGTTGGGATATTTTTCATGCCAAAGGAATGCTTCTGTTCGAGGGGAGCTTTCTTGAACACATGCCTTTCTTTGTAGTGCACTTGTGTGTTTCTCAGTGTGAGATATATTTGCAGTTTAACTGCAAACTGTTCCTTGGCAGTGAGAGTTACAGTAATTGAAATCACCTGTCAACAGCTATATTGCTTGGCCTTGTCTTTCTTGGTGTCTTCATGAACTGAAGCATGAAATCATGATCTAGTAGTGCCTAAAGATAGAAAATAATTTCTTTAGAACTGCAAGTACTGGTAACCTCTAGAGATGTGCTTGCTTATTGTCAAGTTGTTCTATGCGAGTATGAACATGTAGGCAACCTGATTTCTGTATAACAACAACAGTATTGTCTCATTCTCCTAATTCAAGACAATATGCAGAGGAAGCTGGAGACAGTGGTAGGGAGATGTTTTGCCTTCCAGTTGCAAAAAAATGGTCTGATTTGGAGCAGGGAGAACAAAAAGTCATCATGAAAAAAATCAACAGGTAGTACAGTATAGTATGTGTGAGAAAATAAGTTCTTTGAGCACAGAAGGGCAAGTTTTAAATGCCTGGTGGCTCCCAGATGAAATGGAATTGGTCCCACAGCTTTGCAAATGGATCAATGTGTGTGGGTATCAAGGCAAAGAGGTTGGTCAGCGCTTTAAGAAATGGGGAATAAGCAGCCTGTTTGGTGGGACTAAAGGTGGAGTGTGCAAGAGGCAAACAAACAAGCCCAGTTCTGGGAAAGAACTGTGCAGGTTCAGTGCCTGTGAGAATGAAGGTGGCTTCTTTGGTCGCTCTAATAATGAACTGTTACATAAACCCTGCAGGCCATTAAAAGATGGAAAATAGTTGTAAAGGATGTGCTAGCTTTTACTTACAAAGTACATTCTATTCAAGCTTTAAGAGATGCTACTAAAAGTGAATCATATGTGGAAAACGTACTTATCTGTAACCAAATCTTCTCTTTATTATGTGTGTTTCCCCGTGTGTGCATCTTACTGAGAAGTGGGATCTGTTTGCATGTATACATCATGCCATTTAAAATCACAGCAACAAAAGATTTAACAAAAATAATATTTAAGGTATGATTTGCTACATAAATAACCCTTTTGTCCTGGTAACTACTTTTTTCAAGTTTAAAAGGGTAGGGTTTTTTTTTTAATAGAACATCTCAAATCAGAATGATCATTTTGCACAGCTAAGGTATAAATGTATGCTCAAACCTTGGCTAGTAATTAGCTTATTATCAGATGGGTAACTTGCCTGGGGACCTGAGACATTAAACTGCCATAATTGCCTTGTGATATGGAGATGGCTGTTTGTTTTTACATAGACTTACCTTCAGTGGTGTTGAAAATAGATTATTGTTCCATTTCCAAAGAGAGAACAGCAGAAAGAGCAGAGAAATCAGGCAGTATGGGGCTTTATGAACAGATAAAAAAATGCTCAGGTTGAAGAGTTTGAGCTCTAAATACTGTTTCTTTTCATTCACTACCAGAGTCACAATGCAGGGTGGTGGCAGAAGAAATGCAGAATTGCAGCGAGATGTTTGCATTTCATGCAAACAGTTGAAGTGAGCAGGGCTGCAAAGCTGCATTCTGGGGCCATTATGTTTTACTGAAAGATGCCAAGCAGAGCCCTGGTGCAGAAGGCTGTGAAATGATTAAAATTCTCACATGGTGCTTAATATGCTTCTTATCAGTATCCTTATTTGAGATTCATGACTGTACATCACAGAAGGCTGTGTCATGATTAAACCCACTGCACTGGTTTTCTCTTCTGCATCAAACAGGTGGAGACAGAAAGGCCTGAAAGGATTGCTGGCTGGAAAATGTAGCTGGCAGAGGGATGAGGTGACAGTTGAAGAGTCAAACTCTTGGTTGATCTAAACAGGCACAGAATTGGATTGTAGTCCTGGAAAAAGTCAAGTAGATTGTTAGCATGGCTAAGTGCCAGGCTTTCTTTTCTCCTTGTTTCAGAAACCATGGTGAAGTTGGAAACATGAGTTAAATGTTAAGACCTGTTAATAAAATCTCATTCTGTCAGCCACTATGTAGCTGGTATTTCCCTTCTGGAATCAGAATGAATGGGTGAATGGTTATTAATATGTAATGAGATCTTATGGGAACAATAGCATTGCAAGCAAAGGAAAAGAGGGATTTTAGAGAAGGGAATAATTCATGTGAAAGTTAGGCTTGCCATGCTGGCATGTTAGTGCTAGTAGGGCATGGTCCTGAAGGCATGTGCCAGTGTTTTAAAAGCTAGAAACAGCAGGATGCTTGAACCATGAAAGCAGGCTCCCTCCTGACACTATGCTGTATCAAGTCTCTCGTTCCACTTCCCTGCCTTTTACCGTGTTTTCCTCTATCCACTGAAAACTGCTGGAGGCCGAGGTCATGCCTTTATTTGTCTATAAAGTGCTGCTACTTGTGAGGAACATATTTTGTTGGTTGCTAGAGGAACAAGAGTATTGATATCAGACCCTTGCATATAAAATTCTTTAAGTCTCTATAAAGATGCATTTTTTCCAATCTGTGTGGGAGCCTGTAACTCCTGGATTTCTGAAAACTGAAGGTGTATGTACACTAGAGAGGGGCTTAGTCTGTGCTCAGACCAAGCTGGGTCCTGCTGACTGTCCGCTGTCTGGGCTGGATGGGCATTCAGTCTGACCCATTCATTGCCCTGGTGCTGTGTCACATGGACAGAGCAACCCCAATAGAGCTTGTGTTCCTCCTGGGCAAGGGAAATGCCAGAAAACCTCCTCCCTCCATGGGGTATCCCTCTTTCAGTGACTACACAGTGTTCAGTGCAAGCTGTGTTATACTGTACTTTTTATTAAACAGCTTTATGACTTGGGCTTGATCACCAAAGAATTTTGAGGTTGGTCATTTCTGATGGAGCTCACCCTTACTGTAGCAACATGCACCTTGCAGTCCAGTGCAGAAATAATCATCTATTGTGGCTTTGCGTATTGGAACATGGAGAATGAATATATTTTTAATACAGTTTAACACAATGTTTTCCAAGCTTTTATTACGCAAGGACTGTATCGTGATGGAACATAAACCTGCTGTTCCCTGACTTAAAATGATACTGTCTCTTATCAGCTTATTAAGCATAGGATATGAACTGGATGGGATTATTTTTTATTTGGCCAGTCTTGCTCAGATGATTTTCCCATAAAGCTTTTCTGGTGTTGTTTCACCAGCAGCATCTGGGCTATTTTCAGGTTGTGTTAAATTCGTTTCCCAAACAACTTCTGTTGATCCATTATGGACACAAGTAGACAGCTAATACATACCTAGCAGAATATGTTCATGGTTCTCTTAATTGCCTCTCGCAGTAGGTTGCTGCAATACTTGTGTGATATCCTTTTATTCCAGCCCCTTTGTGGGTGTCTGCCCCATTCCCCATCTGTAAAGTGGCATTTCCCTTGCGTGGCTGAACCTCTGTGTGAAAGAAAGGGCGTTGGAGGCTGAGCAGAGCTGCAGGTAGACAGGTGCTCTAAATCCATGCCCAAATAGAAAGGGTATACAACCGGTACAAATGCTCATAAAATAGTTATTATTTTGATATAGCTCTCAGATTTCAACTTCCCTGCCTTACACCCTTTTCAAGTTTGTGTGATCTTCCAGGGTAGTTTCTACTTCTAAGATCAAAAGGCTTTTCACAGTTGTACAGGTGAAACTATGATGGATTTCAGGTAGTTCACAAAAGCTTTATGGAAAGGAATTTCAAGAGCTGGATCATAAATACAACTGAGCAAAACTAATACAAAGGTGGTTGGCTGACACTTCAGTGGTGAAGTGTGTGTCTCACACCCAAACCAGCCAATGAACAGATTCAAGAATTAAAATGCACAATGTATACTCAGAAGCAGAGGAAATACAGATTCATAGCTGTGTAATGAGGACTGCTTCTTGTAAACAGAGCGGCATGAGGGCATAAATGCTAATTAAGCATGCAAATTGAATTTGCAAGGATTTCCGAGCAGGGAAGACATATAAAAGCAGACTTGATTTTTCTAGAGGATAGCATGAATGATTTGCTTTTATTGCTTATCAGGATGCCTCTAGGAGCTTAGATTTAGTAGTGTTCAGAGCTTTTTAGAATCAGCAAGGGAACAAAGTGACAGGGACAAAGTGACAGGCTCTTAGTCCTTTCAGAAACAGCAGATCTGTCCTCCTGGCTCGAGAGTTAAAAAAAGAAAAATTAAAAAATAATTATTTAAAAACCGCTTAAACTTTTTAAAATTTAAATGAAACATTTAGGACTTAGTTGGTGATTAACCTTTTAGCTCTCTCACCCTGATCAGTACTTTGCTAGACTGTTAAAGGATTTTTTCTCAGCTGAGAGTTACCTGCATGAAGCTGTAATTGTGGGTTTTAACTAGAGCGAGGTTTGCTGACACACCTTCCCCGGGGGTTAAAGAAATCACAGCATTTTATAACTTTCCTCCAGAGGTCGGCGGCAGCTGGGAGAGTCTGAGCCACAGTGATCTGTCACTGTCGTTATCTTCCCATTCACAGAGCTGTGAGAGGGCTATTAATCATCCTGCCTAAGGCCTGGGAGCGTGTGGAAATGCACAGAGAATTGCCATAGCTTCTGAACAGTCAGCACGGCAAGATCTCGTAGCTGCTGCCTGCTGAAGGTCTGAAATACTGACAGATTCATCAAAGTCTCTGTGAGGACCCCTTTTTCCTTCTGAGCTGGTGTCAGAGCTGCCACCTGATCTCCCCTGGAGAGGGCAACAATCGGTTTCTTGCTGAATCCCCTCCAGGAGCAGTTAGTGTGGCATGAGGGTTGGTTTTGGCAAGAGGGACAGACTATAGGGTGTTTAAGTTTGTTGTAGATGTGGGCACTGAGGCAGTGGTGGTGAGGGAAGAGTGAGAAAAGAACAGAGGCCCCTTTCTCTGTCTTTCAGGAACCGCTGAGGTAAGATGAGAGCTGATGCTGCGGGGTGAATGTGCCAGTTTATCTTCAACATAACTTCTGGTGATCTGAGTTGTTTAAGGCTGGAGTTAAAGTTTGCTAACGCCAGGTTTTGAAAACACGCAAGTGAGATTTTGTGTTTCTTGCTAAATATTCTGTGGTTCTCAGCTTTAGGATACAGGTTGAATTGAGAACAAGAGTTGTGCTAAATTTTGCTATGAAGTCAGCCACAACTAGTGGTTTGTGCATTTATTACATTGGTGCTGTTGTTAGGGTTTGGAAAAAACCCTCTATTGCAATTACATCTGCAGACTTGCTGCATAGACAAAAGGTAGATGTTACTACCTTCCATATAGTACAACTTCTTATTTGCAAGTACAGCTCCTGCCTTTCTTCTTCCTACATTCCCCTGTAGAAATTTCCAAGTAGTTCTCCAGTAGCCTTGGGGTGAAATCTTGCCTCCACCAACATCAGTGGGGAGTCTGCCACTGACTCCAATGGGATGATTATTTCATCCTGTTTTGGGAGGAATCTTTGCCCAAGTGAATGCTTCAGGACTTAGTCCAGCAAGAGCTAGTGCTCTCTTGTCAGCAGCACAACCCCTCCCCTTACCTAATTTCCATAATAACTTGGAGACAGCGAGGCTTTTCTAGTTTTTTTTTTCCTTCCCTATTAAATCTAGCCATGATGGATACCCAGTGGAAGCTGAACATTACCTCTGCAAAACAATCTCTGCAGTAACTGCGGAATTTAATGGCTTTACATTCCCCAAACAGGCTGTGTGTACAACAGGCAGCGCTGCCAGCCCCAAAGTTGTTCATATTCTGCTTTCTGTGGTTATAAATTCCAGTTCTCTTCACTCTTCCCAGTAAAAAGCTTCTCTTCGGATAAAGGAGCAGCTGATCAAAAAGGGCAGTTCTAGTCAACAGTCTTATTAATAATGACAACCCTAATATCACTGTCACTTCCATATGGTTTCCATCTCAGTGACTTCACACACTTCCACTCAATAAACATTCTTTTACTTCGGTAGTCAGCAAAATATTGATTATTTCCTCTACTTCATTTTGTCTTTTATAATCTCGGAAATAATAGTGAAGTTATGTGACTTCCCTGCACCAAAGCAGAATTCAGAACTCACGTATTTTCACCTTCCATGTTGCTCAGCCTCCTTCCAATCTCTAGTCACACACAGCTGTTTCCCTCATTTAAGCCATCTCTTGATGTATCTTAAAAAGCCTGTAATTTAGGTAAAATATAATTCAGGAACACCTACAATAACCATTTCCATCAGTACTGACACCAGCTGAAGAAATTCTATAAAGCAGTCATAAGCTGAGTATTTGCAACACTGTAAGGGAATTTCAGTCCTTCAAATGGTTCATGTGCTCACAGTTTGCCTGCTAAATTTATAAGGAAAATGTTAATCACTGTTGGTTGTCAAATTCAAACAGACAATTAAAGTCAGATCTTCTACGCCAGCCCCAGAACACTGCTCAAATTTATAATTTGCACAGAAGGCTGGAAATTTTAATTATTATGACAAAGACCTTCCCAAGCTGAGTATGACGTGTCATTCCAATACCTCTGGCATTTTATAGTCATTCGTGTTTTTAAACAGATGTATCTCTCTATGGCCTCTAACATACTTGTCTTTTAAGAAGCCAGATGTGACAGTCAGATATGCCAATAGCTTGTCTTACCTCTGAGAAGCAGACATCACTTGGGCACCATAAATTCAAAATCCACAACCCTCTTTAAAAACAAACCCAAAGCATGCACACAGGAGGTGAGCAGAGTATCTTCAGGAAGATACAATACCCCTCAGCTTTACAAGACAAACTTGCAAATATAACAGCTGAGCCACTCTGTGGAAGAGGACTCGCAATCAAAGAAAAGCTTAGAAAGAAACATTAACTCATACCACACTGTGTTAACGTGATCCCCAAAACCTAGACTGGTTTCATAGGACAAGAAATGCTGTTGCATACTTTATAGAACAAAAGGACCTTCCAAAGCTTCCTTTTCAAAAATTCTGACTGCCAGTTCCTGTTTTGGGGACTAATAATGAGCAAAAATGTGTTAGTGCTTCTCTGGAATTAACGGGTAGGCTTTGCAGAAGGGGTTGCAGAAAGGCATTGGGGTACTGTGTGCACAGGGATGAATACCTAACACCTTCCACCACAGAAAGATAGATCAAGCCTCTTTGAGAAAGCACCTACCCATAGCTCTCTTTCCCTTGTTTCTTCATGCTGACCTTCAAGAGCTGCTGAATGAACAGCAGATATTCATTTGCTGTTAGCACCTCAGCGGTGGCAGAGGAGTATAAAGGGTCCTGATGGAATTCACTCTGCCTGGCAGACTCTCCAACAGTGAAATCTAGCATCCTGTTAGAAGAATCTTTTTCTGCCTTGGCTGTGACAAGAGTAGACATTCCTTTGGTTCTTTCCTCTCACCTAAGACAAAAATTGAAACATGTCAACCAAAAATCCTGTGAAAGAAGATTTGCAAGCAAGAGAATAGAATAGATTGCTTCATGAAGATGCCAAGTAATCCAACTTGCCTCTCTGCAGTCACGATCCAATCTGCTGTACTAACACATGTACACACCCACCTTCCCTGCTCTGCTGTTGCTGTACAGACCAGCTTGAATATCCAAAAGAGCCCATATGCCTGAACAAAAGCCTTTGGCACTATATTTGCACTCTGCATGAACATGTGAACTTTCAACTCTGCAGCTGGAATCAGCCAGAAAGTCTCAGGCTTCACACATTCTGTGAAGATAAGTTGTGATAATCTTTCTGCATTTTCAGCCAGCACTTGCATATCCCTTAACAATGAAGGTGCCAAAAGGCATGGCTCAGAGCCAGAGGAAAAACTGCCAGAATTCTTAGCAGTTTTCAGATTCAGTGCATAGATTTTGTTACGTTATGAAAAAGGTGCCAGAGGCTCTATAGAGACAAAGCCCCCCTTATTCTGCACTGTGCTGTGTATCATGCTGTAAGACCGGAATGCTGAAAGGCCATTTCACATATTTATATTGTAAAGCAGACCAGGGTCTTGAATCTTACAAAACCACTTTGTGTGAGGGAAAGAAAACTGTTGTTCTAGCAACCTCAAGTGAGACAAATGCTGTACGTCTCTGTAGGAAAACGGCATGAGAATGCATGGGCGTGTGCACGGGCAGGTTTCACTACAGCTTAGCTCAAGTAGGATTTCTCATCATCTGTGGGTTTCAGAACAACTTCCTGAGCACCCTGAGGAAGCGTGGGTGCTGCAGCTGAGTTCACCATAAAGCAGAGAACTCCCCAAGTTGAAGGAAGAAGACTGGAACTTCCAGCTCATCAGATTGGTAAGGCATTTTTGAAACACTTGCCAAATTGATATGTTTCTAGTATTTTAAGCTTAATTCATTTGCAGCAAATCAACATGAATTTTCCTAAAAAATCTGGAAAAGGAGACTAGTTGTCACCGAAGGAGAGTTTCTGAAGGACATAAAAGGGTAGAGGAAGGTTCAACTTTTCTGTTTCTGAAACCCTCCAACATGATGGATATTGAATACCTTAGATGTTAAAGAAAGGGCCTTCAAAGTAGACATTGGTCACATGGTACCTGCTGGAAATAAGACACCATGTACACACAAATATGGTATCTCCATAAACAGAGCACAAATCATTGTGCAATAATGCTAAAAAAATCTGCTCTGTTTAAAAAACCCAGGATGAGTAATACTTTCAATACTGGTGTAAAAGCAGTCCACAGTATTGCACTTAAACATTCATTAAGGCTCCAAGATATTTTTCAGGCTTTCATAAAAGCAAAATTAATGGATACTGCTAGAACAATAGTGTGATTTGATTTTTATAATAATAGCTAAAAAGCCTTGTAGAACATAAAAGCAAGCAGCAATGAGGCTGGGAACTAGAAAACTCAGCCTTTCTTTTACACTCAATTAAATAGTTAATCATGTCGTGTGCTCCCTTTTTAATCACTTTAAACCAATACAGCAGTATGATAAGTAATAAATTTGTTTTTATAAGAAATCTTCTGTTGTATCCTTAGTTGCCAGGAATGAGAAGTGTTTATGAAAAAGTAATTTATAGCAAAAGTTTATATGAAATACAGACCTTCATGCATATCAGGCTCTATGAACAGCAATTCAGAACTGACAGAAACATCAATATGCTAAAGTTTAATATTAATTCCTCATAGTTCTGTGACCTTTAAGCTACAGTTTGTAAAGCTTATATTACATTTACTACTCTTTCATAGAAGTTTGTATCCTTTCAGGTCTTCTGAAACTGATGAAATCCTGTTCATAATGTGCAATGAACAAGGAGATTTGTATGGTTTAAAAATTGGGACTTCAGTATGGGCTCTGTTGCTTTCCCATTAAAGAGGTGAATGAAAACCCAGAAGAAAATGTATCATATAATTTACATGACTTTCATGCAGTCTTCTCTTAATCCTAAGCCTTACCCCAGCTGTCTCTGTTCAGTGCACAGCTCAAACCCCACATAAAGTCTGTGCACAAGCAAATGCACCACTGCCAGCGGCACCCTCAAACCTGGCCCTGCAACCCATAAAAGTTTCTCCAAAAACACAAACTTCACCTCACTTCTCTTATGACATCTCTTCTCTTATTTGACTCTTTTCTTCTATATAGGTGCCACCAGCTTCAATTCACTCTAAATGTGCTTTGCTATATTCCAGGGTTTATTTGTATTAATTGCAGCACATTTATTGCACTGCAACAGCTCTTATAAAGCTACTGTTTTGTGCAGGCCAACGGGCTGGAATAACTTCCCAGTGCTCTCACTTTTCCTTTAGTTTAGTTTATTTCAAGTGCAGCTTTTCTCTGGAAAATATCTCTGTCCAAATGACATGGTAGCATACCAGGGCTGCGTCCTTGCTGCCAGCTGGACTCAAATACACTGTACAGACAGGTCACCTGCAACCTCTGCAGAATTCCGAGTCAGATAAGCCTTATGTAATTCCTTTGATATAAGTCATTCTTTGTACAACTTTTTTATATCATGTGGGGGGATAAAAAGTTGTGTTATGTGACTGTCCTTCCAGTAGCAGCAGTCTGTATTGCTGTGTCCTTTTTTAGGACTGACAATGTGGGGAGTTAATTTTCTGGACATATTTGGCACCTTGCACTATTGGCTTCTTTGGCTCATGTCCCATAGCAGTCAGGAGGTGGGAAAACATCAGGAACTGGATGGGGCCTGTATTTTTTTACCTCTTGCTCAGGACAAACTGTATATTTTGGCTGTTTACCTTTAGGGATAGAGCTACCACTTCTGCAGATCCCTTTAGGTCATCTGGCAGCTTGTTTATACAGCTGGGACCACAAAGAGCAGTGGATTGCATTCAAAAGGATGGCAGAATGAAAACAGATACTCCCAAAGGCTAAAGTCTGTTTTTCTTTGCTGAAAGAAAGGGGCAGTTTTCTGCGTTTCGTGACGCCAGATTATTCTTTGCAGTCATGTCCCTAATGATTGTTCTTGCTTGCCCCACAGGGCTCAGCAGTGACCCCATGCATTTCATACAAGTTGATAAAGACCTGGATCAGTCCTTTTTTTCCACAGGTGTCTTGTTCCCTCATGATGATGTTGTGCACATCACACAGTTCCTGGTAAAACAGACAAAATTCTTGATTTTTGTGGGAATATGATTAGGCCCAGATGAGTGAAGTCCTTGTTCAAGACTCATATAGCAGAACTCCATGTATCTCCACTCCCATCATCCTGAATATGGTCTCTGAAACGAGGAAGGCTATTGTCATGCATATATTTTTGTAAATTGGCATCTTGGTGTAACCTTTTTTTTTTTTTTAAATCCAGTAAAAAACAAACATCCCAGTAAATTCAAGTGCATGGGGATTAGTGGGTGAGGCTGAAGGAGGCTGGGGCTCCACCCTGAGGAGGTGATGGGGTGAAGGTGGTCAGCTCCTCAGGGTCAGGCTGGAACTGAGCTGTAAACAGAACACATTGCTTGTGTCAGTAGGAGTTTCTGTTTTAAGTGTAGTGAAAGGGTTTTGCTTATGGAAATGAAATAGTCTTCTAAAAACCTACTTAAAACACTATTTGATGGAGGGTCTTCCTCTTTCAGCTGTTGAATACAGTGTTGTAGAGCTCTGCCTGGCCGGCTTAGATTTTTTTTAAACATTTGTTTAGAAGGGTTATTGTGCACTGTTAAATTCTTCAGGATTTTTCCTGTATGGGAGGACTGCAGATTTTGATCCAGCCTTCATTAAAAGGAAGCGTGTTAGTTCATGGCTTGGAGTTGCTTTTGAATTTTTATGGAAATAAAAGGAATCTAAACAGCATGCAACCGAAATTAAAAGCCATGGAAGGACAGTTTCAACCAATGTATTTTCCTGAACATATTTGGAAAACAGAGAGACGGGATCTGTGAATTTATAAATATGAAGCAATATAAAAAGAACCTTGGACTTTCAATGAAAGAGGCATGTAATTAAATTTCTCCCTGCTCCATAATTTTCTATTGTATCCTTGTTACCTTTTTTGTCATATCTATTTGCAGCTTCAGAAATCCAAAATATCTTAATTTGAATAAAACAAAAGCCTATTCATGCTTGTACTATTCATGTGGTTTAATTGGTTTACAAAATACAAATGTTCTTTGAAAGAAACTGATTTGATTTCAAGAGGCTGGTAGCTGTCCATCATATGTGGTCCTTCTGCTCACAAAAGGCAAAGGAACAGAACTAAACATAAATGGGTTTGCTTCAGCTTGCTTTGTTTTTGCTCCTGTTTGGGCTGAGCTCTTGCTGTTGCTCAGTGAATTCAGTAGGAAAACATTAGGGTTGTAGCTTATTGCACAAATGAAAATAGTTTTCCGCATGTGAAGTTTAAATGGAGAGCTGAAAATACTTTTCAAGTGCTCCACTTTCCTGTTCTAGGTAATATCAGCAAATATCAGGCTGCAAAATTCATTATTGCCCTTGGAACACCTGGGCAGATGGTATTATGTGGTGGAGGTAATAGTGGTGCATACCTGTAGCAGTCGAGGTTAGAAAGAGATTCCAGATTAGTTTGGTATTCTTTCTCTCAGCCTCTGCTCCCAGATGAACAGTTCCTTCTTGGGGTACCTGGAAAAAGGAGGAAGGGGATGCAGCCCTGTGAGCTTTTCCATAGACCTTCTTGCAGTGGCTGTGCAATAGCAATAAGGCACTACAGCACAGGCTGAACACCTCAGCGTGCAGGATGTCTGGATAATTCAATACAAAAGAAGGAGTTAATGTAGAAAACTGTCAGTCAACTCATAATTCGATCCATATGTTTATCTGGAGAATTATCTATTCTTCTGCAGGGAGAACTGCATTTTATGGTATGACTAGTTACCAGTTTATTTAAATTTTTTTATGTGTTCCCTAATGCAACCATGCAGGGAGCATCAGCTGAATAATATTCACATTGTCTTTGGGGCCCATCTGAGAGTGGGAATATATGCAGGGTGTTTCGGGGGGCTGCCTGCCACTGAGGCATCTTCAGTGAGGTCAGCCCCTCATCTCTGTGCCTGCATGAGACCATACCCAGCATGGATAGGCTAAACTCTGAAAGGGAAACGCACAGAGATGCCAGTCAAGTCTCTCTAGCTGTCAATATAGTTTATGTATAAGCACAGACCAAAGGGCACCAGAAGATGCATAACTGACAAAGTAAATCAAATCACGGTTGACAACAGGTTGCAGATGCAGGAGAGAACTGACAATAGATGGGCAATGGAATTATAAAGCAGAGGGAAGTCTCTGAAGGATACGGAGATCATAAAAATGGAAAATACTGGTTACTGGCAGCAGTAATCTAAACCCACACTGTTACCTCAATGGGAAAGTATTTGCATGTCAAAAGAGAGCTTTATGCACAGCCTAATGTGGTGGTAATAGGAAAAAAGAAAAATCTGTTTGCACTGTCATTTATTGCTCTGCATCTCTCTGAGTTCTGAGGCTACTTTAAAGAAAATATTAACTCTACTGAACTGCAGATTAATTAGTCAAGCTAATGCATAATTCAAATCTTGAATTTACCCAAAGCATCTCTTTTCAGTTTATCTGCTTTGCTAACAGGAAAGGAGAACACCAGCTTCTTGTTGCAATTTTTTAAAAGCAAAAGCATCAGTTTATGCTTTGCTAAAATGAACCAGATCAGGAGTTCACAGTAATGGATTTAGCAACCTGCTGAATAGGCAACTGTTAGCCATGGAGTGCTTTTGTTGGATGAGAGATTCATTAGCTGAATGTTGTTTCAGGTGTTTATCTCTTGACTTTCACAGATGAAAAAAGGTGTAACAACAATTATTTTGTTATTTTGGTGCTGTGGGTAAAATTACTGAGAGAGGTCATGAGTATAATTAGTGATTCGTGTAATCAAAAGGTGCTGTCCCTGGACTTGCTTGCATGCTGTCTTGTCTGGCGAAGGAGAAACTTCAGAGCCCACTGTGTGGCTGGGGCCAGCTGATGCACAAGTTTGTGCTGCGAAGTCACAGAGCGATAGAGATGGCTGGCACACACACTGGATGACTTGAGTTTTAAGTATTGATCTAGAAGGGTCCTGCTTCTGTAAAGCTGGTAAGCACCATGAGTTCATTGGTAACTTGGTGAGCACTGCCTTTCTGAGCAGGAGGAAAGGGGATTATGGTGGCTGGAGTGGGCTGCTGAAAAGCTATGTCTTTTTGCCACTTCTCTGAATGTGGCATGTACAGAGCAGAGAGTAGTAGGCTTTGCACATCTGAATTTGATTTGACCATTGCCAATGAAGAATGGTTAATAATACTGTTACTGCTCACTCCTTTAAAATAAGACTATTCAGAGCCAGATTTCAGACATCTTCTAAAAGCCCTTTTCTGGTGTAGGTAGATTTGCAGGGACATAATATATTCTTGTTCCCTAAAGGTTTTCCTCCACCTGCTTAGGTATAGTCCTCTGATGTTATACAGTTGCTATGGAAATAAATGACATCACTGTCTGGGGAACATGGCTTCATATGAGAAATCAATAAACTAGAGCAAACGAATTGTCAGGGAGCTATGTTGCCTCCCTGTCTTACTAATACGGAAAAAAAAAAAGACATGGATGAGAAAGTGATAAATAATATTTCTTTTCCTAAGCAAGTATGTGTTCTCCGAGCCAAATGTCTAGTCAGTTTTTAGACTTCAGTAGAACTATTAGGAATCCCCTTAAAGATGTATAGGCAGTTCCAGTCAGTGAGTTGGTAATTTCCCACTAGCAGCGTTGTATCTTGTGTTCCAGTTATTTCCATTTCATCTTCTGTTTTTGGTACCAGCTGGACGGTAGAATGCCATAAAAGGCGCTGGGAGAGATGTAGTCAGCTGACTGCAGAGATAATTGGAACTCCTGCAACTCCCCTCCTGAGGTGCCTGGGTCGCTGACTCTGCCTTCAGGCTGGAGGCAGTGTGGGCAGGGCGTGCACGGAGGCCACCTGCCTGCGGAAAGCCGGGTGCCACCGCTGCTCCCCTTGTCCAGGGAATTCGGTACAGCCCCGCTGAGCCCGGCAGGTGGAGGTATGTGACACTTGGCAGCCCCACCAGAGCCCAGCCCACTTCTTGTGGTGATTTTACACATAAGGCGTCTCTTCCTAGAAATGGTAGGGCTTTCCCTGTTCCTCCAGGGGTTGTTATGGGTGGATTGCTGAAGACGTATGAGTGCAGGGAAAAGATGCTGCTGCTGCTGTTACAGCATCTTTTAAGTCGTGTCAGTGCAATAGTCCCCAGGAGGAACGCAACCAAATTAAGGTTCTAACGAAAAGCGTGTGCCCTAAATAGCTTTCTGACACAGTTCATCGGTTAAGGAAATTAAATTGAAAATGCTTTAACTACCAGAAAAAAAGGCCCTAGAATAAGTATTAACTTCTGTACTTAAAACTCTAAATGGTTTAAAAACCTAGATAAGGTCTATTTTGTGTGTCATGTATGAAAACAGCTATTATTATCAGAAGTAAAGCAGGTAATACTTTGCAGATTGCAACATTTTTCGTTGTAACAACATTGGTCCTTACTAGTCAACGTGTGATGGATAGTCTTAAAAGGATTAGCAACAGATGCACTCCTTCACAGCAAGGCTGAGCATGAGACTGTGCTATTTAGTGGATTTGCTGTCACTTCGTGAGGAATTAGCCAGCTCTCTTCGTGACTGGAGCGCATTTGAATCCTTGGATAATTTCTGGATGAATCAGCCATGCAAGAAAAGCACTTTCAGAGGTGAAATATATGTGTTGTAGGCACCCATATATACAGTAGTGGGTTGTTTTGCAATAGTTCTTTAAACAAAAAAGCAGGCTTGGACTTAAAATGTACATAGAAAGGAGTCCAGCTCTGACAGGATGTGTCATTACAGCTGAGATGTCAATGCAGGACTGCTGTGGTTAATGGCTGAACGGAGGAGTTCAGCACTGCATACTGTGTGGCTAATCTCTTTGTTCCTTAGCATTATATGTATCACTTACCAGTTGTACAAATGCAAAGGAAGCAGTAACAGTGTCACCCAAGCATGCCCATTGCAGCAGCGCGAGCTGCCTGTAGGAAGATGTTGTATATGTGTAGCTTCAAACTGAGGCATTTCAAAAATTGCCAGGTGTTACTTCTATGGATGAAGTCATGTATCTGTGCAAGGCACGGTGGCAGGAGGGTTTGGTGTAAAACCTGATTTTTGTTACACCCTTCATGACACTGCAGATTTGCCAGCTGGTGTGATTTGGCTCACCTTACAGTTTCCCTTTTGCAGTAGCTTTCCACTCCATGTCCCAGCACAGTGCAGTGATGACTAATTCACTAATCCCCAAACTGGTATCAGAAACCCCACACAAGAGGGTTGAGTTTGTAACGTCTTCCTATTTTAAGCACTGGGGAGAAAAACAGTATTGGGGGAAATTTATCTATGCAAAACAGGCACTGAAATGTGATAGAAACATTTTGGTAAGAAAAAGTCTTACACTTTATTGTCTTCTCTTCTGACTGTCTTCTTTAGAGCCACATATGATAGCAGGAAATTGATTTCTTTCACGTCTTTCTGTTTAAACTACTGATACTTTAAAACTTTGGGGCGTGAGATCACCGAAGTATCAGGAGCGACCTTCAGGGACACGGCATATAGTTCTTGGCAGAGGTCAGTCCTGTCTGCCTTGCACATACAGTTCTATTGAAGTTGATAAAACTATTCGTGTGGCCAAGGCAAGCAAGATTTGGCTCTCTTGGAAAATAGCTTTTAATAGCGGATATTCACTAGGAAGCCATGATCCTGTTGTCCAGAAATGTCCTTCATAATAAAGAAGAAGATAATAGAAACAGAGGAAAGGTCTCAAGGAGTAGAATAGCTCCTAAACTGTATGTTTTTCATGAAATATCAATTTTTTATGAAGGTTTTATCTATGGCATCCAGCTAGTCAAGATGAGGAGCACTCATGCAAATACAACCAGTGAGTTCACAGAAGCTGCGTAAATAAATAAAACAGGCATGGATTTGCTTATTAAATAGTGACTGTTTTTCAGCTTTACTTTAGCACATCAGGGAGTTTGAGTGTGCCTCTCCAAGTCAGGGAAAGGAAAGTAATAGAGGTGATGGAAAGTGAGAAGTAGTAGAAGGCACAGATTTAGCTAATGATAACTGTAGGGGCAGACTGCTTGCCATCTTGGAAATGACAGATACAAATATCATTAAGTTTGTGCTGCAACTCTTCAAATTTATTGTGGAGTCCTTGCTATTTTGGAGCATGGAAGAGGGACTGAAAGTTCTCTGGAGCCAGAAAGGAGTCTTGATGTTTGCATAATGCAAAAGATGGGTCTGGAATATGATACATCATTTACTATTTATTCCTATTCCTCTGCAGAACTAACAAATGTCTGTTGCCCCTTCTAGCTGCCTTTAAAAATTTTTTAGACCACAAATGACCATTAAAGGCATCAGGCAGCAACATCTGTGAGCATAGATTGCAGTAGCTAGTACAGCCATACCCAGGGGAAGAGGCGTAATCAGCTCAGAATAGTTGACCAGACAGCTCCCACTTGGCAGGGCGAGGTCCCCTGTCACGCAGGGCAGATCAGTCCCCTGCCCACGCTGGGTCAGCTCTGCTCCATGAGACCCTAGCCAAGCCCCTGGCAAGTCAGCACAAAGAGACCACAGCTATGGGAGAGAACATCAAAGTGCAGTAGCTCTGTGTCCTTTATCAAGGTCCTGCATAATGCATGCAAATTCTGTAGGATGTGTGTGGCAACGCATGCACACACGCTCAAAGGTTAAAGCTCCCTTATGCAGGGAGCAGCTTTCTGATGTGGTGGCAAGAAGAAGTGGTGCATGGAAACAGTGTTAATTAAATGTCACATTTTGGAAGGATTAGGTGCTAGGTCATTGGGTTACAATACTGGTGCTGTGTAAAACAGAAAACATGACTCTTGTAATAATTTCTAGAAACATTATTTTTATAATTTGCTTATATTCTGGTTGTTGCTGGAAGCCCCAGTCAGCAAATTGCATTATGCTAAGTGTGTTCATGAAGTACTTCAAAGCAGTCCCTTGCTTAATGAGTGCTGGGTTTCTCTCTCTTCTTCCAAATCCATATGTGAGAAGCCACAATTGCCTGTTCATTTATGCACTGTGCCTACACAAGAAGATAAGTGCATAAGTACATAAGTGGCTGTATCTTGAGGGTGTACTTATAAAAATTACATATAGGAAACTATTTTGTCGGCGGTATATTTAAGCAAATAAAAGATGGAGGTGGGAATTAGTTATAGGCCGTTCAGTCTCAGGAGAGAATGGGCTAAATGGCACTTTCCAGAGAGCTAATTACTGTGTAAGGGGAAATGCTTGGTGTAAGCACCAGCCAGACTTAAGGGAAGGATGTGTCCCCTGTGCTGTGGGGGTGCGTGGATTCTGTGTGGGAGCAGAGGTGACAAGGCAGTGTCTGCTCAGGTGTTTTGAAATCCTTCAGTGCTGAGAAGTAATGCCCAGGAGGGTTTGGGAAGCTGGTTCCAGCAGTCTCTGAAACAACACTGATTCTTAACAAATCTGTAAAAACTGGGGAGATTCCAAAGGCCTGTGGGACTCTTGGGCCCTTCTGGTGTTTAAAACGGGCTAAAAAGAGTAACCCTTGAGCACAGGTCAAGTTGGCTTAATATTAGTAGCTACAGGCTGACAGGGGCCAGCTTGTTTGGGACTCTGTATTAATTTAATACTCCAAAGTATTAAAGGCTAAAAATATAATTCCTACTTACTATGGTTTAACCACTGGTAGATTTGTCAACTCTTTTTTTCTTTTGATAGGGTTATGTGCTTTCATGATAGAAAACCAGCCTTTATATAATATGCTTAGATTTCTCTAAATCGATTGAACTATTCATATATGTCTTTTTGATTAAAAGCAAAATCCAGGGACCTCACATTGTTTTGAATTAGCCTGCTAAGTGGATTTAAAACTTGAGATTTTTGAAATGAATTTAGCATGTACCTATGAACAGTGAGACCTATTCGTGTCTTCCCATAGCTATTGCTGACAGTGCAGGTTTTGTTGGTAGAGTTTGCATGTGGAAATGCAAGCAAGCAGAGAGGACATCAGCATACAGAATGATGTAAATCACTTTTGTTTTCATTCAGCCAAAAGTAAGGTAATTTAGCAAGGAGCTAAGAGCCTCACTTACACAAATAAGGCAAGAAATTATGTATTTGTTAAATGGTAATATTAACTAAGCTGGTTTTAGCTATTATAACCAAGCCTAGCTTGAGCTATTATAAAAAATCTGCTCTAAGCAATCCAGCAAGTGAAGCCTGAAGTGCAGCCTGATGAAATGCAGGGAGAGATGTGCTGAGCTAGAAGAGGGATCACGTCTGTACCAAAGAGAAATGGAATGGTGTAGAGAACCATGAAAGTCAATTCTAATGTGCAGATGGTTCCATTTGTACTCCCTTCTCAGAGCAGCCACTGAATTGCAAAGGCTGCAGCAGCACACGCAGTGGGGTCTCACAGTGGGCAGAAGTTAATGGTTGGTAGTGCAGTAGTGGCTGATGAGGTCAGGATTGCTTCACAATCCCACCACAGCTCCAAAGGCATGCTGACTAATAGGTACATGTTTTGTGAATAAAACAGCTATATGGGAGTGCAGAATTGTTATTATACTGTTATTTAGCTCAACAGACTCAGTGTCCATGGGTTGAACAGCTTCTTTTTGTGCACAAACTCTGGGAAAGGTGTTTAGAAAAGAGTTTCTCTTTTAAATGGCCATATCTGAGGCCCTGATAGCTGCACTCAGCTTCTTGGAAGAGCAGCATCCTTTTGTGCCAGCTTTAATTCAACATTTCCTCTCTTCCCCAATTTTCTCCCTCTCTTATGAGAGGGATTTTTAGCTTGCTGCCCTGGAACAAAATGCTCACAACTGTCTTGAATGTTTTCTTTTTTTTTCGTAAATCTGCTGTCCTTACTTGCTGGGGACATTTGTGAAGGAGATGTGTGGGCATCTGCTCCAGAACAGCTCCGTGTGCCAGTCAGCAGGGCAGTGGGGAGATGTTTGGCAGAGTCCTCCATCCCGCCCGCCTGCTTTGGCAGCTGGATGCCACCAGCAGCAGCAATGGGGCTTCAGCGTGTTCAACAGTGCAAAGCCCTGCATGCTGCTGGGCTGCCATGGATGCAGTTGCACCTCAGTGGGTGCCTTGGTGGCACATTAAATCTTCCATTCCTAGACTCAGTACAGACATAAAAATTAAAATTAATTAAAAAAGGGAGAGCAAATGAAAAGAAGGATAATTTCACTCTTCCGTGACACCCGCGTTGGGCAGTGGAGTGCGGACGTGCAAATGCTCTGAGTCTGCATGCTGTTTGCAGGAATGGAGCTTTAATCAATACCCTTCTATGAAATCATTAAAAAGAACAAGCCAGGCTGTCAGGGGTGTGTCTTTATTAATTGAGTTGGAACTTTAGATTGGGAGAGAATGTGGCTGGCAGGTGCTGGTGGATGCTGCTTGCCTTCAGCTATCAGTAAGGACCCCAAGGCGTTAGCTAAATGTTGCTTTGAGATATATTAAATGAGTTGTCAGCTCTCACCTTGTGTTGCAGTGATTCAAAGATCACTTTCCCTACCTATTTGAATTATGTTAGTCCCTGCAGCCTAGCTGGCTTTTCTCACAGTGCATTGTGTACCGGAACCTTCTCTGCCACAGAGTTCCTCATTGGCTCCTTGCTGCCCCTCTCCTCGCCCTGCTACTGTTACTGGTTGATGTGCTGTCAGTCTGCCTGCGTTCTGTACCCCAGTTGGTGTGTTCCCAGGTATCCCCCGCCCCTCTCCCCCGGTATAAGATACTGTGTAACACGCCGCTCCTGGCTCTTCGATTCCCCCCGCTCCTCGCTCCGGTGGTGGGAAAATAAACCCCTGCTTTTCACCACCGAGGAGCCCCTCCGCCTCTCCTTTCTCTCCAGCGCCTTTGACACCGGAGAGCTTCTCGGACCCTGGGTGCGATCCCGAGGGCTCTCCTGCTCTGGAACTGAGCCAGCCGAGCCCGGACCGGCGGCGGGAAGAACGCGCTGCTCTGCCCGCCCGGCAGAACGAGGCTCCCCCTGAGGGGGTCGGGCGAGCGGCAGCACCGCTTTATCCTTGATTTAAAATCTACTGAAGCAGTGACTCAGTGAGCAGAGCTGCCCATCTCAGCGAGGTTGGACTAGTCTAAATGGTCCTGGAAGAGCACAGTGTGAGGAGACAGGAATGGTTCCAGGTATGAGTTGTCTTCTAAATGACTACAGACTGCCAAGGTGAAGGTCCTTCATTCCAGAAAAAGACTACAGAAAGGAGATACAGACTCTACAAACTTGGAGCAGTATGAATAAAATAGACTGGAAACAAATGCTTATTTTTGCTCGTAATAAAGCTGAGATACCTCCAGTGAAACTGTCAGGTGGCAGTTTCAGGACCAAAAAGTATACTACTTTTCATACAAGAAATATCTAAGCTTAACTACACTGTCAAACATAATTTGATGGGAATGTTAAAAGCAGAGCTGGTTTCAAAAAAGCAAAATCATAATGAAAAATTTGTTTGGGAATTATTAAAAATGTTGCTGCTGGCCCAGGAAGTGTCTTAGTCATGGATATCTAGAATTTGTCCAGGGGGCCTGTACTAGAAAAGTGTCACATTCTCATGCTCTCCTCTAAGTCTCCCATGTTCACAGCTGTCAAAGAAAGCATAACAGGTTCTTAGTTAGCCTATTTCAGCCATTGTGTTGTGATCATTCAGAGATTTCTGAGTGCTTGAGAGGTTGGGTAGGACTTCTCCCTCCTGGATATGCGCTGTCATTAGAGAAGGACATAGCCTATTTGCTTGCGTAGGCCTACATGGATATGAAAAGTGAAACTTATCCTGAGGAGCAAGCATCCTGCCCTCAGGAGAAAGCAAGCATTCTTATCTCTCGTGAGGCCTCCCACTGACTTTAGTGAGATGATCTTTATGATTTAAAAGCAAACTTGGTGATGCACAGATACTGGAGGTTGAAGAGGATGCGTGTGAACAAAACACGTTTATGTTTTTGCCTTAATGGCTGGGCTAGTACAAATGTCTTGGTCACTACAGGTGGCCTGAGAAAAGGCCCTCATTCTAGGAGGTGAGCATTTGACCATTGAACAGGAAGAAGATGGAGTGTGACACCAGAGAAAGTTGGTATGGTGGTTCTTTTTTTAATATCAACTTTTTTTTTTTTGTTCTGGCTGCATACTCCAAGAAGAATATTTTGTCCCCTGTTGTGGAGCTGTATTCGTTTTTCAACAAAAGGCACAAGGGGCCTGACAATGCAAAGATAAAATCATACTGAGCTGTGCTTCCTGGAATGTGGCACATCAAACAGGCTTTTGTTGGGTGGTTAAAGAGCCTGTTTCGTTTAGATGCTATTGAGACAGAACACATTGTTTTCACAGACCCTGGGAATTATGCCCATAAAATGCATTCAGCAGTTACATTTATGAGGCTCAATTCAGCACTGCTACGGTGTTGTCTGGGGACCTTTAAAGACCAGACATGAAAGCAGAGCCGTAATCCTCACGTTGAATCTCATCAGTTGTACTGGGCTGTCTCCTGGTGCAGGTGTCCAAGAAGCCCCTTTGCCCCTTGCTGGCTCAGGGAGGCAGCTAGTGCTCTGTCTGGCAGGGTGCCTGGGGGCTTCTAGGGGTGGTGGGTTATGCTGGTCATCCATCCAGGGGAGAGGCTGCCGTGGTGGAGCAGGGTTGAGGCTGTGGCTCCCTGAACAGGGCAAGTTGATGTGCAAGGTGTCAGCCACTATTGCAGCCGCCTGTTTGGGCCGGTGCTCCAGGCACAGCGCCCGGGACCTGCGGCTAAAGACAGCAGGTCCTTCCGAAAGCTGCCAGCCTGGTGGGGCTCAGCACTGCAGCCTCCAAGACTTCTCTTGAGCTGGCTGTGTGTCGTCTTGTGTGGATGGTGCTTGACCTGACCAACAGGGCCAGTTCCTGGGCAGGAGGGAGAGGAGGAAAGAGATCAATCTTTTATGTAATTCAGAGTAGACTTTTTCTTTATGGAGGGTGTTTTTCATATAAATTCTCCCTGTCTTCACTGCTTTCTTCCCTAGCCTGTGGTGGGGTGTGTTTGAGGGCACCAATTATGTCATGTTTCTGTATAACATTTTGTAACAATATTTAATATATTGTCATGTAATAGCTGTGCAGTGTGACATAAGTATTGTATAGCATTACATATATTCTGTGTAATAGTGTAAGTCCTTCCCTCTGCACTTTTTCTGCTGGCTCTGCTGAAATGAGGGCCCCACAGCTCAGAGTGCTATGCAGAATTGCTTTTATATTCCTTAGTGCTAAGTCTTAAAAAATGACAAAAACAATATTTGGCAGTTTTAGGGAAGGTCTGTCTAATCCATTGATAAATCATGACTAGGTGTTTCGTGAGTATTAATACGTAGAGAGATAACTTAAATACAGATGAACAATTTCTGAAACTTCTAGAGCAATTCTGTGGGGTTTGGGGGGTAAAGTGTCCCCTGCTACTCCTTCAGGGATGTTGCTGACTCCTAGGTGCAGGTATGCACCATCCATAATTACATACATTTTAGCACACACCTGGATCAATCTCCTGCTTTCCTGTGTAGTTTTAGGATTGCACTGCTGACACAAGAGAGTGAGCATGTGGAAATGTTGGGTTTGGGGCTTAGAACACCCTCTGTGGGAGGAGTTTGGGTTTGGACGTGATTTAAGCCACACATGGAATTGCACCTTCTGCCTCTACAGTGTGTGACCACTTCTGTCGGGCACCACCAGCTGTTCAGAACCTGGGGAGAGCTTAGAGCAGCTTTGAAGCTGGCAGCACCACAGGCCTCTGAAATTAATTGACTTGCTCCCAGGTTAGGAGTGAAATAGAAAACTAGCAGTATGTGCTGATGTATTTCTTATGTGATTTTGACAACATGAGTCTGGTTATATAAGGTACAGATATACAAATCCATGCTCTATTGAATTTGCTGTATTGCAGGTGGCTGGTGGCATGCGATTATTTTAGTTTTAACTTGGATATTTTTTGACTGGTAAAACTGTCCAAAGAAAAAAATAAAGTTTAGCTGGAATGAAGCCATACTTTCCAAGAAAAAAATAAAGTTTTCTTGTTCCTGGCATAGCTTTCTCTATTACCTGAACTGGTACAATCTACTCTACTTGTTTTGAGCTGTGCACTGTATCTTCAGCCAGCACTGTTTATGGTGCCACTACCCAGACCTACTTCCCTAAGTTTTCCTTATCTCTCTGTGTCTGTACACTCTGCCCACACGATTTGACTAAAGCTTACATCTTCCTGCTTACAGGTTTTGTCTCTTTCTTTGGATTGTTTTTGGGGTTTGTGGGGATTTTTTTCTTTGTGTGGGTTTTTTTATTTTTTTGTTGTTGTTGTTTTGTTTGGGTGGTGTGTTGTTTTTGGTTTTTTGTGTGTGTGTGGTTTTTAAAATTTTTTTATTATTATTATTTTTATTTTCTTAGCCAATTGATTTAGCATAAAACCTTAGGGTTTCAAATCCACACAGCCAATTCCTTTAGCAGTGTACACTCTTGGCAGGGTGAGTACTCTCTGGGCTGGAGATGCAATGTGTCAGAGCATGGTTTTTCTACAAGGCATTGGCTATGAAAGGCTGCAGCCTGGAAAGGGAATGTCCTCTTGTGGACACTGAGGATTTAGTGTCAGTGCTCCAGCAAAAAGCGGAGACCTCTCTAAATGCCACACTCTGGAGCACAAGGTGTATGTGTTGTATGGTACAGAGATTCAGTCTCCGTGCTCAGAAACAGAGATTGAGAAGGACATGAGTTGGCCAGGATTTGAAGATGAGCGTTGGATGAACGTGGTGTTTGGCACAGCACACCCTGTGCTCTCCAGCATGACCTGCAGTTCTGGCTGGCTCTTCTGAGTCATGGCAGGAAGGGATCTCCTGGAGAGAGGGTGAGTGGGACTTCATGAAAATCAGGTCCCCCCTCCAGGGTGTGGCAGGGAGGGTATCTTGAAATAAAAGGCCCAAACTTGCCCATCACTTTTGAAGTTAAGGAATTTAATCAGTTTATATTAATTTGGACCCATTTCTTAAAATGTTTAAACATGTACATAAATATATTGTTATGAGAAGCCTTAAAGCTAAAACTAGGCACAGTGTTTTGTAGTGCTGATTGGTGAATGGTAGCCTGGAAGGGCTGTGCCTTGTCGCTGGGCACATCTTAATCCTGATTTTACAGTAGAGTCCCCTTCCTTCCCTGCTGGTCAACTTACTTTCTTCAGATAGAGAAAAATACTTCCTTCCCCCAACTGATGTTGCAGTCTAATGGATGACCTTCCTTACACAGCAATCCTGTAAAACAACCAGCTCCAGAATACTTTGAAAATTTGCAGTCTCTTCACTACCTGTGGCTATTACCAGTGCTTTTGTCTGTCTGCTTGTTTTGAACTGAGAAGTAAAAGGCCATTTAGTAAGATGGGATCTTTTGAACTATAGCAAATAAGTATTAGGGAAAAGGAATGATGAAGTCTATGAAATTTCTGAATGAAAACAGTGACAGAGTATATTTACCACCGAAGCTGTACTGGATGAAACAGATTAAAAATCAGGTTAGTGACTTGCCTTCCAGAGGACCTTGCTTGCAGAATTCTTGCTTGTTTGTGGTTTTTGTTTCAGTACCGTACTCAGATTTAGTGTTGTTTCACATTAAGTGTGTAATTTTAGGTCTGCTCAGCTGTTTGTTGTGTCCTTTCAGCTAATAGAAACAAAATGAATCATCTTTATTTTAGCAATGCTTTCTGTATCTTAGCTAATGAGATTTCCAGGTAGATAATTCTTGGATTAGTTACCAGTGTTTGCAAACTCCAGACCTGGATTGGGTACTTGAGAAGGTGATGAGAGCAAAGTGGAAAAACAATGTACTAAAAGGTAGATTAAACGGCTCAGTGTGTTTTGCAACACATGCATAAAATAGTCCGGAAAAATGTTGGCACTGCCCAGCAAAGCATCCTATGGGTAAGCAGGGCCTGTGTAACTGGAATTCACCACCTCTGCAGTTACGCAATATGGTACTTTTGTTTCCTACATACCTTTACTCTTTCTTTCAGAAGGGATCTCACTTTTTTGGTTTTTTAACCTTATATTTTATGTTGATTCCTGTTGCTTTAATACTTTACTGTCTGCTGTGATACTAATGATAGTGCAAGCTTTAATCAGATGGCTTTGGATAAACAAATCCATTTGTCTCTGGCTCGGTTGATTTATCTGTAGGAGAAGTTAATCATGTTTCTTAGCGATGAGATGTAGCTTAGTTGAAAGAGCTCTCTTGGAGAGATCACCACAAGTTTACTGTCACCTGTGAGTGGAATGTGGACACTTGGAGCAGGATGAGACACCAACCTATGCACAAATCCTCCCAGGTTTGTTGGGGCAAAGTGAGAGCTGGACCACATTCTCATTTGTTTTGCTAGAGGATCTGGAATTGCCTAAGTAGATGATGACGCTTGGTGCCTGCATGCAAGTGACTTTTTTAATTAAAAGAAGAATCTATTAGGATAGGGATGCCAAGAGAAAGCAAAGTTATTTTTAAAGCTTCCTTTCATACAGAAACTATTTTTGAAATGCTAATGGTGGTATGTTTGCCTTATGCTGCTGTATCATAAGCAAAATTTGCAAATGTTTAAATGCTATCCTATTTTGATGCTTGGCAACATCCGCTCAAATTCTGCTGACATGTTTTTACAGCTTGTTACTACACGCATGGAAGCTCCAGCCTGGAGAAATACTTTGCGTCATGAAAGCATGGGCATTTAGTATATGTAGCATCTCTTCAGAAGGGTTCAGTGGTCACTGATGGAAGGTGTCTGTGGTCTGCAGTTGGAGTTTTAGTAGAGGACCATTGGACTTTGCCCTGTGGCATTTGTTCAGAGAGCAATTAAAAGGCCTTAGGTTGTATTTTAGCCTGCAAGAAGTCTTTTATAAAGATAAAGTGATTATTTTAAGAGGTTTTTGTGCTTTGCTGATTCTGGGCAGAGTACAGAAAGCACTTTGAACCCAAACCACCTAAGTCCCTGGGGACTTACACATGCCTTGCAGTGGGTTGTTCTGCACAGTGGTGAGTTCTGCCCCAGGGCATAAGAAGTCCTCAAAAGGGTTTTTTTTTTTTGTTGCCTGTCTTAGTGTCTGTATTGGAGAGTCTTCTCCTGGCAAAACCAGGAAGTTTTTGGCCTCTATGGAGCTGAGCAAACAGATTTTCTCCCCATTTACTCTGTAAGTTAGAGGCTATTTCTGGGGGAGCACTAACTTTTAGGAGAGCAAGCAGCCCACTAAATCTCAAACTGCTGAGTGCATAAGTCGTTTATTGAGTTAGAATTTAAATAGCCCTGACTTGGAAACCAAGGTACATTGACTCTTATCTGTAGTTACTGCAGTCTGCTGATTTTGAATTTGCACAGCTGAGGCTTCCCTTTGAATGGCAAGAAAATTATGAGACCTTTCAGCATCCTATCAGCCTCTGAACACTGGCACAGGAATATGTCTTTTCTTTTGAACTGCCCTGCTAATTTTTTTGACGTTACCGCCAGCATTTAAGACTTTCTCACTGTGAAGATGTACAGACAGATGTATCATAAGGTACTTCATGTTCTCTCAGCTGTCATAGCCTTCTCCTATACTAAGGAGATGAAGTTTTGGGAAGAGGATAAGGAGAAGTGTAGCTAAAAAAGAAGATAATTGGATGGTAACAATAAGGCAGTCTCTAGTCCAGTCCCACTTTGCAGTGCAGAGTTACACTAAGGAGGAATCTGGCCTAATCTGTCTAATATCAATGGGAAGCTTTTCCTTGAGGTTAGGGACCTTGGGGACCAATTTTGCCACGTGTATTGATTACGAATGGTGCAAGCACTTCCAATGAACAGAGATCTACCTGGGCTACAGTTCCACCTTTACTGACAGCTCGGGTATCTGCCATCTTTGGCTGTTGTTGGGCTGTGCCAGTTAATAACAGTAATTCAGAAAAGCTTGTGTGTGGAGCTGAAGAATAATACGGTGATGGGGAACCTGAGTGGCTTTTGAAGACCCCTCTTTGCATGGTTCAGCTGATAGAGCAGGGCTATGGTTACAGGGGCTTTTATTGTATAGACCAGTTGGGTTGTATTCCTACCCCTTAAGGAGTAGCTGGTGAATGCATCTTGTATCTGCCCAAGGGATCTGGGCTGCAAGGTGTTTGTATCCCATCCATGGGTCTTCCCAGCTCCCCTTTCACTGGTAGCAGCTTAAAACTCTGACATGTTTTCCTGGGCAGTTCTTTTGGATATAAGCAATTGCTGAGCATTTTGCAGACATGAAAACCTCAAGCAGGTGTGGAGAATGGTCTGAGCATTTGTTATTTGAAGTTGAAAAGGACCCACAGGAGATTGTGTATGTTAAGCTGTGGTCCCTTCTATGAAGTCCTGGGAGAGCCAGGCTCTGTAACTGCAGGCCAATGGACGTGGGAAAGGCAGAGGAGTATTGAGAGGCATGGATAGAAGAACAAAGGGAATAATTAAGTGCTTGCTGGTGCGTATCTCCTAATGATGTAGTGTAAGATCTAAGGAAAAGAGTGGTACAAATGATATGATGAGGAGGAAAGGAAGATTTAAAAAAAGCTGTTAAGCTTTTGTTGTAATGATAGTGCTCTGTGGAAAATGAAAAGTTTTTTATCTTCTTACTTTGTTAAAATATGTAATTGTTCAAAATTCACACCACCACTAGAAGGTGAGTCATAAGATAATTGCAGCTGATCCCAGGATAGCTAACATTTTAATAGAAGCAAAGGATCCTGACATCCTTTAAAAATGCTGCTTTCCAAAATACTGAAATGTACAACGTGTACGGTCTGGCTGGCTTTCCACATGTGGTAAGGAATATGTACTTTTCATATAAACATACATGGACCGTCAAAAGGCAGCTGTCCTTTGGCACTGCATCTCCCCATGAGGGCTCCCTGCTGCGAACGGGAGCAGTGCTGTTCTCCCAAAGAGCAAGGGGCAGGGAGCAGAAGAAAAAAAATGAGCAACAATTTCACTTGTGTCTGCTTGTTCTGAGAAGCTTTTACTGCTCTCATGCTAAAATAAAAATAGCTTCCTCTTCTACTGAGCACAGTAGCATCTGCCTGCCGCAGGCAGACAGTGCCGGTGTCCAGATTATTGTGAACGCTCATTTGTTGGGCTGGAAGGATAATTAAAAGTGTTCTTAATGTACATAATGTAAATATGGACTAATGTTTGTGGGTGATCAGGAGAGCGTCAGGACAGCTTGGGATGACAGTTTGAAAAATGTGGCTTTATATGGGTTTCCTGAGGTTCTGGAGCCAAGCTCTGTTTGTAATAGACTGCAAAGTGAAAAGCTCAGGAAAAGATGGATGTGAAGGATTTAGCATCAGGACACTTTGTCAGTGATGAATGGAACCTGGCTACTTTTGCTGCTTGGCAGTTTTACCTCTGCGCGGTGCCTGTTACCCTGTGGGCCATCTGTAATCACACTGGCTGTGGCTGTTTGGACCCACAGCACAAACCAGGACAGAGCAAACAGTTCTGGTGCCCTGCTGGTGGCTCAGCGTTTTAATCAAGTACATTACATATCCACTGTGACAAAGAAGCAGACCTTTTCAGGTTTTTAAAAAGAACTTAAAAAGGGCTGGATTTGGAGGTACGACATCCTTTTGGACTGTTATAAATTACTGTTGTTATCTTAGATGAAATGAATTTTGGAGTTCAACTTCATCCCGCTGAAGGACACAATTTATTTGTTGTTATCCTGAAGCTTGCTTCAATTTTTAGCCTTAGTCAGTCGTAATGTAAATAAGGGGAGCTGCAGTGGTGTCACTGCAGACGGACAAACCTCCAGGCTGGGCTGATGGGAGGATGCAGGCTCACTGTGCCACAGGACCAGCTTTCCCTTGCTTCTGGAAGCAGAGGAGCAGCACTGGCTGTGAGCTGACTGGGGGGCTTAGGATGGAGCAGCAAGGAGCCTGACAGGAACAATCATCAGCAGGAGCCACAACAGCATTATCTGCCAGAATTTTATTTTCCGGGGGATAGGGATTCCCCAGTGCTGATGACAGGGTAGTTCTGTGCTTCACGTCCCTGCTTGCTCCTGGGGGCTTTCCTGAGTTTCTTTATTCTCATTTAGGAGTTGGGTTTTGATGATCCTCGTGGATCCCTTCCAACTCAGGGTGTTCCAGGATTTAGTCTTTGCCAGTCATGACTCTTACGTACAGATGAAGCCTGATTCTGCCATCACTTCTTGACAAACCTTTCCAGGTCAAAAAAAGAACCATTCTTTTCTCTAAATTTCTGGCCTTGGTTACCCGCAGTGGCCGCATGTGCAAGGCAAGACAGATTTTGCACTCCTGCCTGAAACGAAGCAGCGGCTTTAGAGGCACGCATCTGTGGAAACAGCTGTATTTATGCTAGCAGAGAACGCTTCCTCCTTGCCGGCTCCTCCCAGCAGAGCTGTCTGCAGCCCTGCCAGCCTTTTGTGGGAGAGGAGTGGCGGCCACTGGCAGGCTGCCCGGCAGGCTCCCCGTGCTGCCTCCAGAGGCTGTGTGGGGATGCTCCTGCTGCCCCTGGGGAGCAGGAGGGTGGCTGGGAACCAAATCGGTCACTGGTGATTGTTCCTGATACGTGCCGGAGTAAGTCTCCCTGCAAGTTTGGGGCTGCGTGATTTCCATGGCTTTCAAAACTTAGCAGTTCCTCCAGACCACAGAAAATGTGCATAAGGAAAACCAGAGGAGAAAAACTAACTTCCTGCCATGCTGCCTTGCAAGATGATTCATCAGTCATGCCTCCTTTAGGAGAGCACCTGGAATTGGAGAGATCAGGCAGCCACGTCTGCCAAAATACCTCACCCTCAGCTGGAGACCAAAACAATTAGGATTTCATTGTCGCTGCCATACACCTGAGTTCTGTCCAAATGGTGCATATAGCTGCTGTCTTGGGCATTACAGTCCTTTAGGAGAAGTTGGTCTTTCACGCACAGCCTGTGTCTCTCTTACTTGCCTGGGAGCTACATTTTTTGCATTCTCCTTATTTGGGATGTATAATGGCAGGCTTTAAACAGGGCATCACATAATTAGCTCTGAGTGCATAATCTAACTCCACTGCTACGAGTATGGGAAAGTGCCTTGCCCTTGCTTAATGTAACAGGTGAAATGCAATATATTAAATTCAGCATGGTAAAACAGAGTCTTTGTCTTGGAGCAGGTCCATATGAATGTTCCTCAGAGCTTGCTTTTCTGACACTTGCCAGTTTGTACCATACTGGTTATAGTAGATTTTGCTAGAAAAGTTTCTGTACAAAAAGAAAAGCAGATCGAAGTTCTGGTTAGGGCTCGGTGGTTCCAGTTTTACTGCCTGTAGTGTTCTGCATGGCAATAATAGCATTCACAGGTGTTGAAATTTATGTTTCATAAATTACAAAGAAGCATCATGCAGTATTGAGTGGTTTATTCAAGAGTGGCTGCTGGTGTAGTGTGAATGTGCTGTGTGCCTGCCTGGGGCACTGGTGTGGTGGAGCCCAAATGTGATGCTACAGGCCCTACTGTTAGACTAAGGAGCAGCTTAGCAATATTTTCTTTCCATCGTCCTGGTGAATGGCTTCCTGTAGCATCATTTGTTTTGGGATGAAAGCGTTACTGTTCAGTGGTACAAGACACTAAGAAAATACTCCTGTGGTTTGTTTCTAAGCCGATTAAAAATGCTGGGGAGAGGATATTCCCTTCTGGGTTTGGCAGTTCCAGAAATAACCATGATTGAAATCTGTGTGACTTTCCTGTTGTCTCTGAAGTTTGGTTGGTTCAAGCAATTGAGAGCAATAAAAATGGTGCCAGGCTGTAAGTCTGTCAGAATTTGATAGTTGTGCTTTTCAGCCATGGTGGCACACGTCTCCTTTCTGTGCACAATGTAGTGATTCACTCAAGCTTTTTCAAGCCAGGTTGATTTATCTTTTGCGCCTAAAGCTCTGGACACGATAGATCCTCTTGACGGTTCTACCAGCTTAGTGGTGCCAGATTTTAATTTGCTCCCAGATGAGCTAAAAGCTCTCCTGACCTCAGTGAGAAGAGGATCCTGTTCTGTACAGCTTTGCACTTCAGTGGGATGAGTACAATGTTCAGGCACTTGCAGACCATACAAATCCCATCACTTTTCTTTGTGAATAAACAATATGCTGGCTCTTTTATTCAGAGCCAGAGTAGCTGAAATAGCATTTATTGTATTTACAAAGGAGCTCTTCTGTCTTTGTCAGCAATAACAAGTTACCATTAACTGCTGTAGGCAGCAATTTTCTCATTAGATGTTTCAATGAACACAGAAAGGTTTGAATTTCTCCTTATTTCCACCTTCCTTGTGGTAAACACAGCTCCTAGATGTACAGGAACCATGGCTTCCAGAGCAGGTCTTGGTTCTGAATGTAGGCTGCATTAATGAGTGTAGGAATTACAATACCAAACTCATCAGTTCAACTAAAATACCATGTAGGCAAAGGGAAAAGGTCTTAATTTTGAAAGTTTTTTGCTGTTGTGGTTTTTTTGTTGTTGTTTTGGTTGGTTTTGGGGGGTTTGTTTGTTTGTTTGTGTTTGTGGGTTTTTTTGTTTTGTTTTGGGGAGAACTTATGTAGCAAGGAGTTGCCATAGAGATTTTTGGTAAACAAAGTAATTACACTATTAGAACAGACTCTGCAGCAGCTGTGCTGCTGTGCTAGAAAACATACTGTTGCTTCACCGTGCCTATGAAAGAGATCTTTTGGGAGTGTGCTTTGGGTCATAGGAAAGATCCCTTCCTGTTGTTATTTTCATAAGTTAAGCTCCTTACCTGTGTCTGACATTTCTTTTTTTTTTTTTTTTTAAATCTTTCTTCTTTTCCATATTCAGTTTTTCCTCATCTTCCATATTGAAGGTGAGACCAAAGGAGAAATTTTTGTGGGACAAATTAATGGAAACACTGTAAATTTTGAGCTCTTTTTTTTAAAAAAACCTGCTGTTTTCCACCCCCTTGGCATTTTCCACGTCTCTGACGCTGATGGAGGTGTCGGGCTTCCCCAAGTGACAGCCTCCGAAGGAGCTGTGGGGGGAACCTCGACAGCATTGTTCCTTCACCGGCAGTTTATTTTTTGGTAACCTGGAGATTCATATGTATTTTAATTCAATTAGTGGCTGGTTGTCCTTTCCCCTTGCTCACTGTCCTTTTACAGCAGCCCTTCAGTGGCAAGGTTTTTCCTCTGCTGTCACTGTGATTATCCTTCCACTCTTCCAGTTCTGCCTTCACTTCTCTCCCTGCTGCTCCTTCACCTCCCTCTTCCCACTGTAGGCCCTGGGTGCTGCTGGGGTGGATGTGGGAGAGTGGAGGTGCAGTGTTAGGTACCTGATGTGCTGATGTGCTGTGGCAGGGAACGGGATATCATGACCCAAGGGAACCTGTTGAGACCCTGTGTTTCTAACTTCATCCAATGTGCATGGAAAAATGCCCAAGAAAGTGCCCTGAAGATTATTTTCTTCAGCCTGTACACAGTATCTGTTAACCTGTTTTTTCAGGTAAAATTTAAGCTATATTGTGTTGCCCAGAAAGTAACTCTCATGTTCTGTGCCAGTTGGTCCTAGTACAGTCTCCATTTGTGGCCTGATGTTCCAGCACTGCTCTCTGTGCTGCACCACGCAGTGGGACTAGTGATGTTTAATTATTTCACTTGTCCCAACTGAAACACATGTACTCTTTCTTAATCTTCGCTTAAACACCTCAGTGCCTAACGCAACTCGCTCTTAATCAGCCAGCTTCTTTCAGTTACTCTTAATCCAACTCAAGTGCTTTTGTACACTGCAGTTTCACTTAATTTCTGCAGGAGATTAACAGTTTGCCCGTATTACTTGTCAGCTGGGTAAACTGAAAAGATAGATCACGTCGACTCTCTGAGCTCCACTGAGGGCTTCCCTTGCCTTTGGTATAGCATCCAGCTTGTTGTGGCAAATGTGTGGCCTTGTTGCTGCTGCTGTCTGTGAATATGAAGCACAGTAGTTATTCATTTTCAGAGGATTTCTGGGTTAGGTTCAGTTTTCAGTCACTTACATGCTCAGTGTATCTGAACTAGCATATTTGTTGGCTGTTCTCAAAGGTTTGGTTCAGGTGTTTTTCAAGACACTCAGAATTCTTTTCAGTATCTCTGGATTTTTGCCCTATTTTAAGATGTCTATGCTCTGCTTTTAACCTGATAAGTGAAAAAAATTTTCACAGCTTCTGCTACATAGCTGTCAGTTTTGGTATCAGAGAGGCTTGGGGGTTGCTTTACTATGAGGGATGACTCCCACTATTTCAAAATGATGACAGGGAAAATTTAGGAATGCTGAAAGAAGCGAAGATATATTGGCAGTCTTTCCTCCAGCAAGAATTAGAAACCAGTCTGCTGGCATTTCAGAAATGTCAGCTTCATGTTACAACCAGAACACTTTCTTTTCCCTTTTGCATATGCTGAAAATCAGATACTTAACCTCAGATGAAATTTAGAAGAACTTCTTTGCTTGAGCATCAGTCACCACGTTATCTCAGATAAGGCTTATAAATGAGAAGAAATGTTTTACGCCAGAATGTGATAATTCCAGGTTTGTGGGCGGATTGGCCATGGGATGCACAAATTTTGAATCGTTCTGTAGTCTTTGGTATGTGAGCCAGATTCTGAAGTCAAATCTAATCTTGGCTTAAACAAACAGTTTTTAAAAACAAATTCTCAAGTGTCATGTGAGTTTGGTAAACCACTTTAAAGAGGTCTTAGGACATGAAAATGTGAATAAGTGACCTGATTTTTTAAGCCTTCAAGTATTTGCAGCACCAGCTGTATCTGTGGTTTTTATATGGGGATATAACATGGACTAAGATGTATGGCTTTGGCTTTCCGAATGTGAAAATACATATCTTAACTTTTCCCCCTGCATTTGTGTAAAACCAAAGCAAACCTTAACTAATCCTGATGTTTGTGTTGTTTGGTTGGTGTTTTCTCCCCCCCCCATCAAAGCTGCAGTATTCTATGTAACGGACTACCAACTTACCTACATGTAAGTTCTTCAGAAACAGAATTAGGCAAGTCTTTGTGGTCAATACTGTGGCTTTCCTTGTTAACTGAAACATGAGGTTTATTCCTTCCTATTTTTAAATGGATGGGGTTGAGGGATTAATTTCCTGTCAGAAGGTCACGTGAATGAGCATGGGAGAACAAGCTACTTCAAGTCTTCTTCTTTTCCTGTGCGTGTGGGTTAATTTGTTTCAGAAGCAGCCCAGTAATAGACTGTTTTCTCCTGATCTGCTGAAGACGCAAGTTGTCGCTGTCCAGGAGGTCCCATCCATATCAGAGGGTGTGGCTGGCAGGACGTTGGTTGATGTTCCTGAAGACACCTTTTGCTCAGAGCTGCACTTCCCTCGTGTTCATTCCATGTGCTGCCATATCCGTATTTGCCTGCATCCCTCCCTGGCAGCTGGTGCTTATGCCCATTTGTCTATATTTCATAGCAAATGCGTGGCTCATTTTACACACATCCTTCCTATCCAGCCGTTAGCCTCCCAGGATGTTCCTAAGGACCCAAACCGGAAAAAAAAAGACCATGCAAAATAAACAGCATTTGGCTAAGGAACACCTCCGTGCAAGATTTTACACCAAGCACATTTTCCTGAAAATAGTATATTTGGCAAGCAGTGAAATTCTTGGAAAGAAATACTGATGATGTACTAAGCAGGGAGAGCTCTGTGTGTGCTTGTGATTTGGAAAAGTGAGAACAGTCTGTCTAAATCTTCGTTTCCTGGGAAAATTTTAATGCTTCACAACTTGAGCTCAAGCAGAATTTAAGTAGGGGAATGTGTCTCAGAGTCAGCAATGGTGAGAAGGAATAAGAGGGCAAGAGCTTAGTCTGTGAAGTGTAGTTGTGAGCAAGTGGTGGCATGAAGAGTAGATGCCAACCCTGTTAGCACAAAGTAAAGCTTTTGTCCCTCATTTCTGCAGACATGTCCTGGAGGCCACTTGCCGTGAACAGGAGGAACCTGCAGCGTTAACAGCATGCAGAGAGACTGTTCTGACACAGAGAAAGCACTAGGTGGTTGTTTCCTGTAAAAACTAAAATGGAGGGAGAACATGCCAGAGGAGTCGGGAGGAAAAAGCCCAAACTAAGTTCAACTGGAGTATTCTCCCACAGTAAAGGAGGAGGCTGGTGCGGCAAGTTCACTTTAATCACTGAACATTTGGAAAATGATCCTGTGGATTGATAGTAGTATGGTGATGTCTTGCAGTACAGATGTTGACAAGAATTAGGTAAAATTATTCTAATAGCTTGCACTGCTTGGAAGGAGAAGGTTCTGATTGATTTGGTATCTCTGTTGTCTGCCATATGGGTGTGGAGTGGCAGGACATGAACATGGTAGTAGATTGAGGTGTCTGGGTGACCTTTGCCTTCATCCTGCTGAGCCAGCAACACGAGAGGAAGGGGAGCAGCAGCACCCTGCTGAGTGGAAGCCCCCAGGGTCAGGACATGGTGCTTCCCTGCTGAGAGAGTCCCTGGGAGAAGGGGTCACTTTCCATGCAGCTGGAGGAGTAATGTGAGCGAGCTGAGCTCTGGAGGGGGAACTGGGGTTTCTTCTCTTTCTGGCTCCTAAGGTTTCTTTGACCTGAGGGCTGAAGATACACACAGGAGAGGCAAATGTGATCCTAACCAGAAATCCCTCGAATCTTTATTTTCCATGAGATACTGAGGAAGGGTCAGAGGTTCTGGGAAGAAACATCCAGTATTTTGATCAGCAGATGAAATACAATTTATTTGTGGGCTTTTGTTTCATTTCCTGTTTTTGAAATTACTAAGGGATTTGCAATAAGGAGATGCATATTCCAGCTTAGTTTGTGACTTCAGACCGTTGGTGCTGGAGGTATACTCTGTTTACAGAACTGCAGTTGACCTTCTTTAAATAAACTAAAAGCACTGGAAATGTATTTCTGGCTTGCAGAGTTCAGGATGTCCCATCTAGAACATGCATTCACTTGAATAGCCTAACAGTCACAGTAACTGCAGTTGTTTTTCAATTTTCAGTGGTAGACATGTTCTTTTTAAAAGAGTTTTTGAGGGAAGCTAGACCTACAGAACCTGCTGTTCTGACAAAAAACCCAACCAAAAATCAGCAAACCAGTACTTGCAAAGTTGATGCATCTCACCTGAATGTCCCAGTTGTTGAAGTGATTGGGGTCAGGTGCTAGTTTTGCATCCACCCTGTGCAGGTGTCCGGGACCTGGAGTTCTCAGCTGTGGACCAAGGCCACTCTTCTTCTCACAAGGCTGTGGTGGCCTTTTCAAGGAAACGCAGTGGGCTGGACACAGTCCGGAGCATCTGTGTGAGGAAGAAGCTTATGGTCCTGCTAACCAAAGTAGACCCTTGGGCAGGATGGGGAATGGCCTGTGGGAAGCTGCAGGGTCACGGTGGGGTGCTGGTGGCTCCTGTGTGGCCGTGAGTGCTGCCCTGACTGTAGCAGAAATTCACTGGGCAGTGCTCCTGCCATGAGCACTGAGTGCCCTCAGGCCTTCCTTTCCCCAGTCCCAGGTGGAGCTTGAGGTAGCAGGCTCATGTTTGATGTTGGAGCCTTGGTTTTCTGTTCTCTTTCCGTGAAGTCCTACTGATGAAATTTGTCAGTGAAGTCTTCCTACTTTGTACCTTTTTCTTCAATAGCCTGTGTCAGAAACTCGTTTGTGGTAAAGAAAACTTCCTGTTTTGCTTGATGTTGTCTCTCTGAGTCTCGTGTTCCTCCGCACTGGCATAGGTCCATAAAACTGTCCAATTTGAAAAGTGTTCAGAAAGTGAACTTTAGGTTTCTGTAACGGGTTGAAATAATCTCTTTAGCAGATTACCAAGAAATGGAAGTTCACTGAGATATCTATTGAGTGTCCCATCCCTTAAATGTTTCTAGATGAAAAAATAAATCTGTACTGAGTTGTAGAAACATTAGTAGGTAACCGGACTGAAATTATTTATTAAAAGAATGAGTGATAGATTTTATTTTGATAGAGGCAAAACAGATAGTTCTGATGAAATATGGCTGTCTTTGGCTTTCTGAAGCTGGTGCTGCCGTCATTCCTTTGTTTGATTTTGGTTTTTTTGTTGTTTGTTTGTTTTTTAGCAAAACTCCTGAGAGATAGGTGTGAGAAGAGTAATTCTCCCTCAATTTTGAAATAAAGAACTTGAACATATATTTTTAACTGATTTTTTTTCCACTTAAAATATTTTTGTTATACTTCAGTCTGTTGAAATCAGCGGAACTATACAGATTTGCAGCAGCTTGGAGACAGAACATTTTCTTGGTGCATTTTTAATTCCAAACTCTTAAAAGTGTATGTACTTTTTTAATAGAAAGAAACCTTTCATTTCAAGGTATGTGCAAAGACTTTGTGGACAGTTAAACAATCTAAAGTCACCTGGAATTTCTTTCCTTGTGACATTTTACTTAACTTTCTACATTTTGGAGAAAAATGCATTGCCTTCAGATGAACAATCTCTTTTTACTCCCATTAAATTCTGTGTGGAGGTGTGAATATATATAATTAGAGACTTGGGGACAGGCTGTGAAATAGAAAATGAGAGAGCAAGACTTCTCCATTTCTGAAATCATCTCAGTGTCATCCACTAATTAAAGTGACCTTCTTGTACCCAGGCTATTGTGTGGCTGTGAGAGCACTGCAGCACCTCCAGACAAGCATGGGGCAGAGGGAGCTTAAGGCAAAGCTTTTGGCTCTCACAGGAATGGAGTCCTGAAAGATGGACCATTTGGGAGGTGCTATGACTGGCTTCAATGAGTCTGAAGCATATAAAGTATATTAAAAACGCTGTGGCTCTTGCCAGAAGGTGCAGCTGAATAAAGTGCATGCCAGAAGACCATGGTGTTAGGCTGAGCTTAGTGTAAAGCAGATCATTATTATTGTAGGGTGAGGCCAAATATATTGTCACACCTGTGCAGCTCAACAGGAGTTACTTTTTGTAGAAGTATGTTTGTCTGCAAATTGTATTGATCTTAATTTCAAAACAGCAGCAATATGCTTACTTAACAGGCTAAGTAAAACGTGAATAGTCACTTGACAGATGAGAAAGGCTCTTTTGTCTTTTTATTTGTTCACATAGGCTCCTGTTGAAAGCTGATGCTTTCTGTTATACACAATTTTGAAGCAGTTTTTAATAATCTGACCTTAAGCCTCAGATGTTGTACTTAACTGTCAAGTAGTAGAAGCCTGAATCAGATTGAGAGATTAAAGTTTCTATACAGGCAGCAAAGTTCACATTTAGTATCTGTAAAGAACTTACAGTAAATGCAACCCCAGGTGTAAGAATGTTGAGGCACTGTGCAGGGTGTGGGAAGCAGCAGTTACAGTAGAGATGCTGTAGATAGGAGAGTGTAGATTCTTTATCTTGTTCTTCTCTTCAGACTCTCGGTGCAGTAACAGAAACCTCAGCCTGTGCTAATGGGAGCAGGGGTTCTTGGGGACTATGCAGCAGATATTTTCAGTGCATTAGAGGTATTAACCTGTCAGTCAGCTTGGAAGAACAACGTGAATGCTTTTGAAGAGAATCCTGTAACACTGTTTTTCATGAGTACACTGCATTTTCCGAGAAATGTCAACTAGCACCCGCAAACTTTTGATTTATTAAGCAGTCGGTAACCTAGGGTGTTGGTGTTTGTCCTGCTGTAATTAGTTACCTGGAATGAAGCACTGCAGAGGTGTTAGGCACATGGAGGTGAAAGTATGTGTATATATTCCTTTGTAGACCTTCATCTTCTAAAAATGTTTGTGTAGGTCCATACCTGAGACTTGGTCAGTGAATTCCCTTCACCAGATGGCCAAGTGCTTTTTGTTGATACAGACTTCAGTTGGGTGGTGCTCTACAAATTTTATGGAAAAGAATAGCTAATATGGACTTCATATATACTCATTAATTGCTTTTTTCTCTCTTATCGCTTCTGATGGAGAGGTTTAAGGGATATTGAGCCTTGGAGAGCTAGATTTGCCCTTTTTGGAGAAGGTGGGAATGCTGACGTGATAGATGACCATCCCCAGAGCTTGGGTAGGTCATGGCTGTCCTTGGAGGAAAGCAGTATTGCTGTATTGCTTTGGCAGAATATCCATCTGTTGTTTTCATACCTTAGCTGTGTATTCGGGTTTCCTTGTTGCATTTTTGACAGTGTTTAACCAGGCACGTCGCTAATGCTTGTCATGTGATCCCTCATCAGTCAAAGACACATTTGCAAGGAGCAGTATGATGGACCATCCCAGACCAGTCAGTCTGGATGGACTTTCTAAATGCCATGGAAATAATTTTTTAGTTGTGTGACAACTAAATGCTTTTTATTTTTTTTTTTTTGTAATGGCTTAGTTATATTTCCATTGCATCTTATGGGTTTGTGTCCCTGCCACAGCCGGAAGCACCCTCATCCTGTAGGAATGGTCCACTGCTGGGAGAGAGAGTGCGGAGGAGGGACACAGGGCCTCCTCCCTGGCTGTGCCCCTCTCCATTCTGGTGTCCTTTCCCCTGCCTCCCACCTGTGCACCCTGGTGCCTCCACTGAGTGGAGGAAGGCAGAAATTAATCTGGAGGGGAAATTGTTCTGCCTGAGTGGGCAAATAGAAAGAAACTGTCTCATTGACTATGATGCTTTAATCTCTTTTTATGAGCTACCTGGAGTGCAAAACCCTTTATTTGACCCACCATCAGAGCTGGCAGGGGCACAGCAGGATCTCTGCTAGTTTGAGCTGGAAGATTTACTGGCTTTTGCCAGCTGCCTTCCCCTTGGCAAATCTCCCTGTGAGCAGAACCGACAGCGGGGTGTCTTGGTGTGTGCAGCTGGATGCAGCCTCCGGGAAGCCCGGCAGCAGCTGTTACCCGACTGCTGCACTGTGGCAGGGCTGGGCTCCTGCTTCCCCTTCTGCTCTTGGAAGGGCCTGTGCACTCCACGGCAGATGGGTGGGAGTGATGCCCGTGTTTCCCAAAGGTTCAATCCCGCAGGCCCTTGAGTGGCCCAAGTGCTGCCTTCCCCTCACTGCACACTGGCGATGTGCCTGGTGAAACTCTGCTTTGCACGTGGGCTGCATTTAATCTGTATGAGAGGAAATGGTGCATCCTTGTTTACCTTTCACCTTCCTATGTCCTCCTGCAATTGCTTCCTCATCCCTGTCGAACTGCAGCCCTTAGGCAGGGACTTGCCATCGGCTTGGCAGGGCTGTTCCTGCTGCAGCATGATGAGCTAGCAAGGACCTTCCCTTCCTTAGCCTCACTGGATCTATGGGCTCCCTTCTCCTTCCCATGTCTCCTCCAGGCAGGGGAAGAGGCTTGGATCTCCTTCCTTAAAATATTCACCTTGTTGACCTTGAATATTGACCTTGACCACTTATTTATAGTGTGTGCCTAAGCTGTACAGTTTGACCTCCCTATATGGCTGGGGAAGAACTTTCTGTCTGCCTGAGAGACTGACTGTGGGCACATTCGGCTCGCTCAAGAGACTGAGGTTTGGTCTATAATGTAACAGGTGCATGAAAAGATTTAAATGGAAAATCCACGGCAGGCTAATGATCGTAGCCAGATAAATGGTTTTAAACCCCTGTTTTTCGTATCTTGCAAATGAATATAAAAATTTGCAGTTTCAAAGGAGATCTTGAACAATGTGGTACAAGTGTTAAATTTAGCATGAATTGGGGGAGAACGGGGAGAGTGCCACACGTTAAACACAGGAGCCATGAGTGAGACAGGCCACCGTGTTCCCACAGCCACAGCGCTGAGAACAGAGAGGAATTCATGGGAAAATGCACCCTTGAAATCCTGGTGGGTTTGTTACTCTGTCCACAGAAACCTTGAACTTTGTGTTTAAAGTAAGCTGCTCACATCAGTGGGAAGCTTAACAGCACTTGAAACAGCTCCCCGCCCACTTTCCATTTTTGTTGAGGGTGAAAAATACAGATGAATAGAGCCTGATAAGGTCAGTTCATTTAATGCAAGTCTTGAGTCCATTTTTTGATTAAATATACTTTCATTTTTCACAAACTCTTTCCAGTTCAGTTTTAAAATTGCTCTTGTATAACATGGGAAATGTCTTCAACTCACCGCCCCATACAACAAGCAGCACATGTAGTAAGATAAAGAAGAAAACCACTGCTCTTACTAGGCTTTATCTCAAACTATAGAATTTATTGTTAGTGCTCTGCGTAATTTCTCTTTATTGTTAACACAGTATTTATTTTTAATTATTATTAACACACTTATTCTGTGTTAACAGTCTGACTGATGAGCCAATGTATTTTCTGAGTGTCTTTTAAATTAAATTTCCTTCTAAGATTTTTTTTTTAGAAATTACAATAATGCAAGCAATATTAAGAGTCAGCCCTTTGGGCCAACTGTTGCCCTTTTTTTTCACACACCTACCAGTGCTGTGCAACATCCCATTGCAATATCTGGTTGCTGCCATCTCACAACTGTTTACTAACCACTAATTATAGCACTTGGCAATAGAAAAGAAAATGTTAAGCATACTATGTCGGTATTTTTAAGGATAACTAGCTGGTTTTATTTCCTACTACTCTTGTAGTTGCATGTTAGCTAACTTGCACCCCAGTGCGTTCTGCTGAAGGTTGTTTATATCTTTCATGCTGAGGTCTTGTCAGGCTGTGGTTGTTGTTATTTTTCTGATGAAAGGGCTATAAATTAATTTTGTATTAGATAGCTCTGGGAGACAAAACCCCCACATGTAAATAATGGTTCATAAACAGATGAAAATTTGTGTTTGAACACCAACCATTGTTTGTGACTTTGTTTTTAGTAAAAATATTTTTTAATTTAATAAGAAAAAACAATAGGATTGAGCTTCACACTCTTCATAGGGAGCCAAGTTTCAGCAGAGATGAGTTACTTGAGGCACTGGAGGTTCATGACCTGAGTAAGCAAAATCCTTCAGATTAGTCCTAAAATCATCTGGGCTGCCGCTGGGGAGGGCTGGCAGTGCGTAGCTGGAAGAGGTATTTGCAGTCTTGGTGTCTCAAGAGCACATCTGTGCTAACCAAGTCATTGGGTTTTGCTGTGTCTCTCTTTCATCTTTCTTAATATATTTATAGAAGAGAAGTACTTCCAGACACATCCTCCTACAAAGAGGACTTGTGAGAAACATTATGTGCTTTCAAATAAGGAATAAAATGTACTTGCTGATCAATTTTCTGTCCTCATTAAGTCTCTCAGAGGTGAGTTCAAGGGAAAAAATAAAGATGGGAAGAGTTTGGAAATTAAGTCTATTTACAATGAAAAAAGATAAGAATACTGAAAAAAGGCTGAAACTTAGTGGTTGGGGAGATGGAGAACAGACTCAATTATCCTAATGTTGTGCAGCTGCACTACCACATGTATTGTTTTCACTTTACTATCAGATATTTAATGCATGTGGGTAGCCAGTGTTCTCTTTTTGTTTGTTCTAAATATTTCCTATGTGTAATGCAGTAAAAGATGTTGTTCTCAGTTGTTAGAACAGAACAATTTGGTAGAGCAAAAAAACACCCATCAGTGTTTGCACACACTACATGTTTAATGCCATAAACAGACTAATGATAGAAAGTTTATTCCTGTAATAAAGGAAAGGTAAAAAAAATTGGCAAGCAAACTCATACTTTGGATCTAGAATTTCAGTTTAAGGAAAAAAATGTTATCATAGTGATCCACTTCTAGTAATTAGTTGTGTGCACTCCTAGACCAAACGGGCATACAGTGTGCAAGGTGAATCATCCCCTCCTGTTCCTGGGTGCACAAGTGAGATTGTTTCTGTGTTGTGTTCCTGGAAATTCCAAGGGTGCACAGAGGAGCATGTTTCTAGCTTCTACCAAGCAGGTGTATGTCTGTAGCCAGCAATATCCCAGAGGTTCAGATCCAAAGCTATGAAACTCAGTTTTTCACTCTATAGGCTACTCTGATGGGGGAGGAGGGGGGGAGAAGGGGCAAGATGAGTTTTTTCGGTCTTGAAGGGAAGTTAAACTAAATCGTTCCCTGTTTGAGGTGAGGCTTGTTTCTTGGATTTGAGCTTATGGTGAGACAGGCAAAAATAGTGTTAATGCACAGTTATATATTGCCTGTATTGTCCATTTATCTGACAGATGAAACAGTGCTGAATTTTAATGAACAAATGAAGTAATTGTGCATTATCTGGTGATGTAGTCCTTACAAGAAAGAGAGGTATATAAATCTGAAGTCTGCATAAATGAGGGAAGATGAGGAAAAGCACTCGGATAATTCTGCTGGTTTCCCACAATGTTGCATGATTTGCTATTTTATTCTTCCATATTAAAGTTAAATTTCATGGTGCAGACCTTGTTAAAACAATCCTTCTTCCATCACCAGTTTCTTATATTTGCTAGTATTTCAGAAGATATGTGAGCTAATAATTGTTGAGTTTAGGGAAGAACAGTTTGCTGTCTTCCTATACATCGTATTTTGACAGACATAGCATGGATTCATTCCACTTTTTCTTCTCCACTTTTTCTTCTTGCTTCTGATTTTCACAGAGTGAGAGAGAAAGGGCTAAACATGTGAGGGGAAAAAAAGAAAATGGAAATGAACATCCTTTATAATGTTTGTTGTTGGGGTGGAAAAAGTAGGATTCAGCATAGAAGGCCCCAGTTAGGCGCACACCAGTGAACGAGCAGTTTAGTTTTAGTTGGCTGTTTCCACCAGGACGAGGTCCCTTCAGTGTGAAGAGACCTCTCAGGGAAGAGACCTCTCGGGTTTTCCAGCAACCCTGGAAGCAGGATGTGAGGACCATGCTTTGCTTTCCACCTGCTCTGCTGAGTGTGTGCAGTCATTTGGAGGCGATTTAAGGTTTCACATGACCCTGAGATTCTCTCAATCACATAAGGGATGAGAACAAGTCCTGACCACCTTCAGGACCCAGGGGAAGATTTAAGGAAATGCACTGTCATATTTGCTCTTTCCCTTGCTCTTCATCAAGCTCGGGTCTCCCTAATCTTGACAATGGCACCTCGAAATACAGGTTACAAGTTAGGCCTGTTCAGTGACAATACTTTCTCTTGTCAGTCAGCACTAGGAAGGTAAGGGGCAATTGGATCGTTCTTTAGTCTCTACATGCCATGGAAGTCTACACCTTCCCTTTTCTTTCTCATCTCAGTAGACTGTGGAGGGAGATCAGTGTCAGTATCAAGGAGGAAGGAGACTTGCAATGAGAGAAGAGTGGGAAGGTGAATGCCATTTTATGACTAGCTCCTTGCTGCATGTCCTTCGGAGTCAGCAATTTGGTGTGTGGGATATTTGCATGCAACTTACTCTTTGGAATATGCATGTCAGAAGCCATTTGCATTGGGAAGACAATTATAGGTCGAACACATTCCATATTTTTCCATATGCTTCATTGTGAATATGTACAGGGTAACATTGCTTTTATAAAGGCTGCTTTTTGTCTACAGTAAGTGTCTCAATGTTGTTTCAAGCTCAAGAATTAAGTAGTTTTAAACAGGGTTTTAAATCTGAGATAGCTGAAGCTATTTTTAACATGTGGGTTTCGATTTGGCTCTCCACAGTCTTTGTCTTCTCACCCAGTTTTATCCATTGTAGCAGGGCTGATAAAGAGCTGTTGTCATGTGCAGTTCATTCTTTGTCTCAGCCACGAGGATGCCGACTTCCTCCCTTTTATTTCAGGAGGTCGTTAGTGCTGATGAGATTAGAGGTTTATAACTTCAGGTCCAAGTCATTATTCCTAATTTAATCAATGCATTTGAAAATGTTTCCTCTAATAAAATTGTAATGACTTTACATGATTTGTTATGCTTATCAAAAACATGGTTTTAACATTTTTGTATTTAGAGGCACTGTGCTTCTGGAAAAGAGTAGACATTAGTACATCATTGCTGGGCCAATTTCCTGCCTCTCTGTCTCTCTCTGCTGTAAATCAGAATAACCTAGTCAGTGTAATCACAGTGATGTACAGCCAGCGTGGCACGGGAGTCAGGCCTTTGCAAACAGCATAAAACCCTGGGAAAGGTCCCCCGCGCAAGCATGATTGCTTCTCTGCCACCACCTTCATCATTCAGCTGAGTGCTTTGCCTCCATGTGAAAGACACTATCAGCGGGCTCATGATAAAGGAAAAAATAACCATCTATAATATGGAGGCTTGACTGGAGAAATGGCTTTTGTGTTGCAAGGGGAATGAGATAAATAGCCTCCTGCAGTTACTAAGGTAAGGGGAAAGCAGCAGTGTTACAGCAGAGCTGGGTGTTTGTTTAGAGGCTTTTGAAGAAAATTCATCCAAATGCTTGGTTTTCAGGAATGCTCCTGGAATATGCTAGGACTACTATTTAATTGAAATTACCTCTCTCTTAAACAGTGTACTGGATGCATTTGGGTTCAGGCAGGTGCGGAAGGAACAGGGGACATGAATTTACTGTATGCCAGGTGGATGAGTCTCCTGTTTGAACACACAGCTGCTGCTGCTCCATGTGCTGCTCCCCCAGGTCAGCTTCTGTGGATTGGAGCAGGAATGGAAATCACGTGAGTGATTTTGATCTTGCAGGTGATGAACTGATGCAAGGGGGGAGGATTTGACTGTGTCTGAGGTCGAATGAGGTGTCTGTGGGGGGGCTGGCAATTTTATTAGCTCTTGGCCTTGCTTAGTGTCCATAAAGTAGGGCGGTGGAGTTACAGGGGTGGATGCAGTTGTGATGGAGGGGCTGCTGTCAGGCAGTGCAATGCGCTGGCAGCAGAGGGGTGTCAGCTCACTGGGATTCCCTGCATGGACTTTGGGGGTGTTACTGCTCCTCGCTGCTCCTGGAGAGGAACAGCCTACCTGTTGGGCAGTGCTTAGGATATAAATGACCAAGTCCTACTGCCCTCTGCCTCTAACCCCAAGCCACTTGCTCCTTCTCAGGCAACAGTCTAAAAGCAGTGTGTGGGTAAGAACAGCAAGAGAGCTTTTTGCCTGCGTGTTTTAGCAGCGTAGTGGCTGCGGATACGGCAGAATAACTGGCAAATCACAGTAGGCAGATGGCAGGTCTCGCACTAGGAGAGGATGTGTAAACGACCAAAGATAGGTTTTAACAGTCTTTTCCAAAGCCAGAAGTTTGTCACTGTATAAGCTCTCAGTCTAAACATCCCTGTGAAATTTCAAGCCTCAAGTCTACTAGTGGTTTATTAAACAGTTTTGGCAACTGAAATGGATGCTGTGAATCACCATGTGCACGCCTGAGTGTGGGGTGTCTTGCATGTCTCAGGCATTTGCTGCCTCTGTGCTGGCTGATGGGCGTACCCAGCTGCCCAACCTGCCTCGGGTCTGCAGAGGACGAGCAGGAGGAAAATCAACCCTTGGAAACAGTCATGCACAAAATGCTTGTTTGTTGACAGATTAGGGCAGAGCCATTGCTGCTGAAGCGGTGGCATGTTGAGCATCTCTGGCTGCCCCTGGTGTGTCTCTGCCTTTGGGCATTTGCTGGAACCGTGTGCCTCTGCTGCTACTGGAGGGTTGGTTCAGGTTGACCTTTAGTCTTAAGGACAAGAACCTCTTGCCTTCTGCATCCCCAGTCCTTGCTGTGCAGAGCTGCGTGGGGGTGTGCTGGTGCTCTGCAGACAGCTGAAAAGATCAGGCTGGCTTTTCTGCTATTCTGACCTCTATTCTTTCTTTTTTTCCAGACTGGTCTGTTTGAACAACAACACTCAGTTAAGGAGAAGAATATTTCCTGTACAAATTGCCCTGTGCAAATTTGTAATGTAATTCAGCTCTCTGGAACTGCCATGTTCTCTATGAACATCAGTGCTGCTGCTGCCCATTAGTAATATCCATTTTATTTTTTCAGCTGTTTTAATACTGCAGAGAAATAATTTTCAGTTCCCAGGACCTGACAGGTCCAGTGATGTTAGATACCTCAGCAGTGAGGAACCAAGGGATGAACAGAGTCAGATTACCACAAAATTAGGCTCAAACCATTAGCAGCTTGAGCGGCAGATCATCATCAAATCAGCAACCCAAAACTAGCTCTAGTGATTAAACTACCCTACTATTACTGACGTCAATAGTGCAACTCTCAGTAACGTTTGTTGAGAAGGAAATGTGCTCCCAGGAGAACCAAGGTTTTCTTTTTCAGATGCTTTTTTAATGAGGATGGAAAGCTGAACTGAGCGAGGTGTCAAAAGCTCTAGCTTGTCCCCTTCTGAAGTGTTCTGCCTATGCCTGACAGCCACTTCTGCATGGGCCCCTGTTTATTACTTCTGTCCTGTGTTTGTAATTTTTTCACCCTCTTCGTGTATTGCTATTCTCACTGGTCTTTTTCCCTTTTTTTTCTTTGACTTGCACTCTATGACTCATGCCTTAATTTTTGTTTATGTTCCCACTCTAAGAGCTCCCTGTTCACTGTAAGAATACATTGCAATATGCAACATTTCATTGTCTCTCTTACTTATTTCACAGCTAGAAAATGAAGTTAAGTCATGGAATGGGCTTTATTTGTGGCATGAGAGAAAGTGTTTCAGCAAATGACCAGCAGCATCAGTAGAGCCTGGTTGTGTATGGTGCTGGGCCCAAAACATGTGTGCACTTAGAAATTCAGGCTAAAGCTGGTGACTAGTTTGAGATGGACAATGTTTATAACTCTGACTTCTTTGAACCAAATAGATGACCCTCTGGAAACATCAGAAACAGTAGCTTTGGAGAGAAGAGCTGCAGGTCTCACTTCATGACAGTGATCCTGTGGACCCTGGATGCAGATTGAAGAGTGTGAATAAAATTGTTGTGAGTTTGAAGTTAGGAGTAGGTCCAAAATGGACCTTGGGGAGCACCCTCTGGGAGTTGTTGGTGAGTGAGTGCTGGTGTGTCAAACCACATTAGCTCGTTTGAAGCAATTAGCAGTGGGAAGAAGTGGGGTTAGGCTTCACTAGAGCAGTGGCTCTGGAAAATGGATATTGCACTGCATGGCTCCCCTATTATCACCTCTCCCCTGGTGATAATTTTTGGAGAGGTGGAAGGTGGTGTTCAGCCACTGCATTTGAGTCTCACCCAAATGCTGGGGGAAGCTGAGGAAGATGAGCACACACTATGTATATGTGGGGTGCTAGTGGAGTTCAAGGCTTCTGTGTTGCTAAGGGGCCATTTTTTGCCTAAAGAGTGAAAAAGCTGTTTGGAGTTTCCTGGGTGATGTATTATTACTGCTATACTGCATTTAGGAGCAATTTGCTTTTGTTTTCCTGCTATTTGACTAATAGAGTTCAGCTGGGCAGTCCTTGATCCTGCTGGCATGTTACTGGCAGTGAGAGGTAAGTTTAGAAAGAAAATAAACCCCTGGAACTTAATTCAGTGGTGCCAGTCCCGGCTGCTGAGTGAGCAGACTATTGCTTGAAACTCTTGCTCTTAGGTGTTTCTTCTTATTTTTTGTTGTATTTGCATTAGGGACAAGATAAATCTGCTCAGCAGCATCTGTGCATCACTACTGACATTTTAATTTTCAGTTAAAAGATTTTAATTAAAATCCAACATAATTTAGTATGAAAAATGAGATTGAATTGGTATTATACATGCAGACTGAACTAATGTCAATTTATGTATCACTTTCAGGAACAGCTCTGTCTGATTAATCCAGGCAGTAGCAATGTTTGCTGAAAGGGGCTCTAGTTGCTCTTTTTGTATAATTCTGCCCTTATTCTACCAAGATAATTATAGAGAGAGAAGCTTTGTGCTGGTTTTCCCCGTTTCTCTCTGATGGAGTTCTCTTCCTGTTCTGCTTCTCTGTCTCCTTCTGGATGCTGTGTAATCATCCCTGCAAGACATGATTGCCCTGTAGGCTTCAAGGAGAGATTTGTGTGGAGAAAATGTTTGCTCTTGCAATGCCTCAGAACGTACCGAGTTTTTTTATAATGATGCAGGTTGCATTTGGAAAGGAGTTGGTGGAGTCCCTTCATGGCTCTGTCTTAGCTGTGTGTCAGCGTGTGACATGTGCTTACACCGCTGCACGCTGGTGCTTGTATGCCTGTGTGCTCATGCCCATGTGTCCTGTCTCAAGCCACAGGACTTAGCACAGCTTTACTCTCAATTCCTTGTGTTAGTCACAAATGGAGTATAAACACATCCAGGATGTGTATTTAAAATACATCTATTTGCCAAACACTGTCTCTTTGCAAAGGCTTAAACAGAAAACACAAGAAGATTTTCCAGGCCTTAAGTCCCAGTCTTCCCTGTAGAATAAACACCTGCATCTAATAAACTTGAGACATTTTCTGTCTCTGAAAATTCTGATTAAGCTATGGGCAGCATGTAATTTTATTGGTGAGGCTGTGCATGTGGACTGCTTGGGAACCTGGTTTTGGGTTTGTATGGAAGCAGCTCTGCACAAGGTCTGCTGAAACAAAACTTTTTTCCTGTCGCCACTGTAAAATCTGTAAAAAGGAAATGGCAGAGCTAGTGGGGCACTTCTGTGTATATTTTCTGGTATTACACGAATAAGATCTCTCAAAAGAAGGAAAAACCATTACAGTGAAACTTTTAAGAAACCAGCATATGGTATTATCCAAACGGAGCATTTATTATACCTTAATTATTGGGGAACTCATGGTGAAATGGATATGGTTTAGGTTAAGAGGCTTCAAGTCCCTGTCTCCTGCCTGCCCTCAGATTATGTTTATGGTCAGAAATGAAGGGTTATTTTTCAGGTATGTAGTCTGTCTTTTTTCTGGAAGATATTCCAAGCAATCATGTTGAAAAAGTACTTGGGAATGATGTGTGGTGTCTTTTCTGCACTCGCAAAGAAACATCTTATTTTACCAAGACAAGTGTTTGACTTATTTTTGCTGTATGCTGCTATATTCCTACCATGAAGATATGATTCACAAAACATGTAGGTTTGATACAGAGGTAAAGCAGTCTCTGAAAACAGAGGGGTGGTTTTGTGGCTTGGTATTACAACATGTCAGCAGCATTCACAGCATGTCTACCTTCTGTTTCCTGCATGATTGTGGGTGCCTCAGAGATCAGCAAAGCACTAAAATATCTCTTAAGTTTCACTGAATACAGTAGATCTGTGTTTAAACACTTTGTTGACTCAGCAAGAGCTGGGATGTGTCATCAGATCTGTGCTTCATGCAGAACAAAGTAACAGAACTTGTGCTTGCATGGATATTACTCTGAAGTCAGATCTGTAGCTTCAGTGGTTGATATATAAGTAGCTCTGACTGTGTACAATATATGGGACGTCTGTACTTGAGTTTTTCAGAGATGGGGTGCAAGGAAAACCTGCTTCGCACCCAGTCTTGTATATTTACCTATTGAATTTCAGGATTTGATTTCAAGCCCTGTGTTTTCAGGCAGCAGAGAAAGAGGACGCTCCAAGCTTAGCGTAAAGGTATCCAGAATAAGTGTGTCACCAAAAGTAAACTCTAAACTGTGGAAGGTAACAGCCCAGCTAAGTTCAAACTCTAAAAGTGTTCTACCCTTCAGTTGTTCACAGGTTTAGTGTGAACACATCACTTCTCCCACTTCTGAGAGCCACGTTGACCCTGAAATCAAGGGATGTATTCAGACTTCTTCAAAATTTGTCCTTTGTAATTAAGTATTTTGTCTGATTTCTGGATGGTGTCATTTTCATAGTTTCATACACTTTCCCGATGTTGTGAGTTTATTCTGGGGCATGGTCTTATTAATAGGAGAAAACAGTTTTCTGTGAGAATTTAGGAAGGAACCGCAGATTGAGGTTGGGTTATGCCAACTTTACAACCAAAATCTGTGTCTTGGTGTGGTGGTGCACAGTGCAGTGCTTGTTGAATGAGCACATTTCACTTGGAGCCCTGAAATCAGTGTTTGAGTTTTAAAATACCAGCAAATGGTTGCAGGGTGGAGCATTCATTTTTCATGAGGGCAATAATGCTATTTTAGTTTGCTGAGCTACAACAGTATGCTTTGATCAACAGAGTAGTTTAGCAATTACAGAGTATCTGATGTGCCTCAATTTACCTCAATGACAGGTAATTTGTCATTTTTAATTGTCTTTGGAAAATGAGTTAGAAATGTATTATTTCCCAAAGTACATAGTTAAAAAAAACTTTTGCCACTTTAGTGCATACAAAGAGTTGATTCTTTTTCTCTCAGTTGCTAGTGATCCCAGATGAAGACACCCTGTGGGGAAAAAAAAAGAAATTGGCTTATGGATAGGCATAAGGAGGAACATATTTTCAATGAGCTTCAATATTGATTCAAAATCAGAAAAGAGCAGAGGTAAAACCCACTGAAATTAATAAGGTAAGGAGTTTAGTGTCTCTGGTAGTTCTAAAAAGTTTTATTTTTTGTTAATCTATGTGTAAAATATCTGGTACTGTTATGGTGTTTTGCACTTTTCTCCTGACTCCAAATATGCTTTAAAATAGTGTATCCAGAAAATATGGTACAGTTAAGAATGGGATTTCCACAAATCTTATACATTGCTCCTGTGGGCTAGATTCTGGGTTCATTACATTGAGCTGAGTAAAGAACAATTGAACGAAAGGGAATTCAGTGTAATTCGGATCAATGTGAGCATTAGGGCATTCATGTTTTACTGTGGCCTCTGTTGCTGAACTACAAGACAGAAGCATGTGCATACCATTTACCATATCCAAGGACATTGTCCAGACTGTTTTCTATCTTTTCTGTATTTTTGCTGTAGGAAACATGATGACAGTGTTAGAAACTGCTCTGTAAACAATGTATGCTGTATGCAGCAAGTAGGGCTCTTCTGCAATTACATAAGGTAGTTCAGATGAAAGAGCCTCTGTGTTCTGTGTCTGAGAGAGGAGACTTAATTAAGACAGACAAATTCTCCTGGGTACAACAAAGCAGTTCTCTGTTTACAGCCCTGATTAGACTGTAGTTCTTCTAAATGCATTACCAAAGTCTTCATTATTATAATTAAACAAATATAAAATATGTTGGCCCTTCATTGTATAAAGCTTTGCTTTAGGGTTAAGACCAGAAATTTCATCAAGAGCTTTGAAATGGGAAGCTGACAAGCAAAGCAAATGATTTCCATAGTTTTCTACAATATTTTAATTATTGTCCTTTTTAGTCTTCCATTCAAAGACAGACACTTAAAAAAATAAATCTTAAGCGGTCTATTTACAACAATATTATTTTCCTGAGGCAACCAATTAGAAAAAACGAGTGTCATCTGAAAAAATGGAGCTCAGAAGTTGGTTTCTCCCAAGTGTGCTGGGTTTGGAGCAGTCCAGCCTGAGAATGGGTGTGCTCCCCTGGGTCTGGGGCACTCTCTGCTGCTGACTCCTGCCAGAATGCTTCCTTGCTTACCTCTGGCCTCTTCTTTCCAAGAGTTAGCAAATCCTGCAGCTAGAGATGTTACTCCAAGGTAAATAAAGGGGAAAAGTGTACGTGCTGGGGAGCATTCATTGCTCATACATGCAACTAAAGGAACTGATGAAAAATAACAAGAAGAAAGGAGGGAGTTAATATTTCAAGAAGAAAAGGACTTTTACTCAACGTTTGTCTTTTCACTGTATCCGCTTATGTAGAAAACACACCATTAAATTTAGAATCTGTTTCCCTGGTGGGAGGGATTACCTTTAAAAGTCTTGAAAAGCCAGAGTACTGGGGTTTAAGAAGGACTTGAGGAGATGCTGGATGAACAAATGCACAGTCACACCTATTTTAATCTAGATAGAATATTAACAAATGAACAGTGTGACCATGGGGACTAAATGTGTGTAAGTGTTTGTAAGATTAAGGCTTAAAATGAGCAACAACTGGATCACACAGTTGTTGCAGAGCGTAATCTATTTTAAAGGGCCCACTGAATGAACTGTGAGGTCTGAGCTGATTTTTGTCCCTGCAAAAGTGGTTCCCAGTGCTCAGTAATGTCACTCTTCTGCTACCACTTGTTCACACTTGCAAAACTAACTGTGGCCAGTATTTAATCGTGCTTTAGTACCTTCTCGAATCGCTCTGGGCAGAGTGTGTTGGTGTTAATGACAACTGTGCAAGATAAGGGAAGCTTGCAGTTTAGCAATGGGACCTGTGGCTTTTCATCCTCTAGAAGGCAAATACCAAACTTGGACCTCTTAAAACAAAAAGCTTCCCCAAACCAGTGGCCCAGGTGCTCCTGCCCCCACTGCTAGACACCCCCTTTTCTGCCATGTATACCCTGCCCCATGAGGGGATGGATGGAGACCGTGGCAGAAGCTGCCTTTTCTCTGAAGGTACTGAGATTTGTGTGTCAGAAACATTTTTGAGTCTTGTGGAAACCATGAGACAAATCCAGAGCAGATAGTGTTTCCTAAGGGGTCTTCCTGGGCTCATGAGCTGACCTAGAAGCCAGGAGGTTCCCACCGTTCCGGCTGCAAATCCACCATTTTTCTTCTTGCTCAACATTTCCTAAATGTTGCAAGTGTACAAAACTATTGGAGATTTGAGGTGTTACTTTCTCCACATAAGTGCTAAGTTATGTTGCAGCTAAGGTGTAGTTATACTGTGGTTAGAGTTAAAATTTTTTCTAAAACCTCTATAACCACTAATTCATGATGTTTAAATATTAACTGGATGGAGGCAATTACACCAGGCTGATGATATACTTAAACTGTAAAAATGCATGTATAAAACCCAAGGGATTGTAATACTCAGGCATACAGATAGTTTAATTCTAAGATAAAAGATTTATTATTATTTAGCAAATATATATGTATATATATATATATATATATTACCAGGACAAAACTACATTATAATTGCATTCCTTTATTTGTTTAAAAAACCAAAACCAGATGAGCAACTGGGTTTTTTTCTCCCTAAGATACGGGCTCTGGGAAGTAGGAGAGTTTTGCCCTTGAAGGTGGATAATTTTGAAGGAATGCGATTAAAAATTGTAGCACATCTCCATAGCAAATCAATTATTCTTTAAATAAATTGGATGTTTATGATGCTGCAGTTTGCAACTTATAAAGGTGCTTGCAACCTGCCTAATTTATTCCTTATTTTGATGAGTCATGAAAACATTCTGTGTCTGCATTGGTAAAAATTTGGAATATGCCTACTTATGAGAGTAACATAATAAGATTTAATAAGGCTACCACAGCTGTTTCTTGAATACTTCTTTCCTTCGTGTTAATGGAGAAATCTGTGTTTTGCTTGTAAGGGAGATGCTTAATTTGTCATACGGTTGCTAAGTGCACCACTGAAATCATTGTTGCACTTGTATGTTGTTTTCAGCCCTGCCAACTCCTTTAGCAGTGTAGAAGCACATTCCACGGCTTGAAACTGCTCTGATACCAGCAGGCATGGTTTATGTCTACACCTTGCTTTTCAGCCCAAGGATGCTGAAGGGGGATGTCTGGTATGCACTGTGCCCATAGCTGCAAAGCTAAAAACCTGTAGATGGGAGTAAAATAAAAGTAAAAAATACTTGAGGGATTTTTGAGTCTGTGGTTAAATACACATTTTGGTGCCCATATTGTATAGGAGCAATCAGAAAGCTTTCCCTAATCCTTGTTTCGTGGTGGAGCTTGTTGGCGAGGTGTCAGCAGGAGGGTGAATAAATCACAAATTGTTGTGCGGGGAGGTGGGTGGCACCTCCACCCACGGCGGGTGCGCCGTGGGGGCCAGGGCTGCCGCAGGGATCTGTCCTGTGGGCTCCTGTGGAGGTGGTGCCTGTGCCCGCACGGAGAGCCTGCACGCCAGCTGCACAGACTCCTACACCTCAAGGGCGCTCTCCTCAGCTGATAAACAGTTTTCTCAGAGGAGCTGATGCGTTTGTCGGGCGTGCTGAAAGTTGCTTTTCTCTCTCACAGAATGAGGCAAAATTTCACCCCCAAGTGCCTTGTAGGTCAGCTAAAACACTGCCCTGTCTTGCCCATATACTTCATATTCGGCTTTATGTATTTTATCTCAACCTATTTAATAATTCAATTATGACTGGCAATTGGAATTTTAAAAAAAATCCCATTAAACCAGTTTCATTACCTAATTTTATTGATTTTTGTAACTTCATCGCTAATTTAGGTATAGGGGTTGATCTGAATCGGCGTAAATGTGATTAATGAAGAAATAATTTAAGTTGATTAAAAAGGGCTTAAAATAATGTGATTAGCCTATTGAGATTTGTGTGGCTTATTGGATTACACATTTTATTCCTGGAGGATTGCTGTAAGATTCAGAATGAAATTAAATTGGTCACCCTATCTTGGGCCCCTAGTGCTTGGTGGTAATCTCCAGTGCCACAATATTAGACCAGAAGGCACAGTCACATTCAACTGTTTTCTTTTGGAAAAACACAGGATTTAATTTTTTAGTTAATACCTAAATAATCAGGCCAAAAAATAGCACCGAAGTCTGGTCTGCTCTCCATTAAATAGGGCTTAAATGAAATCATGTTTGGTCTCATGGGACGTCCTTTTGGAAGGAATCAGGTGCTGATGAAAAAGTGATGAAGACTCTCCAGCCATCTTTGGGAGATTGTGACCATTGTCAGTTTTGCTTTTCTTGTTTAAAGTCTTGGCTTGATTTTGAATGTGTCAATTTCCAGGATTTAGAAGAATCTATCACTGGACAGTGCTGATCTTCAGATAATCTGTATATAATCATCTTAATAATCAATAATCCTTGTGGATCCATTCCAGCTCAGAATATTCTGTGATCTAAGATCTGTGACATCATAAGTCTGCATTTTGAGTTTCCAAGGGATCCATATGGATATGTAATTTGAAGGCCTTCTTAAAGTACATTGATTAGGGGTTTAATTAAACTACTCAATTGAAAGCATTACATTCTGAATAAAAATGCCCAGATATCCCTTAATTAGGGCATGAGGTGTCTGTTAAAGTTTTTCCTTATATTAATGCACATTTTATTAATACTAATTTAATAACTTATAAAACGGACAATATGTGTATTGAACTAAAAGAATCTGTAATTTCTTGCTTGAATGTGTTTTCCAAAATCTTCCTTATTCTTGTGGCACTTGTGAACTTTCCAATTTCCAAGGCAGTTTCTAAACTGAGAGCATCACATGATGGACCAATACAAAGATCTTAGAACTTTTCTATCCTGAGTAGATACCATGTTTATACAGCCGAGTATACTGTTTTGTGTGTGATCTTTTTGTTATATTCTGTGCTGATCATCCATGATGACAAAGTTGGCTTTTTTTACCCAAAATTATTCTCCTGCATCAGAGTCCTGTAAATAAGGACTGCCCCTTGTGTTTTTAGAATTATGACCTTGTATTTTGCTCCTTATTGGAAGATACTTACTTTTTTATGTATTGCCTGTCAAGCAGTCTTTTGACCGCTGACTCACATTCTATTATTCATCACTGTTGAAACTTGGCTTTGTATCATCTCCAGACTGCATGTGTATTGATTTTATGCTTTCTTCCAGGTCAGTCTAAAAATGCTAAATAGCACTGGGCTAACGAATGGGTCCCTGCAGGATCTCATTTGAAGCATTTCTTCATGATAAGTGTTTCATGTTTACTGTTGCATTTGAAAGTTATCGTTTATCTTGTGTTTGATCCATTTAATGTCTTCTGAGTTTATTTTTATTGCTGTATCTTCTTAATCAAAATGTCATTCTCTACCAAGTCAAATACATTGCAGAAACCATAATACATTACTGAGTCTATTACAATGACTTTGTGCTTATTGACCAAACTTTTAATATCATAAAAGCAGAGATATCAGGTTGGTCTGACAAGATCTGTTTTCCATAATGTTGGAAATAGTTAATGCTAATCATCTTTTTATTCTTAATAAAATCTTTTTTCAGCTTTTCCATTATTTTGACAGTGAAAATTACCCACTCACAGATGCAGTGCCAATCAAGTATTTAGAGGTGTAATGAAGGGGAGTACCAGTTGGGCATATTTTTCCTTAGCCAGGTCTTTCTAAACTTATTTGGCTTTTCCTCTGAGTTGCTACTGGCATTCTCTTAATTTTTGTCTCAGATGCATTCAAAGGTTTGGTAACAGAATGAGGATTTGTATGATGGAGTTCTCCTGGGAATGCTGCAGCTGAGATCTGTTTTTTCCAGACCTTGCTGCTACTCCTTCTGCTTGAAGACAGAAAGCCAAAAGTGTCTTTCTGTCTTTTTCAGGTTTATATTCCCTGCAGGACGATGAGTTCAATCCATGTCCAAGGTGCCCTTGCAGATGAAGAAGGATTAGAGCCTGTGAGCAACCCAAGTACTTGGCAATAACAGAATATTTGGGAGTGGTAGTGGTTGGAGACGTTACATCCAGTGAGCTGGGTCAGTCCCTGACAAACTATAAGCCTCCTGCCAGCTGGAAGTAGATCTGGTACTTGGGGTGTCCTAGGTGAAGGGGCTTTTTCCTCAGGGAGAATGGACAGTATCTGTGAAAAATCTTCATCAGGTGGCATCTTCCATAGGCTTATATGGAGACATTGTGTGCATGTATTGAAGTGGCATACAGGAACCTGTTTCTCACTGTAGATGTTGCTTAGTGCATGAAGGGATACTTGCACTTGTGGAAACCAGTTGGATGAAACTTTAACAGTAACGGCAGAAGGCTCTCAGAAGTGGTAGCCTCATTATAGGCTCTCATGTTCTTGTGCTCTTAGAAGCTTTTCAACCTTGTCTTCATGGCCCTTTTTACAAAAAAGAAGGGAGAAGTAGTGACTTCAGCATGGTATCATGCCAGAAAATAAACCCTTCTCGCATTGTGTGCTTTTCATTTCCAAAAGGCATTTCCAGATGGAGTCTTTATGTGCTGCTGTTTTTTTCTTTTGCTCTAATTTGTCATTTAAGCAGCAAAGGTAAATCTTCTTCAAGGTAAAATTGAATAAATTTGGTAATGTTAGTCATTTAAAAAAGAAAAGCAAAAAAGCAAGTACACAGCAAAGCATTTCTTAAACAGCAAATCATTTTGGTTCAGGTATTTTTCCTAAAGATCTGCTCCAGGCATTCTTTTGTATTTCCTTCCAGCCTTACACAACAGTATTTGTGAGTGATTTTTAGTAATGGAGCAAAAGAGGAGATCAGACAAGCCATTATAGTCTTGCCTCCTGTTGAGTTTCTCCAGTGGGGACTATTCAGCATCCCAGAATAGTTAAGCTATCGTCTTCACTGAGTTTTCCTGCTCTGACAGTACCTGTTTTGCAGGGTGACTTTTTTCATGAGAAGCTGACTGTCGCTATTATTACAGGCCTTGGTGGCAGTCCAGTGCCCATACCCAATGTCCTGGTAATCCTGGGGAGTTGAGGAAAGGCCACCATAAATGCAGATATTATTCACTGTTCCCCAGGACACTTTTCTTTCCTGTGTCTGAGCTCCCTTAGTCCTTGCTCTCTGTGAATTATGATAGTGCTGAGGCTTGTGCGTGGAGCTTGTGCTCGAGTTAAGCTGCTGGTTAGAGACAACTCGCTGGCTTTGCAGACATGCCAGTGGGACTATTTTGGTATTTGGAGAATTGTTGGACACTGTGTTCTGAAGCTGTTTCTCATGTATGTGTCCATGCTGTATTTTTGGCCTGCCTAAAGTTTTCTGTTTATTCCATTACGTGTGTGGCTCAGCTTTTAACAGTGTGTGTGTTAAATTTTTGATCTGGTCTTTGTTCCCCATGTGCACAAATCTCTGAATTAGTAGGAATTTTGCCTTGAAGAGGCTACAAAGGTTGATCCCACAGCACTAACACCTGCTCTTGCAGTCTTCCGAGCGGTGTTAGCCCAAGTGTGACTGGCATCATCCCCATAGCTGCCTGCACCAGGGATAAGGTGGTTTGGCTGTTCAGCCCCTGTGCAAAGGTAGCTGCTTCGTGCCGTGAGTTATCAGCCTGGATGAATTTTGAGTAGGCAACCTTTTCTTTGTTGACCTGTGAGTTGTCACAGTGGGTATCTATCGGATCCTGAGATCCTACAGGCCTTGCCAAGAAAGATTAGAGAGAGTTTAGCTCCTTAATTTGATGTGATAGCAGGGGCTGTGAGAAGAGTTGATAAAATCTGCAGAATGGGCAGTCCAAAGATGCTCTCTGAGGATGGCCAGAACATGGCTGAGATTTACAGAAGAACGCTTTGTGCGCTAATGATGAATACTGGCTTCCACTGATCATTGCTACCTGTACTAGTCATGTGCTGGTGCTGCGGGTTCAAGCTCTGAGCTGCATCTGATCAAATGGACAAAGCCTCACACGTGTATGAGATCCAGTTGCAGCCCTGGCCCAGGCTTTGACTTTGTGTTCTCTTGGATGGTTTATATAAATCTTTCCTGCTCTGGCTTACTTCATTATAGAAAAATTACGCTGTCATTTGTCAACCTGCTACACGGTGCTTTGAGTGCCATTAGTGACTCACTGACTTCTTTACTTTCTGTGTAAAGGTACGTTTTCCCACCACAAATACTGTAAAGCCTTCAGATTTTCAGGGACTGGGATTCTGTCTTTGTATAACTGAAATATCTAGAAGTATCCCAAAAAAACTTATCCTGTAGAGCTAATTAATTTCTCTTAGAAAACAAAAAATTGGGTAATCAGTTGGCCAATTAAATGGATCATCTGGAGTTTCCAGAGCAGATAGCTTTTAGCATGCACTTTTTGTTACAGCCTGTTTGCGAGGACAGACTAAGATGTCTGTCACTGATTTTTTAGTAGTAGGTTCAGGAGAAATGTCAAAGATTAGAATCAGACTTGTGAAAATGTGAATTGTTTTTTGGGGAAATAGCTCTTAATCACACTTAACAAGTTTATCTCTCAGGATTACTACTGAACTTCACATCTTTTCACAGGAGCCCTGCAGCTCTTTAAGGGTTTTTGGTGTGTTTGGGTAGGTGATGGTTTTTGCCTTTCGTATCCTCCTTAGCAGAATCCTGGAAGACTGTCAATGCTTTAGAGAGCCTTCGGGTAACTTAATTTCAGACAAATAATTCATGAGCTTGACCTTTGTGTGCAGGTTTGCTATCCAGCTCTTATTAGTGCCCTGGTTCCTAACTTCAGATGGGCAATTTATGTCCTATAGTTTTGACAAAGAGGGTGGGATGAGGTGGACAGTATGTTTACTCATATTTTTTTAATCCCACGTATTTATTTCTGTTAGCTCTTTGATTTAAACAGCATAAGTTTGAGCAGTCAAAGGTCGGGGTGAATGGGGTGGAGTTTTCCCACAACTGCTGATGGCTTAGTGATCCCACTGTTTATGCATCCTGTCCCTCTGACGAAGATGATGTGTTCAACAGGAGGGCTTCTCCTATTTTGAGAGTATGCTTAGACTGGTGTTCTGAATCCCTCCTTTAGAAGCATTTAGAAAATGTTAGGATGCAATCAGGCCAGCACACAGATATGTCTCCTTGGTCCTTAATGATTTCAGAGCAGCGGTGCATATGCTGAAATCTAAGTGCATATTGATGTGGTCTTGTGTTTGAGGTCTTGAGGTATTTTATATAATATTATGTAGGCTCAGGAGCAGGAAGGAGATGGAGTCATCCTGTTAGATCACTTTATAGGGGATAAGCAAAGAACTGAAGGAAACCATAGTTTTGAGTCACTTTGAAAAAAGTGTCTTGCCTTGGAAACACAAGGTTTCCCATGTATGTGGGGGTTTCCTTTTTGTAATTGCATATTGCATGCAAACGAATCATGTGTTTTTCTAGGAAGAATGCTTTGTATAGAGCTTAGTTGTCCCTGGTAGGAAAGATCTTAGGGTGGAATATCTACAAGCTAGTTCCACATTTTCACATTGATGTAGATTTCTCTTTTTGGCAAACATCATCCTTTCTTTTTGATCTTTCACTGCCACAATAAATTCAGTTCCATCAGTACAAGTGACTGAGGGTAAAGGGCAGTCCTAGGCCAGTTACTGTCCAGTTACCTAGGCAAGATCAATTTTGATGACCTTAGCATCTTGGAGAAAGATAGACTTTCCAGCTCCAAGATTCAGGGCTGCATCATTATGCTTTCTCATTGCTTTGGTTAATGAAGAGGAACAAGTGCTCTTGCATGGGTGAACACTGAGGAGAGGTTTTTTGATAACTTGCAGTGTGAATGTTCTGGGCAGGTAGCACAAGAGAGCAGGTTTCCTATTTATCCATGTAAGATTTTGGCAGCTTTTAGTTTGTTAGGTGACTGTACTTGTTCCTGTTCTTAGTATCCAGTAAAATGGAGCAGCAGTTTATCCACCGGAGACACTGCAGCACAGTATTCTTAGCTCAATGTCTTGTCTTAGATCAATCTGTTGAAATTGGATTAAGGTAGAGATTTAAAGAAGGCAATAGCTATACTAAAATTAGAACATAAAGTCTGGAGTCTCAGTTGGACAAGCATAAGATCAGTGGGGAGGCACAGGGTATCGGAATTGTCCTCTCCAGGCATTGGTGTGAGGGGGGCTCAGTGGTGAGAGGACACTTCTTGAAGAAAACACTGCTCTGCTCCCCAGGGTGATCGCTGGGGATCTGAAGGTGTGTGGCCTGGCTAAACCACGGTGTCAGGATGCAGAGGTGCTTGTTCAGGCGTTGGAAGTGTGGTAATCCAAAGGCGAGTGCCTGGGCTGTCAGGCTGAGAAGGCAGCATTGGAACAGAAACACCTTTTGAGTTTTCGCAAGACTGGAATAATTAACTTTGTGATAATTATGAATGAAAACTGTCACATTATATCTGAAGTAACAGATCTCACTTTAAAAGACTGAGAATGCTCCTAGTCTGGAGAGACCAAGAGGGGAATAGCCGATGCAATAATAAGCTCAGTTAGCAATTGCAGTTTTGTGGGGTTTGTATGTATTCTACATTAGATTGAGGACATTGTTAGTATCAGTTAAAATAATCCTGTCAATGTCAATAATACTTAAATCTTGTTAATTGTAGGCAATTAGTCTGTGGATTAGGCTTGAATTCTGTTCAGTTGATTGAAAGATACAGGGAAGTCCTACTCTGACATGATGAAATGCTGTTGTACAATTCTGATGTTCCTTACATACCACTAAGTACAGAACCAGAAGTATCCATCAAAAGTAAAAGCAGGGAAAGAGGACACAGGGGATAATCTAATCCCCACCAAAATCCCTGAGGGGTCAAGACTGAGTGTTAAAAGGAAACTTTTGTTGTTTGTCCATGAGGTCAGTTAGGGTTTTTTTTCCCACCTGAATACCTGAAAAATGGTTGATTAATTCCCTGACTTACTTTGATCAAAAGGCATAGGTATCTTGGAACTAAAAATAAATGTCTTTTATTTTTTGCAGAAAAAAAGTAGTTACAAAACATTTGTGCCTCCCAAGTTAAGACAAAATATCAGACCTGTAGATAAATTAGATAGGCTGCTCTGATGAGATTTCCAGGTCTGGCCCTGAGGAACCTCTGTCAAGGAATGAATCACTGCAGATTCCAAGGCCATTAATATGTCTAACTATATGAGAAAAATAATCCTAATTAATCATCAATCTGAAATCTAAATATTGCTTCTGTAAACATTAGGAAATAAAAAGAGCCTCTTCTAAAACCCGTGGAGTAATTCGCTACATTCGTTTGTATTCATTAGCATCTACTGCCTGAAGATTTTCATAGCCAAAGCTGTGTATTAAAACACAGTATGTTAATTCAGGAACAGAATATTTTAGCATAAAATTGTAATTTAAAAAGTAGCTGACCTGAGACACTCGCTTCATTGACTTTCTTCCTGTTTTTTTAAGACCTGTTCTCATAATAGGAACTAAATAAATGGCAAGAGTAATTACTCTTGTCAGTAGAAGCCTCTGTACTAGTTTAATGAGAAATCTTTATCATAAGAAGTTTAGAGGTTTTAATTTTGTTCCCAGCAGATCCCATGCCTTCAGATTCAGTAGTTAGGGGCCTGAGGGTTTGGAAATATTTTGGATGTTAACGAATGAAGTGAGTGAATGACAACAGCAATTTTGTAGAAACGTTCATACTGACTAATTTGCTGAAAGCATCTATACAAACATGCAAATGAAGAGTGGAGAGATTCTTATGAGCACCCAGACCAATGCGCTGTGGCTTGGGGAGCTACACAAGGTCGTGCTCAGACAGTGCAGAGCATCAAAGGATGGAGATGGGTGGATGGAGGGCCTTGCTAGAGCAGGGCTTGTGTGTAAGATTTGCAGAGGAGTGTGACTTGAGGGAGGTTGAATGACACAGCAGATAAATTGGAGCTGGGTGGAACCAGCTGCTGGGGTAGGGAAGGGAAATCCAGGTTGCGGAGGGTTTGGGATTCAGGGGTTTTGGTGTCTCAAAGCAGATCCCCAGGGGCTGTTGGAAAGCTGATCCCTGGTGCATGTCTGATGCCAGGGCCTGAGGCAGCAGCGTGGAGGGCTGTGTGCTTAGGCCCAGCATCAACCTTTCATTGCCTTGGGACTCTTTTTCCATTCAAAATCCGGGCAGCTGAGGTCCCTTTGACAATGGAAGGCAGAGAACTAAGGAGGTATTGCTGGTGGCTAGGGAAATAGGAGGGAAAGCAATTTTAGCAAGTCTTTCACAATTAATTGCAGTCTTGAGTGATGTTTTAAAAATATTTTTGGTAGCTGTTGAATAGTTTACATACTAATGGGGTAGATGGAACTCATGCAGAGAAAAGAATGATTTATACTTTATTGTGAGATGTTTTGAATTGATAATGTGCAGGGAAAGGTTCAAATTTAGTTGCTGCACTAACTTTGCAGGCAGCTGGGTTTACATTCAGCAGCATGAAGTAGTTGATACTGAAAAGACAATCGCATGTCTGGCTGAGTATTTTCTCAAGAGGAGTTAGAATATATTTCCTTGAGACAAAGGCTGTGGATTTCTTGTCTGGCTGTCCATTTTCCTGCAGTGCTTTGTAGTTGTTGTACACAGAAATGACCAGAATAACTACTTCTCAAAACAAGTTGGGGGACAAGAGAGTGTGATATATCTGCTTTGAAACTGGACATAATGTATACAACTGGATACTGCCTCCTCACAGCTGTAGCAAGTTGCTGAGATCTGGAAGACAGTTTAATAGTTGCAAATGTCACTCATGAAAACTTGCCATCTCTAATGCCACAGTCAATCAAGTCGTTTTATAGCCCAGTATATTTTATAGCTCAGTAGGGAACTGAATTGTGGGAAGGAATAATATGTTGTGTTTTGAGGTTCAGAAGAACATTAATTATCTTTACGTAAATTTACCTTTTCTATTATTTATGCACTAGTGGAGTGGCCAAAGAAAAGATGCTAATTTTTTTTTAATGTAATTATTCCACAGGATCCTTCAAACCAAAAATGTGGAAGAAAGAAAACAGTGTCCTTCAGCAGCATGCCATCAGAGAAGAAAATAAGCAGTGCCAGCGACTGTATCAGCTTTATGCAGGCTGGGTGTGAATTGAAGAAAGTTCGTCCAAATTCCCGGATTTATAACCGTTTTTTTACTCTGGATCCTGACCTGCAGGCTCTTCGCTGGGAGCCTTCCAAGAAGGATCTTGATAAAGCCAAGCTTGATATTTCTGCTATAAAAGAAATCAGACTAGGGAAGAACACAGAAACATTCAGGAATAATGGACTTGCAGATCAGATTTCTGAGGACTGTGCACTGTCGGTAATTCATGGTGAGAACTATGAGTCCCTCGACTTGGTTGCCAATTCAGCTGATGTGGCCAATATTTGGGTGTCGGGATTAAGGTACTTAGTTTCTCGTAGCAAACAACCCCTGGACTTGATGGAAAACAGCCATAATACCCCACGGTTTGCCTGGTTAAAAACTGTATTCGAAGCAGCAGACATTGATGGCAATGGCATTATGTTAGAAGATACAGCTGTGGAGTTAATAAAGAAGCTTAACCCCACCTTAAAGGAGTCAAAGATTAGATTAAAATTTAAGGAAATTCAGAAGAGCAAAGAGAAACTGACAACACGAGTAACAAAAGAAGAGTTTTGTGAAGCATTCAGTGAACTTTGCACAAGACCTGAAGTGTATTTCTTACTTGTGCAGATATCCAAGAACAAAGAGTACCTGGATGCCAATGATCTCATGCTGTTTTTAGAGGCTGAGCAAGGAGTGACCCATATAACAGAAGAAATGTGTCTAGATATTATACGCAGGTATGAGCTTTCTGAAGAAGGGCGGTTGAAAGGTTTTCTTGCAATTGATGGATTTACTCAATACTTACTGTCCTCAGAATGTGATATTTTTGACCCAGAGCACAAAAAAATTGTCCAAGACATGACACAGCCTTTGTCACATTACTACATCAATGCATCCCACAATACATATCTAATAGAAGACCAGCTCAGAGGGCCAGCTGATATCAATGGTTATGTCAGAGCTTTAAAGATGAGCTGCCGGAGTATTGAACTGGATGTCTGTGACGGCCCAGATAATGAACCCATTATTTGTAACCGCAACAACATGACATCGCCACTTGCCTTTCGAAATGTCATCGAGGTAATAAACAAATTGGCCTTCTTTGCCTCAGAATATCCTCTTATTCTCTGCTTGGGGAACCACTGCTCTGTACAGCAGCAGAAGGTGGTGGTACAACACATGAAAAGAATCTTTGGAAGCAAACTGTACACAGAGGCACCTTTATCCTCAGAAGTCTACCTCCCATCACCTGAGAAACTGAAAATGAAGATCATTGTGAAGGGGAAGAAACTGCCCTGTGACCAGGATGTATTAGAAGGAGAGGTCACAGATGAAGATGAAGAGGCTGAAATATCCCGAAGACTGTCGGAGGACTTCTCAAGGGAACCGAAGCTGATCTGGCTCTGCAGGGAGTTGTCTGACTTGGTGTCCCTATGCAAATCTGTCCAATACAAAGACTTTGAGACATCCATGAAATCCCAAAATTATTGGGAAATGTGCTCCTTCAGTGAGGCAGAAGCCAGTCGGATTGCAAATGAATACCCTGAAGATTTTGTTAACTACAACAAAAAGTTTCTGTCCAGGGTGTACCCGAGTGCTATGAGGATAGACTCCAGTAACTTAAATCCTCAAGATTTTTGGAACTGTGGTTGCCAGATAGTGGCAATGAACTATCAGACGCCTGGGCCCATGATGGACCTACACACTGGTTGGTTTCTACAGAACGGGGGATGCGGGTATGTTCTCAGGCCTTCCGTGATGCGTGACGAGGTGTCTTACTTCAGCGCAAATACCAAGGGTATTGTTCCGGGGGTCTCCCCCCAGGTCCTACATGTCAAAATTATTAGTGGTCAGAATTTTCCAAAGCCCAAGGGTGCATGTGCAAAAGGGGATGTCATAGACCCCTATGTCTGCATAGAAATACACGGGATTCCTGCAGACTGCACAGAACAAAGAACTAAAACTGTGCAGCAAAACAGCGATAACCCTATTTTTGATGAAAGCTTTGAGTTCCAGATCAATCTACCAGAGCTGGCCATGATCCGCTTTGTTGTTTTGGATGATGACTACATTGGGGATGAGTTCATAGGGCAGTACACCATCCCACTGGAGTGCTTACAGCCCGGATACAGGCACATCCCACTGCGCTCTTTTGTTGGTGATATCATGGAGCACGTTACCCTCTTTGTTCACATTGCAATAACCAACCGAAGTGGAGGCGGGAAGGCACAAAAGCGTAGCCTCTCAGTGAGGATAGGGAAGAAAGCAAGGGAGTACACCATGCTGAGGAACACTGGTCTCAAGACTATCGATGACATCTTTAAGCTGGCAGTGCATCCACTGCGAGAGGCTACTGACATGAGAGAAAATATGCAGGTATGAGACTTACATTGTGTGTGTTTGTGTGTCCTGAATGTGGAAGTGAAAGTCCTGGTGTGAGCTGCTGGTAGAGTAGGCTTTGTGAAGCTTGTGGAAGCTGGTGAAACTTCAGACCCACAGCTATTGTCAACCTTTAAATGGACATTGGCAGGCTGATAGTTACAGGTGCTAACTAAGAAGCAAGCATAGGATTAGGCAGAAATGTTTTAAAGACCACTGTGCCCTCTTCAAAGATGTTTTACTGGTTGATTTTTTTTTTCCCCTGAGAAAGCAGAATTTGAGAGTACATTTGTGTCCCCTGCCTCTGGTCCCAAATACTATATTTCCTCATTGGTTCTTGAAAATGTCAACAAGCTTTTGGTTTGCTAAGTGAGTATGCTCTTAATTTTCTTTGAGTGAGTATAAGAAGCAGTCAGTGGATGTGTCATTAAGGTCTTGTCTACACCAAAGAAACCCACTGTGCAAAGAGCAGCGTGTTTTCCCGAGTGTGTGTCGCCACTGTTTGCCCCAGGGCTGCAGATGTTCAGCACAGGCGCTGAACGCCACGTGGATTGCAATTTCCTCCCTGCTGAATAGCTGTTTTGTCTTGGCTGGTTGGGGGCTGGCACAGACACCAGTGCCATGTCCCGGCTCAGAGGGTCCCCTGGCACTCTGTCCCCATGCTGCTCTGTGCAGCAGAGCCTGCTGTGGCCAGCAGCATCAGGGCCCAGGTGCACAGCACTGTCACAAGTGCTTGGGTTAGACCTTCGTGGCTGGCAGGATGTGAAGTGGCAGCGAGGCCAAACAAGAACCTGCCCAGTGCTCTCTTCTGTGATGGTGGTGACTGCAGCTTGATTAAAGGACAGCTCAATTCAGAGCTTCAGGCACTGCCTAGAAACAAGACTGAGTAGCATTAAACAATGAGTTTTCCGTAATAAATAGCTGGAATCAGCCGTAGCTATCTCCTTGGTAAGGATACAGAAACCGTTCATTTTTTTCTCTCAAAAACAGGAGAAAAACGCGCAGCACGTCATTGACCCCACTCTTCTGGATGGAGTCTAAAGTAAATGAAATGTTGACAGCTGGAAAAGTTTGCGAAATGACATAAGCTTTAAATCGCTCTCAAAGGAATAGTCTCAGCATATTTTTAAGAATGGGAAACTCTTCCAGCCTTTCCTTTCCTTCAGGCATTGAAAGTAACTAGTTTGAACTGCTGACTCCACCTTCTGTCTAGGTCAGGCACTATATATGAACTACATAAATGAAAATGTTCTGAATTTGACTCAGAAACAGCATTAGTGTGCCTTCCAAACAAAAGTTCAGTAAAAGATCATGTTCTGGGGAATGCTGTGTAAAGACACAGTTTTAGATTTAACTGCATGCTCTCGTATTTAATTAATGAGAAAAACATCTATTACTTAGCCAGGCATTGTCTGATGATTGGTTTTTTTTCAGCAAGTTGTGGGAGGAACATTTGCAAGGTATGGGTAGTTATAATACTCTTACTTGGGTTTTGTGCATCTTAGTCACTCCTTGTGCGACTCCAGAAGCTAAATGATGGGTGCATGTCAGCTGTATATCCTCTGACCTGATAAATAAATAAATCCTGGCATGTCAGTTTGGTTTGACCTGTATATCCGGTATTGATTTTCTTACATGTGACCTCTGAAGGGGAAAGACTGTGTTTCTTTATGATGTGGTAATGTAAGGCTGAAAACAAAGTGAGTTTTTCCTGCTTGCCTTTCCCATGGGAAATACAAAGTCTGTCAAACTTGTTCTTGCTGGAGGATGATAATGATGGGAGAACAAAGTGATTACAGCATCAAAAGTGATTGGAGTCTAAGCAGTTGGGAAGAGAAATAGCGTTTTAGGCTGATGGTTTAATATGCCAGGGACCAGAACTTGTCCCTGTTAGGGCTGGATTTGCAATGCAAAGTGGCTGAAGAGCTTGCAGTTGTGATAACTGAGCCTGGGAGAAAGCTGGAGCTGGCGGTAGGCTTCGGGACAGAGAATGGGGCTGAATTCCTGTGTGAGATGGAATCCTGTGGTCCATGGGGGCCCGGGGATGGTGAACAGCGGGACAGCACTGCCTCCCATCAGAGGGGAGAAGAAGAAAGGGCTGTCAAGGTAATTAATGGCAGGCAGGGGGGACTGAGTGGCCAGTGGTAACAGGTGCTGAAGTGTTTGTGTCCCTCCCCCAGAACGCCATGGTGTCGGTGAAGGAGCTGTGTGGGCTGCCGCCCATCGCCAGCCTCAAGCAGTGCATCCTGACCCTGTCCTCGCGCCTCGTGAGCAGCGACAACGCGCCTTCTGTGGCCCTCTGCATGAAGGACACCTTTCCTTACCTGGAGCCTCTGGGGACCGTGCCCGACGTGCAGAAAAAGGTCCTGGCAGCGTATGACCTGGTAAGCACCTCAGCACTGCTACCTCTGCCTTTCCCCACTATGAATGGGGCAGGCTGTGCCCGCTGGCTTTCACACGCCCAAATGTTCCAGTTAAACAAACAAGGCTCTTCAAATGACTCGAGCTATGCAAAGTTGGCCTTTAATCACCACAATGCCACACTGGGCTTTTTGTTGTTTCCTTTTTCAAACACGGTTATGGCTAGTACAGGTTGGCATTTGAAGAGGACTTTGTTTACAGAACTAGCGGAAATTCAGCCTGTACTGGCACTGTTAGTCCTTGTCCTTGGGAAGCAGCAAGATTTGTGTGCTGCCCTTTGCTGGCCTCTCCGCAGCAGAGCACAAGGCCATTAGATAGGGAGCTGCAGCATGGGAATTCCCAGGCAAAGCCGAGCCCTCCCTTTCCCTACGCTTTGCAGCAGCGCTGTTAAGTACTGCCCCTGTCAGATGAAGTCAGTGTTGCTCTTGGGGAGGGCATGGCAGAGTTGGAAGGGAAGGTTAAAAGGCCATTTCCTTGCACGGGGAAGGAGAGGTCAGTATGGTACAGGAATGCTTATACAAATGTAGAGACACGAACTGGAATCGTTCCAGATGGGTGCTGCTGCTCGTTGTATGACATATGTCACTGCTGTGGGTGACTGAGCAACAGCTGTGCGTGGCTTCCAGCAGCAGAAGTTGCTGTCACACTGTGCCTCTTGGGCCGTGGGGGTGCCCCGCTGCTTCCCGGCCTCTTTGGCGGTCTGCAGCAACCGATAGCAAGATGCACAGTTCTGCCAAGCCTGACTTAAATACTGCACTGTGGCAGCCAGACTGAGTCAGGACTCACGTTCAGAGGACAGCAGTTATTTCTGCAGCTTGCGTTCATAAGGAGTAAAACGGTGAATAATGCTGGGAGGATCAAATTGCTTCCAGAGATCCCTATGTGTTGCAAAGAGTGTTCACAGCTTTGACCAGCTATTCAATGTGCCAAATGCTCACCTCCTTTCCATCTCATTTTTTGCCTTTATAATGCACTTTTCAAGGGAAAATCAGCTTGTGGGGTGGGGGAAGACACTGATGTTGATTAAAACAGAAATACCAGAAGTACTCTGAAATAATCCCTGGGTTCCTTCCAGAGTAGTTTCTACTACTTGGAAGTGATTAAGTTATGGTAATAAAATGCCAGCTGTAACAATACCAGAACAAGGATTCGTGAATCCAGTTGATTGCCTTATTTTAGATGGAACTTTTTTGGGGTAGATTTGTTACATGGTCTCACATCTTTCTGAAAGAGCAAATACCACATAAATAAGATAAGATGTCTTTGGAGACCTGCTTAATGGAGATTTACCAAAATGAATGTGTCATCTCTTATCTCTGTAATTATATACTGAAGAGTACACATGGGACTTTTCAAGGCCTCCTTGTACTCTGGAAACAGTTTTTCAATTTGAATAGGTGAAAGGCCTCTTTTGGATGTAGACAAAAACACTTGTATAACTGTTTTAGATGATGGTTGTTCTCACATTTGTCTCCGATGGGGAAAGATGTAACTTGAATGTCAAGAGAGCATGCAAACAGTTTAAAATCAGAGAGAGAGAGAAGGGCCTTGCCTATGTAAGGATTGATTTGAGATATAATTCTGTTAAGGAGAGCATGATACGTTTTTTTTACCCTCTTTGGCTGTGACTGCCTCTTACTTTGCTAAAACTATTTGCTTCTGAAAAAGAAAGCTGGATTTAATAAGTGGTTTTGCTACATTTTGGATGTTTGCGTTTTGAGACAATGCCAGCAGCAGAATATTGAAATCTATTTAACCTTTTCTGTGTTTGAATAAATGAATTGTCTCTATCAATCTTGATATTTGAAATCAGTGTGGGAAGGGGTTTGCATTTTGAATGTTGACAAGAGGCTTCTCCTTGCTGTATAATGAGCTCATATAATCCAGGGTATATTTATTTTTAATAATTTTATTTTTGTTCAAATGAGATTACAAGGAGATGTTGGCGGAAAGCAATATAAAATATTTTAGCTTATTTATTAATTTTAATTCAAGATATACTACAGTTCAGCCTTTTATATTGTTGATAAATATGGCTTCAAGGAACTGGATTCACAAGTGCTTGCTGCATGTCTCTTCACTTCAAAGCACTTTTCAAATGAATAGGCCTAAGAGCATTTTTAAATGCATAAAATAAAATCTGTTTATATTGGTCTGTCTTTTGTATGAATAGGCTATACTTCTTAATTCCTTTTACAGTAAAGTGGAAAAAAGTTTGACCCTAAATCCCACAGTGTAACTGCAGGTCTGCCTCACTGGGCCCCACGGCACAGGGAGCTTGAGTGCTGGGAAAAATCCTCCTCACCACCTCTGAAAACACTACATGTGCCACATTCTTCAAAAAGTCTGCTTTGAAAATAATTTCTGATAAAAACAGCCGTAATATGTTAGAATTTTTTTTCCCCTACCAGAAAATTGCCAACTGAATATAACTTTTTATTTTTGCACGGAAAGTATAGACTCTGCCTGTGTGCTTAATGGGGCATAAACAGGGCTGATGGTCCAGGGAAATGGAGGTGCAAATGCTCAGAGACCTGCCACAATGATCTGGAAAACAATTAACTGTCTGTTCCCTCCTGCTCGGCCTTTGTCAGCTGTGAGATAGACAAAGATCCGTTTGTGCGGTTTGTTTGTTTTTTCCTGGGCAATTAATTTTACCATTGTGCTCTGCATTAAATATTTTCTTTTGAGAGAGACCCTATTAGAATGAAATTTAATGTGCTTTGTTTAAGGAACCGGAACAATTTGTCAGGACTGTGTTTCTCTCATTTTATGGTGGCACTGCAGTGGTTTAGTGGAGCTGTTGTACCTCTGACCGTGTCTCATGTAGGAAGAGGCTTCATTGATATTACTGAGTTGTATGGGAGTTTCTGCAGAGGAGAGCAGGGAATAGGATTTGCCAAAATCAAGAAAATAAGGTGGACTGTTGACAATACACAGACAAGATCTTTGAAAAGTGTGTCAATGATCAGAAATACAGTGTACAATGGCTAATTTCAATTTACAGCTTTAGTTGATACCATACATCGAGCGTGATGAATGGATTCTGGTCATGCTGTCATTGCCTCCCACACACAAACATCCTAGGATAGTGTACCCTGTCACTTTTAGAGTTGTTCTTCAGAGCTTTCCTTTCCCACGAGGAAGGGCTCTCGCTCTGCCTCTCTACCTGTGTGCTCCTCCTTGTCAGTGGTTGCTCAGGTGGGCAGCATGTGCAGTGTGCCTCACAACCTGTCAAATTAATGCCGGTGTTCTTTGATCACACCTAAAAAAGGAATTACTCCGTGTGAAGAGAAGGGATGGGGCCCAGCTGGACCTGGCAGATGGTTGAATTATTCATTGCAAACAGTTACCCTGTGAAGTTGGGATTTTTTTTGGTTGAGAATTGTTTGGAAACAGATTGTGGTTACTGTGTCTGCACGATACATTCGTGTGCTGATGCAAGCATGCATGAACTCAGGGACACTTGTGCACTTTGCATTTCAGTTATTGATTAAGCATTATTTTTCTCCAAGATCAAACAATTGAATAATTTGAAAATCAAAAGCAATAAACAAGTGATAATAAATGTTCTTGGTTTTACCCAATCTCCTGGCTCATGTGCGTACAGAAATTTTTCTAAGAAAAATGAGGTGTCCAAGTTATCTTTACATGTTTTCAAATCATAAATAACAAGGAGTGTAAGAAAGGTTGAACAATGCAGCTATTTGTTGTATAAACTCACATTGACATTAATGTTTTTCTCTGTATTCAAGCCTGATCTTGCTGTGTTGAAGCAGGCAGTTTTGGAAGGACAGGGTGGCTGTAGGTACTGCTGAGAGATGGCAGGGTAGTTAAGAACACCCTGGCCAACATGGAGATGGATTGGGGATTTTCGAGAGGAGAAGAAGCATCTGTGAGGTTGCTGAGAAATAAGTTCAGGTATTTGATGGCAGTGGTTTTGTTGACATGGGTATTGGTCCATGCATGCTAGCAGAGGTCTGCTGAGGTGTGTGTGAGGTGAACTGCTCTTTGTCTGCTGTTCTTTCATATTCGGTCTTTTTGGGCTTGCCTTGGTGCAGGCATGACTTTTTTCCCAAGAAGAAAGTCCTTTTTCCCAGTAATTATGTAAATGCAAAATGACTAAGTAGATTTTTGTGAGCTTTTCCATTGAAATTCATACCTCAGCTGGTACAGAGTCATCCCCAGAGGAACATTTTTCACAATTCTCTAAGCAGCTGAAGACAAGGGATATTGCAGAGCAGAGCATCCACTGCCAAAGAAGTGTCATAATGCACTGACGTCAAACACAGTCCAGCACATGGACATTGTCTTGAATTTGTATTTGTTTTAAAGACTTTTCCATCCAAAATTGGACATAGACTGGGAAAGTCCGTTTTTTTCCACTTCTTACTAAGCAAAGTCCTGTTTCTTTCTCTACTTCTTACAATTCTCTCACCCACTGCTCTCAAAATTTCTTGCTCTGATTGCCCATGTCCATTAGTCACTTCTAAAAGAGAACCTGAAAAGAGTCAAATCAGAACTTCCCTTAAAGAATGATGTTCCAGTTGGGTACTTTAGTTACTCTGTTTTAGCATAAGCGTGTTGAAAACTGACCTTTCTCTCTCTTCCTCCATTGCTCCTGTTGTTCTGTAGAGGACTGGTCTTCGTGCCCAGATCACGTCCTGACACAGTGATTCCATATTGTCCCAGAAATATTTCTAACTGAAAACATGAAATTGGAATTTAAGGTGAATTTTATGCCGGTTCTTCTCTATTTTGTGTCAGTAAGGTATTTCAGGTGTTTCCAGCTCATGTAACCATCCTTGATAGGTGTTTCTTGTGCTGGGCTGTTGCAGGAAAAGGCTCAGATACCAAAATCTGGCTTGAAGTATATTGGGACAGAGACAAGGTGATGGACACAACGGTGGACAGCAGCATTCCTTCCCATGTCCTGGCACCGCATACCCATGACAATGAAGAGTTTTGCCTCACACAAAAAAACCACAAAAAAATCCTCAAAAACAAACTCACCATCAATCAAAACCAATTCAAAAAAAATATTGGGACAATGGCCATGAGGAGACACCTAAGAGAAAGCTTCCTTTTAGTCTGATGTTCAGTCAATTTCTGTTCTAAACTTCGGAATATTTATGAAAGGTTTCCTTGAAGTGTCCCTTTTTTCCTCATTTACCTTTCCAGCAGGAGCAGTGCTTTAATTTGCTACCAGGAGCTTTTCCTCTCTTTTTTTGTCTTTTCTTGGTGAGACTCTGCTGTGTTAATTTCCTCTTTCCTTTTCAGTTTGTAGAATAATTCACAATGAAAAGAAGAAATTGGTCTTTAGCACAAGAGTTCATTAAAGTAAAAAGAATATTCTTTTGTTCAGTTTGTACTGATCCTGTGATTAAGCTGCCTTTAGTACAGGCAATAAATAACCCTGTTAATTTCATGTGAGTAATGTGATGCCCTCAGCATTAAGATATTTTGAATTTCACTTAAAATTTATTTAGTTTAACAGAAGTGACAAAGTAAAGCATTGTTCTTTGCATGAAGCACTGGGATTTTTAATTTGATATTCCATGCTATACTTAGACACTGAAGTGAGACAGGTCAGTTATGTTTTCAACCCTTAGTCTGCTCTACTTTCTGGGTCTTATATACCAGATAAGGAGAGAACTCCTGGGTTTGTGCCAGCTCTTACTACCTATGCTTTTTTTGAGAGAATCCAGCATGATTGTTACAGAATGCTTCAGGTGGATTGAGACTGATCAGGTTTATACTTCGTCCCTATACTGGAATCAGGTTTTGTGTGCTTTCATTCTTGTTTTTGTCCAGTTCTCCCCTCACCGCCCCCAGTTACATTAAACACATTGATCAGTAAAGTTTATCACCTTCTTTTTGACATGGGAAATGCAAGTTGTCCAACGAAATCCTGCCAGCTTCAGCAGCTGATAAAATGGTCCTCCCTCTGAGTGGGCCCAGATACCAACATCCATCCTCTAAAGGTTGCTTTTCAGTAAATGTCGCTTGGACGTTAATCCCTCGAAGCTCAGCGTTCAGGAGTTAACACACTCTGGTGGCACACAAGACTCCTGAGGGAGTAGGACATCTCTTGCTCTGTGAGAGTCACTCACAGAAGCAAGCTGCCGTTTGGGAGCTGACATTAAACAGCATCCTGACGGGCTCCAGCCAGATGGCTGGGACTGCACAGCTGCCTGGAGGGCTGCTCAGTGCGGATCTGAGCAGAGGAAGGGTGCATGGAAGCTCATGCTGCAAACATCAGAAAGCTCACTCTTCACTTTTGAGGCAGGTTGGTGGGTTTCGAAGTGTTACTGGCAAAAGTGGACTTGAAAGTCTCAGGCTGTCATGTGATTTATGGGGTTGCCTTCCCAGCAGAAAATCTCACAGCCTTCCATGTTGTGTTTTTAGGGCTTCTGGTTCTTGTCACTTCTAGAAGAAGTAGATGACATCCTCAAACAGATGTGATGGCAGCTAGAAAAGCAGGGAGTGATTCAGGCTGGGAAATCATGGACTCATTTCAGAACTAGTGACAAAAAAGAAAAAGCGTATCTAGGTGCCATGACCCTATGCTGTAACTTTATTCCTGGATAGCAGCTCCTTGCCTGTTTTATTCTTGTCTGTTTGAATCAGTCTGTTCTTCAAAGTGAACACCCAGGCTTTGTCCTTGCCCTGTCCTGTTGTTGTGGTAAAGGTGCCGTAGGCCAGCCAAAATCTTATCTCATAATTGGCTTTGGTCCCATTATTTCTACCTAGTGCATAATTTCTACCCAGTGCATTATTTCCTAGAACATGTAAGGGAGAATGACAGGTGGTGAACTGAGGTTGTCCCCTAACCCCAGTTAACAGAGCTGAGGAACTCTGAAACTACTCTCAGAATTTGTCATGGGACAAAAGCTGCTTATTTTTGTCAAGATTGCTGCCTAGTGGGAAGATAGGAACAGGTTATATTCTGCTACATGATCTGTTTTTAATTGTTTGTTCTTGCTGAGCTGAGAGCAGTGAGACTTTGATGTCAGCATCAAAGGAGTGGAGGGTTGCTCTACCTACTCTGCACTAAGGGAAAATTGACATCCTAGTCCTACTTTTCTCTTAAAAAATGAATATAATACCATCATGTCTGAGAATCCTAAAACAGGCATACCAGAAACTCCTGGGAGTGGGTCCAGTAGTTGCATGATTCTCAAGCCTGCTTTTTTTGTGTGTGGTAGGATAATTTCTTGTGGCTGTATATATATGTGTATATATATGTATGTATGTGTGCATGTGTATATATAAAAACCTCACAAGTCACGTTCTGCTTGAGGGATCTGAGCCCAGGAGAGTCTGACACGTTGGATGTCCTGTACCAGCTTAGCTGTAGCTGACCTCATGGGGCAAACTTTGCTGCTGGGTAGGAAGCGCAGGCACAGACCAGCGGGGACCCAAGCCCAGGGTGATGGCTACAGGGGGTGCAGGAGCCATGGAGATGCTGGCATCACCTGGCTGGGCTGGGCAGTGCAGGCGCTGCCTCACGGGCCCCAGCTCTGCACGTGCAAGAGGTGCACGTTTGGCCTCTGCCTGCCTCTTCAGTGACTTGCAGGATTTTTGGGACTCGTACTGTCTTCACTGCTCGGACCAACCTTCAGCATTTGCAGTTGTTGGCTGAATGGCTCCTTCAGCACAAAAGGATAATGTGCTGTGGTACAGAAAAGCCAGAGAGTGGGTAGAAATTGTCATTTCTTTCTAGATGACAAGTGAAAATACCAAAGAGGAAAAGAATCAACGTGATGCATGAACAGGCAAGTAATAAGAATGAAAGGCAAAGGATACTCCTGAAAGTAATTTAAATCTCAGGCATATCTACTGGGCATGTTCTGTTAAAAAACAATTTTGCACTCTGTAGGTATATCAGGCTTTTTTCATTCTGCCTGTGAAGCTGATAATGGATTTTGTTTTCCGTATGTTGTTCTTTATATTAAAGGAAAGGCATAGGTATTTTTATTAAATGCAGCCTTAGTACATTTAATTAGAAATAAAGATGGGATAAGAAGCAAAATTTGGATCTGAATTTCTCCAGAATTCGGAAATTTGAGTGTGACAAGTGGAAGTGTCTCTCATTCCTTGTGTCTAATTAAAACAGTAAGATGTGCTAATTTGCAAGTGTTCATTTATTACTGTTATGCTGTCTTCCACTAAAATCATCAAAACCTACTACTTGGGTTTTCATATTTAGCGTATTTGAAAGTAAGGAGACTTTTAGCAGTTGCAGCATTTTGGCAAAGCTTTCAGGCAGTGACTTCTGTAATTTCAGGGTGTTACATCAGGCAGTCACTCTTCAGTTTGCTTCATTTCTAATTGGCACTGCTCTTGTGCTGTTTGGGTTTGATTGAGGTTTGTGGTGAACGTCCTGGGACAGTGAGGTTATTCTCAGGCATAGTTTGTTCCACAGCATGTTCTTGCCTTCCATAACAGATGTATGTACCACCTTCTGCAATTTCAAAAACCAGAACAATGGAACAATATTCTTGTTTGCCTTGGCTTCTGAGAGGTTTTGGAAGCTTGTTACCATCAAAGGAGAATAGTATTTTGCATGCAGGGAGGCTCAGGAAACTTTTCAGGTAATGAATCCTTCATTTGTTTGCTGTTAATGGGCTGTTCTAGGAAGATGTCTAAGTAGGAACGTCTCTTGAAATTTGTGAGTAGGCTTGTTGAAACTGCTACTTTTGGTTTGTTGGGTTTTAGGTGGGGTTTTTTTGTTTGTTTTGTTTTGATTTTTTGTGTTGCTGTCTTTTCTATTAAGCTTCAACAGAAATATTGAGGATAGGATAAGATTTGGATCCCAGTTTCTCTGAGGAGAAACTCAAGAACTACTATAGGTGTCTGAACTGTTACATAGCATGAAGTTCAGCACAGGCTTAAATACCTCTTGAAATCAGCTCTATTCGTGGCTTGGTAGCATTTTTAATAACCACATATGTCAGGACCTATACTTACTTCTTTTGTTTCAAGGAAAGTACTGGTTAGAAAGGGCTTAGTTGAACATGGAATGAAGTTTGTCTGCTAACTGCTTTCTTCTGAAATCACTTGTGTTTCCTTCATATGGTTTGCAGTGGTGTCTCACGGATGTAAAACAGCTGTTCATTAACTTTTGGAGCAAAACATTTTCAGAGCAACTGATACTTAGCTTGATACAGATCTGGGAGCCCCCCGAAGGAAGGATCCAATATTATCATATTGCTCTCAGAGCAGATCTCCTCTCTAGTTTCAACTTCTGTACTTTCTGTGTGCTACATGTTGCAGGAAGCCCTAGTAATGCTGGTTTTTTTCCCTTTTT